>JAKOGI010000749.1:105000-202500 GCA_029747015.1 Carnegiea gigantea
ATGCTACTTCAAAGTAGTTTACATAATAATTCGCTCAACTAATTAACACTGATAATAAACTTTTTTGTAATTTGGATTACACCTTTTACTACACATGAGAAGGAAAATAAAGATCAGACAAATTCTGTACCTTAATTGTCTTTACTGGCTTGCCAATTATGCTTGGAGTTCCATTAATAACAAGAAGGATGCTTATGATAGTGAGAAAATTGATTATATTTTCTGAAGTCATTTGGTGCTGATATGACTTACACCAGGCAATTAGATCAAGGGAAACAATAATTGAAAACATAGCCCATGTATAGTATCTGTATATGCAAACTAGCAACAAATCCAAAATCCATTTAGATTTCGGATGATCAGATTCTATTTTTACACAAGAAATAAATCAACAAAATTAATCTATTAGTTGTTGGGTAGATTTCGTTTCTTTTTTTTTTTTTCATTTGCAAGGAAAAGTTGAATAGCAAATGTTCAGGTAATTTATATAGTACTAAAGTTTTAAAAAAAAAAAAGGTCCTTGAGCTATGATGCGTAGGCTACTAAAGCGATACACCTGGGAGTAGAAACTCCCAAGTCGACGTAGTGTTTAAAAGCTAGCATGGGGTTTTTTTTGGGCAAAAAAAAAGCTAATTTAGTAAATAGGAGTAACTCACTTCCACTAATAACGATAGTTTCAACACAATTCACAAACTGTTTCTTTTCTTTTATGCTTTGCTCTTCACTACCTCTCTTCCCTCTTCTCTACCAAGAAATTCGACCATGTCGTATGCAAACTCACCAGAATCAAGCTATATAAGTCAAGAAAATTGACATCTCATTCATCTCTTCGAGTTCAAAATCACTCTCAAACTCACTTGTTTCCCTGCAATTTTGACTAAAACAGAGAAGATTTGTGTAGAAGGAGGTGAACGGATTTATGGTTGCTTAGAACATTATGGTTACATAACTAGAACGTCAAACTCACTCAAACAAGAGGGAAAACAAGGTATTAAACTTCTAAAGTTTTCACTTTTACATTTAATTTTGGCCATCTTATGAGGTATTCACTACTAGTTTAGGGTTCAATAGAACCTTCTCTACTGCGCATAAATTTCAATTTGGTTTTTCTCTTGAAATTAAGGTTGTCCAACAAAATCAAATGACATTGTTTATTCATCAATTTCTCTTTGTTCATTAGATATGCAAACATTGTCTTCATACATCATATTGAAATGACTCAGATACTTCCTGATTAATGTGTCTGTGTCACAAATCATGACAATTTCTCAAATTGACAAAGTAACCCCCTTCAAAAAAAGTTACTGATTAACAAAACAAATACATTAACATAATTATTTTCATTGACGGAATGGTTATTCATTTGATCAACTCTAGTTGTTCGCTATATAACCCACCCCTGTGTTGAAGCATGGTATATGAGAATCAAATGGTTTAGAAACTTTTTGCAATCTATGCGCCAGAGGTTTTTCATCATTAATTTTTTTTTTTCCCTATTTTTCCATTCAATAGATTTGGTGGCCATCAGGTTATGAGGATGATGAATTATATATTCCTTGTCATTGATTTTGGTAATTGATCTAAATATAAGCAATGCTTATTTGCAATCGGTGAATTTATCGCTCAAGTCACCCATCTTGGGAATGTTAATTGAGCTGGAGATTGAATTTGTTAATTGGATATGCAGCCGTGTGCATAACCATTTAATTTGTACACTATTGAAGTTGCTCACAAACCATGGTCAAATGAAAATCTTTTGATGAAAGATCCACGAATAAAAAACCAGAATAATAGGTATGACATTGCTTAGCATTGTGCATCTTAAATAACTAACTGTTCATTTGTCGTGTTCCATTTGTTCATTTAATCTAGATATTTGTTGATTGGATACCGTAAGATTGTTCACTAGCCTAGTACAATTTGTTCATTGAGCAGTAGCTTGGTTATGTCCGATCGAAAGCTTGTGGTCGAATTATTAGTTTTAATTCTGCTGTCTTTTTAAACTTAAGGTTGGATACATGATAAAAAGTAAATAATTAAGTCTACAGATGCTCAAATTACCGCCTACAACTTCTTTGCCCCCCTAGTTTCTTCACACGCATGCATGTGCGTGTGTTTGTTGGAAGGGGGGACTACAATCTATCTTTGGATAATCATGATTGTGCTATATCAACTCAAACTTTATAAATTGATTGGTGGAAGTCAGAGCTCAAGTGTTGGGTATAGATACATGATGTTACATCTTGCATTTGTTCATTATGTTTGTGCAATCTATTCATGTCTCATCTTCAAATTGTTCACTGAACCTTGGATTGATTTTTTTCTTTGGGATCGATACATTAAGATGACAAGACCAAATTCCTTGTATCCTGAAATCAACAAGGGCGAATACAATACAACTAGGATGTATGGACAAGAGACAAAAGTCGCTCTGAAAGGCAGCTTTAGAAACACTTTGGCTTTACTCCTATATTTTTTTATTTATTAGTTTTTTGGGGTGAGAGTCCTTATCTTGTTGACAAAAGTTTGATTATTCATGCCCGAACTATGTGTTGAGTCTAGCTGTGGAGCACCTATGTATTGATTCTGTAATTAGTGATATTTGTTCCTCGTTTTCTATCCAAAAAAAAAAAGAAGTTTGAGTATTCACCTATTACAGATGCATTGTCTTTGGATATCTCGATCTTGTTGACAAAAGTTTGATTATTCACCTACGATGGATGTATTGTTCACCAACACGCAATGTTTGTTCATTCAAAGCCTCAAATTTGCTATGTCTATACAAACTTTCTTCATTCTCTCTGCCCGATATTATTCACTGCTAAAATCTCACAATCGTGTCCGATGGTAAAAGTTTGTTTGTTCACCACTTATGTTGTACATCATTCACTATATCCTTTTTAATTGTTCCCTTCATTTAAAAAAATTTATTATCTTTGCATTACTCTAGACCCATTTAGAAAACGCTCGCGGGAAAAATATATATATATATATAATGCCATATCTTAATCCATGTACAAAATATCACTGTAATTAAACAAATACACATACTGTCAATTTGTGTGCTAAGATGCTCCCCATAGTCGTCTGAGACATTATATTTAATAATTTGACAACATTCTCCCTTCACCAGAAAAAAATGAAACTGAATATTTCATGATGAATAACCGTACCTTGAATATAAGCTAATGAATACATTGACCTTTGTTATAGTGAATAAATTTAAGTAACGTGAATAATAACAAACTTACAGTTAGCGTTTTCTACATATGTAACAAGCAAATAAGTTACTTTTTGCAAACATTATTGAAACAATAAATGAACAAACTATATAACCTCAATGAATAACCTCATGATAGATAATGAACAAATATTTAGTCTTAGTAAATGTTATTTAGATTCCTCGTGAACAAGTTGACAAGATTAAGTGAACGACTCAAATTCATATACCAATGAATGCCAACTTTTACAAATGAGAAAAAAAAAAAAAAGAAAAAACTTGGTTTGAATAATGAACAAACCCAATTTCGAAGCAAAGTTCATATACCCCTGCTTGATTACTAAACTGATGATGCTTATTCGTAAATATAGTTACAAATACAAATTAAGCATTTATTTTTGGGATTTTTTTGATAGAAAGCTAATCTCTGCCAACGTAAACTCCAATTTTTTTTTTAAAAAAAAAGTCAAAGCATAACTGCAACCATCAATTAGATAATTACATGATAAAACTGCCCACTTCAAACTGCCAGCCAAACTTTAGAGCGGTAAAAAAATGCATATGACATGGCAAGGTGAAGTGGTGTTAAGTCAGTTCTGGGAATATAAACTCTCATGAGTACACAGTAAAATGCAACTCTAGAGCATAGTTGTGGGGAGTACTTTTCTAAAAAATGATGTTGGGGGCTCGAATCTGGGAAAGGTATAGGTTGCCATTTTGTTGACTTTTTTTTTTTTCTAAATATTTCATTTCTTTTGTTTTTCATTTTTAGAACGGTTCATTTTCATTTCTTCTTTTTCCTATTATGACTAGTAAAGACTCGTGTGTTCCCCTGGGATCAATTACCTGAATAAAAATATAAGTGATTAATAAATGGCATTGAATAATTGTCTATTATAACAAAGATTTAAACATAAAAAGCAATAATCCAAAAGTGATAAATTAGATATGTTATCAAATAGCATCCTAGAGTTGTCTATTATTATTATTATTATTATTATTATTATTATTATTATTATGATGTTGTTGTCGTCGTCGTCGCCGTCGTTGTTGTTATTATTGTTATTATTATTAAAGTTTAACTACCTAATTACTACATTAATGGTATGAAGGGCATGAAGGACCCTATTCATTTACTTTATTATAGACATGTGCTCAAATAGCATCCTATAATCAGTTAATCTACATAATACTAAGGCCGTGTTCAGCAACAGCATTTTGGGTAGCGTTTAGTATTTTAACGAGGTCAATACACTAATTAGCTAATTTTTAGTGTTCAGTAAACTAGTATTTTGACAAGCATTTCAAGTAGTATTTAGTATTTTAAGCAACGCTTTTGAAAAACTAATAGTATTAACGTTTGTCATTTAATAGTAGCATTTCATATTTTTTAGCCAAAAACTATCCTTCAAAAATTTTATCTTTGAAAATTATATATATCCTTTTATGTCAGTTTACATTAATCAGCTAGCATAACAGTTTAAATTCACCAAACACATTAGTTTCAACCGCTAATCTAAACAGCTATCGGTGAACAGCTAAATTAAAAAAGCCATCCGCTATCTAAACAGCTATCCTCTATCTGAACTGCTATTCACTACCTAAATAGCTAATTTTACCGAATAGGGTCTAAGATGAATCAAGCATGATAATTGAAAGTTTTTATCCATAGAATATACAATATGTTATGTTAAAAGTCTTTAATGAAGATAACAAGATATTAATCCCCCTCCTTGATTTGGGGGAGGGTTAATATCTTAAACCACGATCTTTATAAAGATAACTATAATCCTGCATTCCCCCCCCCCAAAGGGATGGGACAAATGTCTCCAACCAATTTTCTGATTAAAAATAAAGATATTCTCTATACATGATATGAAAGTGTATTCCTTATACATGGTTGAAAATGTTTTTTTGCTGCATAAGAAGATATGTCAACAAACTAACGGAAGCATGGATTAGATGAACTTAAATACATAGTTATATTATTTTTTACACTAGCCAATACACTACAAATACACTTGAAAAAGAGAATTTATTACGATAATAAAAGCATCCACATTTATCCTAAACATTCACAATACAATATTGACTTCTTCCTTTCAAAAGAAAAGGAAAAAAGAAATGCCTTGCATGTAGGCTGCAAAATTTCTTTCCCAGTAGACACAATCTACAAAAGTTTCAAGACACCTAAAGAAAAAGTTGCAAATATTACAATGTGCGGCACTAATAATGATAATTAAATATCTAAAGAAATAAGATTTCATCACCAAGCACAAATGCCAAACCAACTCTTAGAGTAGATATGTGATGTGAAAAGTATGTAAATGAATCGCCCTTCCCAATTCTCAACATACATACGTGATTAGTGATTAATGGCTCCTAAAAAAAGGTAGAAAAAAAGATAGAACACTACAAATGTCTCATCCTTGCAAACCACCCCCAACCAAAAAAAAGAATCATGAGAAAGCTTTCCCATAATATGGTGGACCTATTATTTATTTTGCGATTATTGCTTTAATTGAGAATGCTTGGTGCCAAGCAAAAATTCATAAAGTTAGAAACTTAAAAAACTAGATGACATTCCTCGGCATTTCTTTTAGGAGTGGTCTCATCAAAATGGATACATCCCACTACTGATAGTGGATGTGCAGTATCGATATACATTACCAATACAAAAGCCATCAAATTGATCCAACCACCGCACTTGATATAGGAACTTAATATCCTTGACTTCTCTAGCCAATGTATAACAACATTGAGCCAAAATCACAACATTCAAACCAAACATATTATGAAGAGACCTATAAAGTTGACATCATTAAACATAAACAGAGCTTTAAACAATGTGCAAAAATAAATACTAATTTGGAGCTCTACATATATCAAAGGAATCCATCTAAGGACATTCCTCCCAGCAAATGCATGTTTAATCTATGGCCACTTCAAGACCACTTTAGGGGTCATCGCTTTAGCCATCTGACCCATTCTAACCTCAAAGGAGCCTATAACCTACTAACTGTATATCTGCAATAATGCCTTTTTCATCCTGAACAACCATGACAAATGCCACGCTGCCCAGCTTATCAGTATTAATTTATCATCATAGGAAAAAAGCTAACGTTCTTGTGAAGCAAGGGTATGCCAACATTCACGACACATTATTAGCTTCTTCCTGTCAAAAAGAAGAGAAAAAATTTACCTTATATATAGGCAGTGCAAACTTTTTCCTAGTTGATAAAACTTCTATGTTTTAGATGCCAAAATGTTTTTTTAAAAATATTAGAATGTAGAGCACTGATAACCTATGTTTGTTACTATTGCTAATGAAATTATATTCAAAAACACAAAAAGCCCATTACCAAAAACAAATGCTAAATGAGTTGCTAACAATTGACACGTAAACTGAAAAATAAGAGCAACTTTCTGTCAGTGAAAATGAATCATCCTTCCTCTAAACCCAATCCTTAACCCACATAACTGATACAAATGATCCAATGTACCTTGGCTTTCTTTAGTAAATCCTTTACAAAACCACCAGATCAAATAATGAATCCTTATGTGCTCTGTATATGAAAAAACAAGTAAATCATTATGTGCTCTGAATATAGAGGGGGAAAAAATACCTATGTGCCCTGTATATGGAGATGTGAGACATGGACTGTTGAATTCCAAGAGTACACAACCACAAGAGGGGGGTGAATTGTAGTGGTCGATTTTCACCTAATAACTGACAAATAACCGTAGCACTTGATTGCAGAGATTGTTTGTAAATCACAAACAACCTTACGCCTTGTTTGTAGCGGTTGTTCTCAATTGATTCAGTAGCGAAATTCAAAGTAATAAATGCGGAAATAAAGCACACACAATTTTTACGTGGAAAACACCTCTAGCCCAACTGAGGTGTGAAAAACCACGACCTACCTCGTGTAGGATTTAACCACTTCACTAACGGGCTGAAAACGTTACAAAAGCAACACTCCTTGTTACAACTTGTAACCCACGTAACCTTCTTCCCTAAGACAGGTTACACCACGTCCAATCTCACCAGATAGGACACGTCCAAAGTCCACACGACTGAGGACACACTCACTCACTTTCTGTTCTGAGAATAGGGGTACAAAACACCTTACTGGGGTGCTTCTGACTTAAGCAGATGTAAGGTACAATGAAGTCCTATTATGCCAAGAAATTGAAAGCTCAGTTAAGCACAATCTTCTCACGATTTTTCTTTTTGAAATTCAGCTCTAAGAATCTCTAACTTCTTTGTAAAAACCGAATTGTCAAATGGGAGAGAGAATTTCAATATTTAAACGCACAACCCAACGGCTATTCTTTTCAAAAGATAGGAAAAATCCTCTATTTTTAGTCGCTTAGAAGATTCACCAAAGATTTCCAACGGCTAAGAGAGGAGAGAAGATTTTCTTAAAATATCTTGGTCGAGTAATCTAGCTTGAAAAGAATAAAATCTTGATTTATCCCAAATTCAATCAAGACCTAAAAATAAGGGATAAGAATCTTTCAAGAGAAATCTTTAGCAAAAACGATTTTGCAATTTTTTTTTTTCAAATTCAAAACAAATCTTTTTAGATCTGGCAGCCAACCGAAGCAAATTTTCAGATAAGACTGATGTAGCTGCTGTAGTTTTTGAGAACACCCTAGGCACCCTGTTTGCAGGGTTGTTTGGAAATGGTGTCCCAAAGTAACTTTTCGAAAACCATTTTCAAGAAGTGCTAAAAATGATACTTTCAAGATTGGCATATTAACAAGAGTCTAAAAGATAAAAACTAAATTAACCAAGACTCCTTGTAAGAATTAGTTGTCTTATCAAGAGTGAATATGCTGCTCCAAAACACCTTGGTCACCTTGATTCCTTGGGTGATCTTGTGTAGCTGAATGTTCCTCAAGACTTAAACCATATGTGTTGTTTGCTGATCTTGTGTCACTGAAGCTCGAAACCTGTTCCTAAGACTTGTTCTCAACATTTAGCCACCAGGTTAATAAAATATCACAAACAGCGGTGTAGAAACAACGGTGTAATAGGCCCTGTTTGGAGAGCTTGTTTGGAACAACATTACTTAGACAAATATGTTACTCTTGGATTTGTTATCATCAAAACTAAATATATTTAACAAATTCCCCCTTTTTGATGATGACAAACCAAGTGACCATATTGACAAAATTAAAAAGTTTAACAACGTTTAATGATGCTGATAGGGATCCTCTAGGTGCTAGGTCATAGAGCACGTCATATGCTTTTATTCATATGGTCTTATTCCCCCTTTTGGCATCATTAAAAAGCATAAACAACAGTATGAATGCAAGAAAAGAAATATAGAGCATAAGGTGCAAGAAGCATCATTAAGGAGGTATTGCATTAAAAACAGTACAATACCAAAAACGAAAATGGGAGGAGGAGACAAGAGAACAGCCTAGAGAATCAGGTTGCAGGGGGTGGTCTCGTTTACAGAGGAGGAATGCTGGGGGCAAGAGTGGAGAGAAGGGCAAGCAATTCCTCATGGCGTTTAGCGGAGAGGGCTTGCTCCTCAGCAAGAGCAGCCTTGACAGCTGAGAGCTCATCCTTGAGGCGAGCATTGTCCTCAAAAACAGCCTCAAGTTTGATGGAAGGTTGCCCAGAAACAGGTGGTCGAGGTGGTTGACGACCCTGTTTGGAGACTGACCCTTCGCCAACCTCATAGCCACACCCGAGCAGAGTGTCAATCCCAATCTCATCAACGACTTGGGCCTCCACTCGCCGTGTGAGCACTATCCCAAGGTGCTCAAACACCCTTGTCAGTAGAAACCCATATCCAAGATCATGGGCCCGGGTGGTGTTCGCAATTCGCCCTATGTGGCGAATCATGATTGCAGGGAGGTTGATTGGTTCCTCCTGATCCAGTAAGTCCACCAGGCATTGATCGAGGGCATCAGCTGAGTTTCGCCCTTGACCTCGCGGAATTATGTTCTTGATAGTGAACATAAACAATAGTTGGTGCAGGGAGGTCATTTCACCCTTCTTAACAGAGAGGGGTGTTCTCAGGCCCTGTTTTTGACTGAGACGTTGGGACACCTCTAGGAGCCTGGCTGTTTCTAGGGCTGTTTTGTCTTCCCTCACATACACGTCAAAGCCTTGGGAGGGTACTCCCAAAATTTTCCCAAGTGTGGGCGCATCAACCTTAATGCGTTGCCCATTCACAAAACTAGTCACCACCCCTTTGGTGACACTGCAGTTGGCGTAAAACTCAGCCAACTCAGGCACAGAACACCCCAGCTAGGTGTTTGCAAACAAGTCGAGCTAGCCTTGAGCGCGCAACTTGGTCAGGAACACCCCCAGACCCTGTTCCTCGAAAAAGCTTACATTCACTACCTTCCCCCTGACGACATTGCGCTTAAGCAACTGCGTATGTTTGTCAGACATAGGAGAGGGAGTGAACTGCTTTGGGCGTTTGGGGGCAGGAACAGAGGTGGTAGCTTCTGGTAGGGGGGCTGTTATGGGCTTTCGCTTGAGGGGTGTTTTTATAGGATTCTCAGGTTTTGCTTGTGTGCGAGATGAACAGCAGAACTGAGAACAGGGCATGTAAAGAGAGAGAGAGAGAGAGCACCCAAAATCTTTAGAAGATTTCTCGGTTTGCAACGGGTGTGAGCATTAAAAGCTTGTGCCTTGGGAAGGAAAGAAAACACATCGAGCAACCAAGGGGCGTACCTGTTCTCTTCGTTATGCCTATTCTTTGCCATCTGATCTTGATTGGACTTAATGGTACTAAGGCGACTCCAGTACATCCCCTTATGCTGCACTAAGTGGATAAGTAGAGACAAAATGCACACAATTCGAGTGTATGCAATCACATCCGTTGTTAATAAGATTTGCAAACAGGGGGAGAGAACAGGGTGTAAAGGTTGATCTTACCAAACCCAGTTCATGTTCTGAAAACAGGTATCTCAGGTGTTCTCACCAACCCTAGTTCCAGTCTATTTCTCTCAAATTGATCTCTAGCTAGTGCCTTAGTGAATATATCAGCAATTTAATTTTCCGTTGTGCAAAAATTCATAGAGATTAAACCCTTTTCAACATTATCTCTCAAGAAATGATGTCGAATGTCAATATACTTTGTTCTTTTATGTTGACATGGATTTTTGGCAATGTTAATTGCACTTGTGTTATCACAAAAAATAGGAATGCATCCAGTGTCAACACAAAAGTCCTTAAGCTGTTGCCTTATCCACAACAGTTGAGCACAACATGAAGCTGCTGCAACATATTCAGCTTCTGCTGTGGACATGGCAACAGAATGTTGCTTCTTGGTAGCCCAAGATACCAAACAAGGTCCAAGAAAGTGAGCCATACCTGAGGTACTCTTTCTATCAACTAGGAATCCAGCATAGTCAGCATCAGCATATCCAACAAGATCAAAATTGCAACCTCTAGGATACCATAAGGCTAAATTGGGTGTATGTTTCAAATATCTTAGTATCCGTTTCACAGCCTTAAGATGAGTTTCCTTAGGATTAGACTGAAAACGGGCACATAAACCAACACTAAAAACAATATCTGGTCTACTAGCGGTTAGGTATAGGAGTGACCCAATCATGCCCCTATAGAGTTTCTCCTCAACTGAGGGACTCCCATCATCCATAACCAACCTGGTTGAAGGAGAAATAGGAGTGTCTACGGGTTTGGCCAACTCCATCCCAAAACGCTTAAGTAGCTCCTTGATATACTTTTGCTGATGGATCATGGTGCCGTTTGGAGTTTGCTTGATTTGTAAGCCTAAGAAAAAGTTAAGCTCACCCATCATGCTCATCTCAAACTCACTCCTCATCATATTTGAAAATTCATTGCATAAATCATGATGAGTTGCACCAAATATAATGTCATCAACATATATTTGGACAATCAATAAATGTTCCCCCTTAGATTTTAGAAACAAGGTATTGTCTACCTTGCCTCTTCTAAAATTATTTTCAATTAAAAACTTGACAACCGTTCGTACCAAGCTCTAGGAGCTTGTTTTAGGCCATAAAGAGCTTTGTCAAGTTTGAAAACATGGTTAGGAAATTCACTGTTTTCAAAACCAGGGGGTTGTTTGACATACACCTCTTCTTTAAGGTATCCGTTGAGGAATGCACTTTTCACATCCATTTGATATAGCTTGATTTCCATATGAGCTGCAAAGGCTATTAAGATTCGAATAGCCTTAATTCTAGCAACTGGTGCAAAGGTTTCTTCATAATCGATCCCTTCTTCTTGATTATACCCTTGAACAAC
The DNA here is from genome assembly GCA_029747015.1 of Carnegiea gigantea. Lineage (NCBI taxonomy): Eukaryota > Viridiplantae > Streptophyta > Magnoliopsida > Caryophyllales > Cactaceae > Carnegiea > Carnegiea gigantea. The sequence goes on from JAKOGI010000749.1 coordinate 116,487, forward strand.
CAGCCGTGCCTTGTTCCTAGTGACTGTTCCTGACTCATCCAGTTTGTTTCGGAACACCCACTTGGTTCCAATGATTGTTCTCTCTGCAGGTTTAGGTACAAGGTGCCATACTTTGTTTCTTTCAAATTGATGGAGCTCTTCTTGCATTGCCGTGACCCAATCTGAATCTGCAAGAGCTTCATTCACACTCTTTGGCTCAATATTAGAGAGAAAAGCATAGAAAGCACAGAAATTCTTAAGCTTAGACCTAGTTTGCACTCCACTGTTAATATCAGACAGAATTTGATCAAGGGGGTGCGAACTATGGTACTTCCATGGTCGTGGAGTAAGAGGATCCACAGACCCATGCTCTACTCTAGTCGTAATATCAAGCTTACGATCATCTCCTGAGCCTGTTTCTGCACCTGTTTGTAAGCCTGTTCCTGAAGAACATGGTCCCGAACAGGGTTCAATGGTGTTTCCCCCTGTTTGGTGTTCACCTTGCCTACTGTTCTGAGGAACACCTTCAGGAGTTGTTTTCTCCATGGTGTTCTTACCTCGCTTATCTTGGAGCAACACTTCTTTTCGAATAAGACCTAATTCAAGTTCATCTTCCTGTGCATCATTCTCACTCAACAAGTTAGATTCATCAAAAAGCACATGCACACTTTCCTCAACACACAAGGTCCTTTTGTTAAAGACTTTGTATGCCTTACTGTGAGAAGAATAGCCAAGAAATATTTCCTCATCACTCCTAGGGTCAAACTTTCCTAAGGCATCCTTCCCATTAGTATGCACAAAACACCTACAACCAAATGTTCTTAGGTGCGTAATATTGGGTTTTCTGCCTTTGAAAAGTTCATAAGGAGTTTTGTTCAAAATGGGTCTGATCATGCATCTATTTATAATGTAACATGAGGTGTTCAATGCTTCTGCCCAGAAATACCTAGGAAGACCACTAGCAATAAGCATTGTTCTGGACATGTCTTCCAGGGTGCGATTTTTGCACTCAAACACCCCATTTTGTTGGGGTGTTCTTGGAGCTGAGAAGTTATGATCAACACCATGTTCATTACAACAGTTGATAAAACTTGCATTTTCAAACTCAGTTCCATGATCAGATCTCAAGCTAATTAAAGAGTGTCCTACTCTCTTTTCAACCTTTTTGAGAAAGGCAATAAAATTCTCAAAGGTTTCATCTTTGGATGCCAAAAACAAGGTCCAAGTAAATCGAGAGTAATCATCCACTACAACAAGCACATACTTTTTCCCACCTCTACTAGTTATCCTCATGGGACCACACAAATCAATGTGTAATAATTCTAGAGGTCGAGTAGTGCTTACACATTTTTTCGATTTAAAAGAAGATCTGACTTGTTTGCCTTTTGCACAAGCTTCACATACCTTGTCATCATTAAATTTGATGGAAGGTAGTCCAATAACCAGGTCTTTTGAAACAAGTTTGTTTAAAAGAGTAAGGCTTGCATGACCTAGTCTCTTGTGCCAGAGCATTATGTCATCATTCACAGCACTCAAACAAGTCAGGTTGTTTTGGGGAAGAGTGGAAATACATACTTTGTAAACATTTTTGTGTCGCTTCCCCCTTAATACGACATCTCTTGTGTTGACATTGACAACCAAGCAATGTGTTTATGAGAACACCACTAGGTTGTTCTTATCACACAGTTGGGACACACTTAGTAAATTATGCTTTAAACCATCAACTAAGTGCACATTATCAATTGAGTGGGAGAGAGTTTTACCAATGCTACCTACACCGACAATTGTCCCAGACTTGCCGTTGCCAAAAGCCACGCTCCCACCGGTTGAAGCTGTAAGTGAGAGAAAGTTTGATTTTTCTCCAGTCATATGCCGCGAACACCCACTATCAACATACCACAGTTGCCTGTTTTCAAGGTTGTTTTCTGATCTGTTTGACAGGGTGTTTCTTACCCTGTTTGCTGGGTTGTTTGTGGGGTTGTTCTCTCTCACTTCAGCCTTGTTCTTGAGATCAGTAAGACTGTTTGTTGATTCATCATCTGAATCCGTGTCACTTTGTGCCATGAGAGCTACAGCACCTTCATCAGTTTCAGACTCACCTTCATCTTCAGAGGAATCTCCCCAGGCAGCAAGCATAGCCTTCGAGAATCGTCTCCCAGAACTGCTTGCAGCTTGTTTTCTACCTTGTTTCCTGGGGTGTTCTTGCTCTTGCTCTTCTCGAAGTAGTGGACAGTTCTTCACAATGTGATCTGGTTTGCCACACTTGAAACACCCTGTGAACTGTTCTCGGGGGGTGTTTCTGGACTTACTGAAGTCTTTTCTTTTGCTGTTTTCTTTGACCTTTTTAAAGAATTTCTTGAACTTTCTTGTCATTAAGGCCATCTCTTCATCCTCAAGGTCAGAGTCATCATCCTCTTGTGCTTTCAAGGCAAGCCTACGATCCTTCTTCTGCTCCTCTTTTTGTTGTGAGTTCTTTCTGAGTTCATAGGTTTGAAGATTGCCAATCAACTCGTCGAGGGTGATCTTGTTCATGTCTTTAGCTTCTTGGATGGCTGTCACCTTCGCTTCCCAAGACCGAGGCAAAATCCTTAGAATCTTCCTCACCAGCTCTTCTGTGGTGAAGGATTTTCCCAGGGATTTTAGCTCGTTTGTTATGTGGGTGAAGCGTGTGTACATATCCATCACGTTCTCATGATCACCCATATCAAACAACTCATATTGCCTCATAAGTAGCTCAATACGTGATTGTTTGACTTGACTTGTTCCTTCATGAGCTACTTGGAGGGCATTCCATATCTCCTGAGCTGACTCACACTCCGAGATACGTGCATATTCATCTGGACCTAGGCCAAAATATAATAGCTTCTTGGCCTTGGCATTCTTTTCCATTTTCTTATAGTCTTCACCATCAAACTCTATGGGTTCCTTGGGAACCTTCTTACCATCTTCAAGCACCTTGGTGGGAACAAGGGGCCCGTTCTTGATGAGCATCCATAATTCATAATCTTCTGCCTGAATATAGTTCTCCATCCTATTCTTCCACCAACTATAATGTTGGCCGTTGAAATAGGGTGGACGAGTAATGGATTGCCCTTCAAGGATTCCTTGTGGTGTACTCATCTTCAGAATCTCTCAAGGTGTTAGCCCTTTTGAGAGAACCCGCTCTGATACCACTTGTTGAATTCCAAGAGTACACAACCACAAGAGGGGGGTGAATTGTGGTGGTCGATTTTCGCCTAATAACTGACAAACAACCGTAGCACTTGATTGCAGAGATTGTTTGTAAATCACAAACAACCTTACGCCTTGTTTGTAGCGGTTGTTCTCAATTGATTCAGTAGCGAAATTCAAAGTAATAAATGCGGAAATAAAGCACACATAATTTTTACGTGGAAAACACCTCTAGCCCAACTGAGGTGTGAAAAACCACGACCTACCTCGTGTAGGATTTAACCACTTCACTAACGGGCTGAAAACGTTACAAAAGTAACACTCCTTGTTACAACTTGTAACCCACGTAACCTTCTTCCCTAAGACAGGTTACACCACGTCCAATCTCACCAGATAGGACACGTCCAAAGTCCACACGACTGAGGACACACTCACTCACTTTCTGTTCTGAGAACAGGGGTACAAAACACCTTATTGGGGTGCTTCTGACTTAAGCAGATATAAGGTACAATGAAGTCCTATTATGCCAAGAAATTGAAAGCTCAGTTAAGCACAATCTTCTCACGATTTTTCTCTTTAAAATTCAGCTCTGAGAATCTCTTATTTCTTTGTAAAAACCGGATTGTCAAATGGGAGAGAGAATTTCAATATTTAAACGCACAACCTAACGGCTATTCTTTCCAAAAGATAGGGAAAATCCTCTATTTTTAGTCGCTTAGAAGATTCACCAAAGATTTCCAACGGCTAAGAGAGGAGAGAAGATTTTCTTAAAATATCTTGGCCGAGTAATCTAGCTTGAAAAGGATAAAATCTTGATTTATCCCAAATTCAATCAAGACCTAAAAATAAGGGATAAGAATCTTTCAAGAGAAATCTTTAGCAAAAACGGTTTTGCAATTTTTTTTTTCAAATTCAAAACAAATCTTTTTAGATCTGGCAGCCAACCGAAGCAAATTTCCAGATAAGACTGATGTAGCTGCTGTAGTTTTTGAGAACACCCTAGGCACCCTGTTTGCAGGGTTGTTTGGAAATGGTGTCCCAAAGCAACTTTTCGAAAACCGTTTTCAAGAAGTGCTAAAAATGATACTTTTAAGATTGGCATATTAACAAGAGTCTAAAAGATAAAAACTAAATTAACCAAGACTCCTTGTAAGAATTAGTTGTCTTGTCAAGAGTGAATATGCTGCTCCAAAACACCTTGGTCACCTTAATTCCTTGGGTGATCTTGTGTAGCTGAATGTTCCTCAAGACTTAAACCATATGTGTTGTTTGCTGATCTTGTGTCACTGAAGCTCGGAACCTGTTCCTAAGACTTGTTCTCAACATTTAGCCACCAGGTTAATAAAATATCACAAACAGCGGTGTAGGAACAACGGTGTATTAGGCCCTGTTTGGAGAGCTTGTTTGGAACAACATTACTTAGACAAATATGTTACTCTTGGATTTGTTATCATCAAAACTAAATATATTCAACATGGACCTAAACATCAAAGGGTACACATCTATCAATAAATAATGGACGTTGCCGCTGGAAGGTCCTTAAAATAACCATGTTGAAAGCTTAAGCACTTTGCTTAGATGGGTGAGTTTACTCTATACATGCACTATTTGACATACATAAATTGCAAATCTACAATTCATCCTATCACCATGGATTGCCTTAAACATATACATGACCCACATGCTCTGCTCCAAAGAAAGCTTAAGCAACCCTAGTGGTGTGCAAAATACAACCCGACTAATATAAACACCTTAACAGTAAACAATATATATAGCATATATTCTAATATGATCATAGTAAAATTATATCAGCACATGTCCAACCAATCGCAGCCAGTTAAAAGCATGAAGAAAGAAAAAGATGACCACCATAAAGTGGACCCAACTGATAGTTGCAAATATAAGTGAACAATATTAGCAAAGAGGAAACCCTAAAATTAAATTTTCAAATAAATTGAATCAAAAGAAAATAATAAAATCGTAGTTTTTCGCAACTATTATGTTAAAAATGATAAATTGCCGAAGCAAGGGCACAACATCCATTTTCTTATCCTTCTCACCCTCGTCCCCTCTGAGAAAAGCACTCCGTGTAATGTACTCAAATTTTTGGCATATGAGAATATTGAAGCCCTTTACCTAGGTTGATCCTCATGTGCTTTAACCTCCCTCTTAGCAGCAGCATTAGTTATACTTCAAAACTGTAGGTTTTACACATTCTCTACAAATCTTTTCCCAGTGCCTTTGTATTTTGCTAGTATACAACCTTCTATTCTAGGATACTGAGATAAGCACGTCTAAACTAAATCCCATCATCTTTTCAGTAGAGTGATAACTCATCTTTTCATATTAAACTTGGCCACTTAAACATATACCAACAACTTCACTATGAAAATGCTTGAAATACAATCAACACCTAATATCTAAAGTACTTATGCTTGGAAAATTACCAAATACCAAAGTTCATGATTAGAAAATGAATCAATCCAAATGGACAGATAATAAAATGAAATAAAAAACCTGAGGAGCATGAAGGAGACTTGAATGGTAGGCAGAATAGTGCTGCTGAAATTGTGATTGTTGCATTTGGGCTTGTTATTGCTTGAGCATGTGTGAAGAGGAGAATTTACCAAATAAAATCAAACACTAATTCTTTCCCGACTCCTTCGCCCCCTATCTCTCTCTGTGCACACATCCTATTCTTTCCTAGCTCCCTTCTCATGCATCTCCTCTTCTCTGCCCCCCTTAAGCCCTTTAAGTTTGAATGAATTTATTATTATTTATACCCTTTGCCTCCAATGTCCTCATACCAACTCTTCCTCCAATCTCTCATATGTAATAAACTTGGCAACATTTGTATTCAGCATAACCTGAAAAGAGTTGTATAGACACTAAATAGTATGGACTATGGAGAGATGAAGATTGATAGGCATGTTAGATGGGTCATCATCATTTGTCAAGAACATAAGGAATTGGGGAAATAAGGGACTTATGCTAAAATCTCAAATTAAACAAAAGACGAAGACGCATGTCATTACACCATAACAAACAGGTCATAGAATATAGCCATGAAAGAGATTAGACAAACCTGAAATCAACCTTACAAATTTTTTTTTTTTTTACAAAGAGAAATTTATTATTAACAAATGAGATCCAATAACTAAAGTTAAAATAATATTCATAAAAATTGAAAGAATATACTCACATCAAAAAATAATTCATCAACTCAAACTTGAAAACATCCACCAGGACATGCACATCCTATGGTCATCGTTAGTTAAATCACAGACCAATGATGAGCAGGAAGAAGCAGCACAACTGCACAAGAGATAAAGCCCAAAAATAAGTCTGAAATTATCGAATGTGTACAAATCAGCCCGCAAAAAAAGGCTCATAAAAACCAGAGGTACCTCATGGCTGCCCCAGCAGCCAATTGTTGGTGGAGCTAATCGGGACGATCGGCGACAGAGATATTCATGTTTATGGCAAGGTAGCTATGGATCATCCATGAAAGATGTTATAGACTTTGAATCAGAAATTAAGTGGCTAATCGAGATTGAATTCCATTAAAGGAAGGATAGTGGGGTTGCACCATTCTAGGTGCATGGCTCTAACATTCATGCCAATTGTTAACAAGAGAGTGAGAAGCAACAGCAGAGGGGGGTTTAGGAGAGAGGACTGTGAATTATGGAATCACTGTGAAGCATCCTTAAGAAGACTAAGTAGTTACAACCCTTTTTTTAAGAGGGGAAAAAATTGATTTAGGCAATTCACGGTTCAGATGAATTTAAACATTTTGGCCATAAATGACGAAAGCTCTGAAAATCACTCCTGTGATATCCTTCCTATGGATGCATGTCACTTGTTACTTGGTAGACCTTGGTTATCTAATAATCACATGATTCATGAAGAGCATGCCAATACATATGCATTTAAATATAAGGGTCGTAATCTTACTTTGACACAACTACCTCCACCTAAACCCCTTAAATCTAAACCAGGGAAGAAAAGTGAGAAAAGCTTATTTATGAGTGAAACATAGGCAGAGAGCCATTAGTAAGAGCAAACATTTATTTGCCTTGTGGTAAAATTAAACACATATAAGGGAGAGGAACCCATGCATGCCCTAGCTCAATCATTTTTGTAAGGATGTATTCCCCAATGATTTACCCATGGGACTCTCTCGTTTGAGAGGAATTAAGCACCAAATTAATCTCCTACTGCATGCTCCTTTGCCAAACAAGTCGTCCTATAGATGCAATCCTAATAAGTCAAAAGAGCTTCAATGGTAAATCCAAGAGTTGCTTGACCATGGGTACATTAGGGAAAGCTTGAGTCCATGTTTGGTTCTCACCTTTTTAGTACCTAAGAAGGGTGACACTTGGTGTATGTGTGTTGATTCTAGGGTCATAAACAACATCACTATCAAGTGTCGATTCCCTATTCCTCGATTAGATGATATGCTTGATGAGTTACATGGGTCAAAGATCTTTTTTAAAATTGGCCTTTGGAGTGGCTATCACCAAATTAGAATGAAAGGAGATAAATAGAAAATCACCTTTAAGACCAAGTATAGGTTGTATAAGTGGCTTGTGGTGCTTTTTGATCTATCTAATGCTCCTAGCACTTTCATGATGCTCATGAATGAGGTCTTAAAACTATTTATTGGGAAGTTTGTTGTAATATATTTTGGTGATATCTTCGTGTATAGTCGTGATGAGGTGTCTCATATAGAACACCTTTCTCAAGTGGCCTAAGTGTTGAGGCAATCAAAGTTATATGCCAAGCTTGAGAAGTGTGAACTATTTACTATGTAAGTTGTCTTTCTTGGCTATGTTGTGTCCAATGAGGGAATTTAAGTTGATGAATTTAAAGTTGAGGCTATCAAGATTTGGCATACTCCCACTTCCATCACAGAAGTACAAAACCATGGGTTGACCTCTTTCTACCCCCGATTCATCAAAGACTTTAGCTCTATTATGACTCCCTTGACCGAACGTATAAAAGAAAGGAAGCTTTAAGTGGATAAAGGCCGTATAAAGGGCCTTTGAAACAATAATGGGTAGGCTATGTTCGGCTCTTATCTTAGCTCTTTCCAACTTCAGTCTCCTATTTGAAGTTGAGTGTGATGTTAGTGGTGTTAAAATTAGTGTCGTTCTCGCTTAAGCCAACCACCCTCTAGCTTTCTTTAGTGAGAAATTGAATAGTTCGAGGCTCAACTACTCTACTTATGACAAGGAATTCTATGCCATTGTTAGAGTCTTGAACATTGGAGTCATTACTTGAAGCCCAAGCCCTTTATGTTCCATTCGGATCACAAAGCATTGTCCTACATCAATAGTCAACACAAGTTGAATGCAAGGCATGCCAACTGGGTTGAGTTCCTTTAATCCTTCACATTCTCTTGTAAGCATAAGAGTGGGAAACAGAATGTTGTGGTCGATACCTTATCAAAAAGATATGCTCTCCTTTTGGTCTTTGAGGCTAAGGTTCTTGGATTTCATTCCATCAAAGCTCTATACAATAAAGATGAAGACTTCGAGGAAGTGGTGGAGAATCCTTCTACCTCTGGCTCTTTCACTCTACAAGATGGTTTCCTCTTTGAGGAAAACAAGCTTTGCATCCCCAGAAGTCCTCTAAGGGACTTAATTATCAAGGAGACCCATGGAGGAGCCTTAGTTGCTCCTTTGGCATTAATTAGACCCTTGAGATATTCAAGGAGCATTTTTATTGGCCCAAGATGGGAGGGAATGTTCATAGGGTGATCACAAGGTGCAACATTTGCCACATGGCTGAGAGTCACTTTTATCAGGGCCTCTACACTCCTCTTCCAGTTCTTACAAAGCCTAGGGATGACATTAGCATAGACTTCATTGTGGCCCTCCTAAGAACACCACGGGGAGAAAATGCTATCATGGTAGTAGTAGGTCGATTCTCCAAGATGGCTCACTTTATTATATGCCAGAAAAGTGATGATGCTACCTTTATTGCGGACCTCTTCTTCCAAGAAATTGTGAGGCTCCATGGTATTTTAAGAACCATCATTTCAGATAGGGACACCAAATTTCTATCTCTCTTTTGGAGATCCTTATGGAGATTCATAGAGACTAAGTTATTTTTTAGCACTACGTGCCATCCTCAAACTGATGGACAAATGAATGTGGCATATAGAACTCTCATAGCTTTACTAAGGGGTATGGTGAGTAAGAGTTTGAGGGATTAGGATGTCAAGCTTACTCATGCCGAATTCACCTACAATGGGGCTACTTCCTATGCTACCTCTCATTCCCCCTTTGAGTGTGCTATGGCCTTAACACTCTTACTCTCATTGATCTTATTCCTATTCTTCAGGAATCAAAGGTGATTTTTGAGGACGAAGGAAGAGCTACGGAGATGAAGAGGCTACATGAGCAAGTGATGGTGCAAATAGAGAAAGTGAATGAGCAATATAAGTATAAAGCTAACAAGAACCGCCCATCTCTTGAGTTCAAGGCAGGTGATCTTGTGTGGTTACACTTGAGAAAAGAAAGGTTCCCTTTAAGGAGTAAAAACAAGCTCATGTTTAGAGGAGATGGTCCGTACAAGGTGGTACAAAAGGTGGGCAAGAATGCTTACAAAATACAGTTTTCGGGAGATATGTAAACATCTACCACCTTTAATGTTGGGCATTCTTACTCCATACCTTGAAGATGATGAGCGATATAATGAAGATTTGAGGGCAAATCCTATTCAAAGGGGAGGAGTTGATGCGGATACACCTCAAGCTTGTACCTTCTTCTACAAGCAAGGGTCTTGAACCAAGTAGGCTCAATATTGACTCTAGGTCAAGAGTTAGGTCCTCCTAGGTGAATGTTGATTTGGAGCCTACAAGGAGGTCCACGTAAGCTTAGGAAAGGTGGTTGGGGAATTGGCAGCCCTAAATAAGGAGATTAGCCACTCTATTCTCCCAAAACCACCTCATTAGCTCATTTTTAATTTTTTAGGTAGAACACTTCACCTCACTTCTAACTCCATTTTGACCAAGAAAATATGCTCTAATTTTTCAAATTATATAAGGATGGATTGCCCTAGATGTCTATTTTCCAAAAAGTCTTGAATCACATTCAAAGATCGAGTATTGAGAACATTATGGACTAATAACCAGCAAGGGTCGGTCCAGGGCTGGAAAATACACAATTTTTATTATGGGTTTAGTTAAGAAGGATGCAATTGTAATCTTGGAGATCAATCACCATGAGGGATTTTACACAAGGAAAGAAAGATTTGCCAAGTGGCAGAACCTCTATTGGTGGAGTAGAGCATTCTCAAAGTTCTCTAGAAGATGAAGGATGAATATTGAAAAATACAACTCATCTTGATTATAATTATCTTAGGCATCTTGATTTATGTTTCTAGGATGTTTTGTAATCCCTCTATTGGCTCACTTTCCCCACTAATGTAATAGATAATCCCCTGTAATTGGGTATTTATAGACCCAATTATCACAATGAAAAATTCAGGCTTGTTGAAAGATATGAGAGTTTGAAGCTTGGTGCTTTCTCAAAAATCTCAAATTCTTTATCTCTCTAAGGAGGGTGGTGATTTGAGTTTATCTCTTTAATCTAATCATTGGTGCTAACGTTTTGGAGCGTTAGCGGGTGGGTTGATTTATCTCTTGGTTACCTATTTCAAGTATTGTTTTATCTCCATTAGAGGATTTCTTTTATTTGGGAGTAATTTGCATTTGGCTACATCAAACTTTGGTGTATTCATTTACAGGACCAGCTTTTTAAAAAAGTCACAATCAGTTCCATTAAGTTATTGCACCATTAACATTTGGGGGACAAATCACTATTGAAATTTATTTCCAAATTCCTAAACTTTTTGTATCTGCATTTTAGCCTAAATCCTTAAAATCTTACTTTTGAAAAATATAAAATTGTGTATGTGTATTTTATTCAATAGTAGTACTTAAAGTCCTCTTTCATCTTGTATTAGAGCCACATGATCAAAAATAAGTAAGATAATTAAGTTAATTAATGACTAATTAAGATAATTAACTGTAATTAATGCTTGAATCTTCACCTGCTTGTCCTAGTCCTAATTATACACATATTGTTTACTCTCCAGAAGGCATTACTTCACTAGCACCTCAGTTAAATTATATCACTGATATAATTTTAAAATTAAAAGCAGAATTAGCCAAAAATTAAGATTGAAGTCAAGGAACTTAGGAATCAGCTAACTGTAGTCCATCTTTCTCTTGTTAACGAAGTGAGGCATAACGGAAAATTCACTTCTAGTATTAGTACTCCATTTCAGCATAAATATCCTTTTCAAAACTCAAAAAACAAAAATTCATTTCCTTTGCAAGTTATAAAAATCCAAAAAGAGTAGGAGAAAAATTTGGTGAAAAATCGGCTGAAAAAGTAGTAAAAGAAGATGGAGTATAAACAATATATCTTGAAGAACTACATAAAATGTTCGCGAAAGAACAAAATTCAGAAGAATTAAACAAAATCATAGGCACAATTAGTGATAAACATGACGAGTTATCTGATAATAATGAAGAGACTAATAATGTTCAATTAGAAGAGAAAATATATCAGCAGATAAATCTAATTAAGTTAGAAGATCTCAATATATTACTACTAGAAGAAATTAGGAGAAAACTGGATAAGAAGTATGGTAAAATGACTGTTGAAAATGAGATCAATGAGATTGGAGAAGAACTCGAATTATATGAAACAGACACCAATCTAGTTAACAATGTTGTTCCTAAACCTGAAGAATTTAGTGAACCTTCTAGAAGAAATACTCATTTCGTAAGACCTCGGTACGTTCCAGCAAGACACACAAATAATTTTTCCTTTGGGTTTATCCCAAGGAAAATCACAACCTATGAAGAAATTAGCCCTATCAATATTAGTCAAATAGGATACATCTTGAACATTGATGGAACCCATAAAAGAGAAGAAATGTTTGAGCACTGAAAAAGAGGAATGCATAGTATCTTAAATCTAAATACTATAAGGTCTGCTGCAAACTTCCTAAACTATATCAAACACAGTTTTTTTGGCACTATAGCTGATTGGTATGATTCATTAAGTGGAGACGGTAAAAATACATCAAGAATGATGGAAACACCAACTGCTATGTTCAGAAATTTGTGCAAAGAAATCAAAACTGAATTCATCGGAGCAAAACTTGATTCTGAAGAAAAAGCAAGAGAATGACAAAGAAAGATTAACAATACAGCACTATAGGATATAAGATATCTAGAAAATTATATTGCTGAATTTAGTCAATATTATTATAAAATTGGGTATAATGAAACTAACCTTAGTATGTTCTATGATAAATTGTCATATCCTATAAATTCCATAATTAATAAAAAATACATGGCATGGCTTGGAAGAACAGATGTCATTGACACCATTGGTTCAAGAATCTCTTATTTACGACATAGGTCAATAATCAATGTCTTGATCTCCAGAAGTAAAAGAAGATAAAGAAGCAGTTCTTAACTTACTAGGATTCACCTCACCAATGGGAAAGGGAGCTGAAAAAAGATGGAAAAGGAAATTCTAGAAGAAAAAGAGCTTTAACAAGCAAAGGGCAGAGAAATATAGAAGAAAATATTATAATAAACCAAGTCCTAAGAAAAGAAGATTTCTTAGGAAAGCCGCTTATTGTTCTGCAGGGAAAAAAACTGTAGATACTGGGCATGCAGAGAAGGAGGACATTATCCTAATGAATGCAAAAATAGAAAGAACAACAAGCTTATTGAAACCTTAGGAAACTTAGATTATGTTGAGCTTAGTGAATATGAGGTATTAGACCTAGCCCTGTGTTGAGTTAAAAATAGTACTGCAAGTGCACGGCGTAGTTGTAGCCAGCAACCAGCAAGTACGGGTCGTGTCCACGAGGAACTTACTTCCAACTACCAAAACTAATTTAATTACTCAAGCTAGGCAATCACAATTGGAGTTTTGGAATTAAACTAGGAGAACAATGATAACTAAAAAGGTGAAACAGTAGAAGAGTAAACACCTAGGTTGGAATTAACAGCACGATTATGATAGTGAATCAGCTACTAACCCTACCAAACATTCCCAAGCATGCATCACGAATGAATAGATTGTCAATTAAGTCCATCTCCTCCCTCTCTCAATGGTCGAAGACTAATCCTAGAATTATAACTGCCTATTCTCATAGGACTAAAAGTTGAAGGATTACAAGGTCTATAATCTCAAATCCCAATTAGGATCTTAATTATCTTCATATTAAAGCCCTAATCATCTACTAAGTCACACTAGGTAAAGGTTTCGTCTCTCAACGCTCCCCTAAACCTTAATAAGGAGGATGAGTGCTCTTTTGAGCATTTCATCGAGCACGTGGCGTGCATAGTAGAATTCGCAATTACAAAACAAAGGGAAAGCGGGGATTGGGCCAATTCATGATTCAACCGTACATATTCGGCGTTAATCCCAACCTAAGTTGGAGGATTTAGCCTAGAATCATGTTTCTAACAACAACCATGACATTTAATTCAATAACCATAGCAAACCCCAAAATAATCAAGAACAAGATAGGAGAATTGATAATCAAGAACAAGAGAGGAGAATTCAAAGAAAAGAACCTGGAATAAATTGAATGAATTAAAGGTAGAATAATCTTTAATTCAATGGCGTAATCAAAAGTATCAAAATAGTACTCTCAAATAAAACCTAAAAATTGCCTAAAGAACAGTTTGGGCAGAGAAAAAAACTGAATGAGACCCAAAATAACCCCGAAGGAAAATTTAAGTCGCGACGCGGAACGGGGGTGGCACGGTCGTGCCCCGAGGCACAGTGCAATCGTGCCAAAAATCTGGCACAACCGGCCTAGACCAGCACAAGTGGCACGGACGTGCCGTGTGGCACGGCTAAATCGTGCCACTTGGCTATTCTGGCCAGTTGTATCGGTTTTCGTGGCCCGGTAGTGCTACATGTGTTTGATCCCTTGGGGCTTCCGTGCAACGCTTTTTCGCCACTTTAAACTCACCTCCTTGGCACTCCTTTCTACTAAATGTCGTTCATCTTTCTGTTTCTTCGATAAAGTCCCTGAAAATATCGAAAGATGCTATATGAGTAAAAAGTATGCTAAAGAAGTTAATTTGACCCTTCTTTTAGTAAGATTTAATATGAAAACACTGAGAGAAGGGGTCGATTAGGGGCTGAAATTGGGACAAAATAGAGGTTCATCACACCCCCATGCTTGTCTTTTGCTTGTCCCCAAGCAAAACTACGCTATGAAAGATCAGGGAGGAGGGTAAACCTCTCAACACACCCTCTTCAGGCAAGCGACGAATAATCAATAATCCAAGTTAAACTGTGCATTATAGGTGGCCAAGTCAAAGTGTGAAACAATTTAAATATAGGATGTACACTTCCTACTATGAATCCCCATACCCAAATGGAATGCATCAAATGCCCTCGTATTAAAACACATAACAAGACATGACCTTCCTTGATGAGTGGTGAGTATGTAGGACTGGTAGAACCTCACTTTACGACAAAGTGGAACACTCCCCTCAATGTGTTTAGAATATGTAACAAGGGTGCACTCAATACTCTACCCAATCAAGCAACTACCATAAGCTTGGTAAAGTTCTCAATTCTCCACTACCTAATGCAAAGTGCAATGTGTAAATCATGAGAACTTGTAAAGGGATGTAATGGGGTCAAAGGTAAAGGGTGAGAAGCGAAATAAATTTGGGAAGAATGGAGCTAATAGTCAAAAGACTAGGGAGCAAAAAACACCTCCACAACTAATGTCGGAACAACAACTTCACACAACAATTGAAAATTCCAGCAATAAAACCTTAAGGAAGGAATTTAGCAATCTCATTATCGCACTCCCATGCCAAACACCTTATTCACAACTTTTTTATTTTTTCCTTTTTTTTCTTCTCCATTTTTCTTTTCTTTTCCTCCGCTTCCTCCTTTTTCATTCATTTTTATTTCTTTTCTTTGGAAGGAGGAAGGCATGTGAATGGCATGGGGAACACAAACTTGAATCATGAATCCCCTAAACAAGCCACTAATAACGTACCCAAGGTGAACTAACCTTCGAAGCAAACCCAACTCAACATGAAAGTGTTACTCTACTAGACCTGGACAGGGATATAGAGAGTATCGATAGGTCAAGTGCGTAGTGTGTAGGGGGCAACAGCAAAGACAAGGGGAAAGGCACAAAAGGCTAGCAAAGAGGGTAGTACATATTAATGGGTGGCTTTTTGGCTTATGTGGCTAAATAGAATAAAAATTGCCTCAATCATATTAACACATGCACATGTTAAATGCGATTTCAAAGAGAACAAGATCAAGTTCTAAAGATGCAATCCTGGATGAGTCACACATGAAGGAAAGTATGAAACTATATACAATGAATAGTCATCAGGTTCAAAGTCTCACAGGTAAGTCTACCACAGTCCAACAACTTACTTCAAGGTATGCCCTACTTATCGAGGTCAATCAGGCCAAGTCACATGAGCCTCAAGGGCAATATGACATACAACATAGGGTAGAGAAAATACAGATGGCAATGTTAGAGTGTAATTCACAAAAGTTCACACCATAACAGGTCACGCTTTAATACACAACTCAACCAGATCAATCAATCATCACTCCTTTTATTCTCATCATAAGAGGGGTTTTCATAAACTAACTAAGGAAACAATAAAATATATAAAGGATAATGAAGAGAAGGGGACAGATAGTGCCTGGAAAGCTTGCGTATGCCCAACTCGATCATTTCTCCTTTTGAGATGCAAAATCTAATTCTATATGCTCTGAGCTATATGTTCTAATAAACAAAATAGGTAGAAACAACCTAGTAAAACTATATGAAGTCCTATCTATATGATGCGAATGTAAGTGATGTCAACTGAACCAACCTTAGGATCCGCGATTTCACCCAAAGAGCGATCAGCACATCCCCCCATGCTTGAGATTTTCATTGTCCTCAATGAAAAAGATGCAGAAAAAGGGCAAGGGAAAGGGTAATGCAAGGATCGAAGGGTGAAAGAGGGAGGGAAAAGGGAGGGGATGACACACTAAGTTTTTTTTTCCTTTGTTTTCTTCTCTTTTTTTTTTTTTTTGAAAGCGATAAACGCCTTGGGTTGCCTCCCAAGAAGTGCTTGTTTAGGATCCTAAGCTCAACCCTTACCTCAGGAGAGATATGACTGCGAGACGGGGGGAGGTGGGGCAGTTGAAATATCAAATGGCTGTGCATCCAACACCTCCCTAGGGCTGAAATCAAAAATCAGTGTTGCCCATGAAATGTCTGTCTTCAAGGAGGCCCTCTAAATGTAGGAGTAGTCAATGGGGGTTGAAGGGACAAGGCTGTCGTCCTCATATGGGGTCTGCCACCCCAATCAGTATGCTCCACATGCGGGATAGGTGGAGGAGGAGTGGAGAGAATATGGGTTGTAGGAGCGGAGTGGGCACCAGGGTTGGGAGGTAGTATGGGTGGAGGAAAGCAGAAAGCAATCTATTCTCCACACATAGTGAAGGTTATGGTGTCGGTCAATACATCAATCACTGCCCCCACAATCGCAAGGAATGGGCGACCTAAGATGAGGGGGGCCGAGAAGTCCTCGTCCATGTCAAGGACGACAAAATCACATGGAACAAGGAATGTGCCCACCTGAACCTGGACATCCTCCAGAATACCTACAGGCTGCCTGATGAAGCAATCTGCTAGCTGAATAGTCATGCTGGTGGGAATGAGGTCCTGTAGTTGCAGCTTCTTACAGAGAAAGAGCGGCATGAGGCTCACACTGGCACCTAGATCATAGAGGGCTCTCTCAATCTGTGTATCCCCTATGCAGCATGGGATGGAGAAACTGCCAGTGTCCTGCAGCTACGATGGTGATCGCCTTTGTAAGAGCGCGCTACAGAATCCGCCAATGGGGGCCACTGAAGCATCCCCAAGTTCTCCCATCTTGAACAGGAGCTCTCTTAGAAACTTTAAATGGGCAGGTGCATCCTTGAGAGCTTTCAAGAAAGGATTACTGACATAGATTCAGCGTAGGATCTCTAGGAATTGTGCGAATCTGGGTTTAAGCTGAGATAGTTTGGACCATGCCAGGCACTGGGGGCTGATAAGTGCGGGCAGGAGGTGGAGGCCTAGTCTCCCCAGTAGAACTCAGATTCTCTTTTCTCTTCTTCCCCTCTGTTCCTGCAGAATCAGGAACTGGAACTATCTCCTGGAGAACCTTCACCGGGCTCTCCTCTAACCTCTCTCCCATCGTAAAGATAGTATTGGCGTGACCTCGGGGATTAGTCTCGGGCTGGCCTGGCTGATGCTCCTGAGGCCGAAACAGGTGGCTCACTTGTTGGGCGATCGGGGCGATCTGGCTGTCCATCGTCTTCTGATGGGCGGCCATGGCATCGACCCTGGAGGTCAATAGGTTGATTGACTCACTAAGAGTCTTGTTGGTCTTGCTTTGGGTCGCTATGAAGCACTTTATGAGGCTCTGCAAGTGAGATGTAGGTTCAAGAGGTAAAGGGGGTGGATTATAGGGAGCTTTGTTTTGGAAACCAGGTGGCTGAGCAGAACTCTGGGGATGAGGGTTAGGATTTTTATAGAGAGGGTTCGGGTAACTCCTCCAACCCTAGCTATAAGTGGTGGATTGGGGGCTATTTTGTGGTGATGGGTTGTAATTGTGGAAAGTATTGATGTTCAATGCTAGGGGGAGCATTATAACACTCAACGCAGGTATGTCCCTGTACACTACAGGTCTCACAGTACGTATAGACCCCCATTGATGGCCCCGCAGAAGTGACTGATGGGGTAGCCACTTTATCCAGTCGCTATGTGAGGGCATCCACCCTGCTGGCTAAGAGCGTCACAGCTTCCACCTCATGTCTGCCACCACCTCTCTTGGGGATGGCCCTCTCGCTTGGCCAGTAATAATTGTTAGAAGCCATCTCTTCCGACAAGGCCTTCGCCATTTCGATTGACTTGCCCATGAGAGCACCCGCTGCTGCGGCATCAACTGAGATCTTCACTGACCGCTCCGACCCATTGTAGAAGGTTTGGATTAGAAGCCAGTCAGGAACTCCGTGGTGGGGGCACTGTCGCTGGAGGTCTTTGAACCTCTTCGAGGCCTCGTAAAGGGACTCCCTACCCTGTTAGACGAAGGATGTGATGTCCGTCCTTAGCTTGACAGTCTTACCAGGTAGGCAATACTTGCCGAGGAACGCCTTGGATAGGACCTCGCAGGTGGTGAACGAGTTAGGCTCCTAGTTATGTAGCCAGTCGCTGGCTCTATCCTTCAGAGAGAGAAAGGAAAGAGTCACAGACGGATCGCATCGGTGGACACCCCGTTCAGTTTGATGGTGTCACACTTGGAAAGGAATTTGCGAAGGTGCACGTTAGGGTTGTCCAAGTGGTGGTCGCCGAATTAATCTCGCTCCACAAACGTCACCAATGCGGGACTGAGCTCGAAATTGTTAGCCTCGTTCGCAGGGCTAGCGATGGAGGAGGTTATGCCCGATGCTTGCGGCAGGGCATAGTCTCTCAGCACTCTCTGGCTGTGCTCAGCCATCACAAATTCTGCCCTCTTCCTTTTTCTTGCGTCTCCACCTCGTTGTCATGCGGTTGCTTCGATTTCAGCGTTGAATGGGACAAGGTTTTGAGTCCTCTGGCTCCTCGTGTGCATACAAAGCAAACACTACCACGGCGTAAACAGTTTCAAGCAAGAATAAGGAAGAACAAGGAGGTACAAAAAAGGAAAAAGAAAAGCCTAGTCTAGAGTACTCAAATCAGTTCTAATATTGAAATGCGCAAGTTCCCCGGCAACGGCGCCAAAAACTTATTGAGTTAAAAATAGTACCGCAAGTGCACGGCATAGCTGTAGCCAGCAACCGGCAAGTACGGGTCGTGTTCACGAGGAACTTGCTTCCAACTACTAGAACTAATTTAACTGCTCAAGCTAGGCAATTACAATTGGAGTTTCGCAATTAAACTAGGAGAACGATGACAACTAAAAAGGTGAAATGAATAGCAGAAGAGTAAACACCTAGATTGGAATTAACAGCACGATTATGATAGCGAATCAGCTACTAGCCCCACCAAACATTCCTAAGCATGCATCACGAATGAATAGATTATTAATTAAGTCCATCTCCTCCCTCTCTCAAGGGTCGAAGACTAATCCTAGAATTATAGCTGCCTATTCTCATGGGACTAAAAGTTGAAGGATTACAAGGTCTACAATCTCAAATCCCAATTAGGATCTTAATTATTTTCATATTAAAATTTAATTGTCTATTAAGTCGCACTAGGTAAGGGTTTTGTCTCTCAACGCTCTCCTAAACCTTAATAAGGAGGATGAATGCACTTTTGAGCATTTCATCAAACATGTCGCATGCATAGTAGAATTCGCAATAACAAAACAAAGGGAAAGCGGGGATTGGGCCAATTCATGATTCAATAGTACATATTCGGCATTAATCCCAACCTAAGTTGGAAGATTTAGCCTACAATCATGTTTCTAACAATAACCATGACATTCAATTCAATAACCATAGCAAACCCCAAAATAATCAAGGACACGAGAGGAGAATTGAGAGAAAAGAACCTGGAATAAATTGAATGAATTAAAGGTACAATAATCTTCAATCCAATAGCTTAATCGAAAGTATCAAAATAGAACTCTCAAATAAAACCTAAAAATCGCCTAAAGGACAGTCTGGGCAGAAAAAAAAAACTGAATGAGACCCAAAATAACCCCGAAGGAAAATTTAAGTTGCGACGTGGAATAGGGGTGGCACGGCCGTGCCCTGAGGCACGGTGCGACCGTGCCAAAAATCTGGCACAACTGGCCCAGACTAGCACAAGTGGCACGGGCATGCCACTTGGCACGGTCGTGCCATGTGGCATGGCCAAGCCGTGCCACTTGGCTGTTCTGGCCAGTTGTGTTGGTTTTCATGGCTCGGCTGTGCTACGTGTGTTTGATCCCTTGGGGCTTCCGTGCATCGCTTTTTCGCGGCTTTAAACTCGCCTCCTTGGCACTCCTTTCTGCTAAATGTCATTATCTTTCCATTTATTCGATAAAGTCCCTGAAAATATTGAAAGATGCTATATGAGTAAAAAGCATGCTAAAGGAGGTTAATTCGACCCTTCTTTTAGTAAGATTGAATATGAAAACACTGAGAGAAGGGGTCGATTAGGGGCAGAAATTAGGACAAAATAGAGGTTCATCACCCTAAATAACAACAAAGGAATTGTTGAATTTATATTAGACAATGAATATGAAGAGAGTGATTATGAAGAAACAAGCCATATGATGGAAAATAGCTCAATTAGTCTTGGTGATCTTTAGGGAGAAGAGTTTGTTGTAGACAAGGAAAACGAAGATGTCAAAGGAGATTAGATCCTTCCCAAAATCCAAAAAGACATGATCTATAAAAAAAATTCATCTTTCAACTAAAAAGCAAATACGTATGTGAAATGATGGAAGGATATCTGGAGATAAAGGATTGTGAGTATGACGTTGGAGAAGATAATCTCATTAATTGGGAAAGTATCCTTAAGCATAACAAAGATAGAAAGTATAGGTATATCCATGTCAGAAGTATCCAAATTCAAATCACTCCATTACAATATTATGGTAAAGATATTAATCTTTACACTTTACTCTGTGACATTAGGCATACTAAATTCAATAATGAAATTATCACAGGATAAACTAATTTATGTAATGGGTCAGTAGGATTCAAATGTCGATCAGGATATTATGTGAGTCTAAAAGATGAATTTGCTAAAAACTTCTCATCGCTTAAGATAAAAATAGTTGGGATAGACATGAAAAGAGGAGGATATCCTTTAAGGATATTTTGAAAAATTGTCTATAAATTAGATAATACAATAGACCCAAAGGCTAAGATAACAATGATAGAAGCAGAAAAATTTGAAAGCCCTATCCCTATGCAAAAGATCCAGAGGATTAAGTACAATCCTCAGGAGATAAAAATCAATCGTTCATGGATATCTAGCTTTGCTAACCCTATAAAGGTTAATAAGAAAAATATAATAAAAATTGATGAGGATGATAAAATCACCATTAAACCCCAATTGTTAAGAAGCATGAGTACAAGATTAGATTGGGGAGAGGGATCTTCATCAGGTAAAGAAGAGCTAAAAGAAGATGATACAATTAGCATGATCAGTGACATGAGTAGAATGAGTTTTGAATCTGCATGATCCAGTGTAGATCGAAGTATGAGTCTAGAAAGAAAGGTCATTGGGTACAAAACTAGAACTGTTACTGAACCAATCTATGAGGACGAATTAGTCAAAAATATGACTTTGGAGATACACTATGAAGCTACCAACACAGATCCTAATAGCATCTATATCCTAATAAAGGTATGTTTAGAGGGATATAATAAATATGAACTGTGTGTTTACATAGATAGTGGTTG
Source organism: Carnegiea gigantea (assembly GCA_029747015.1). Lineage (NCBI taxonomy): Eukaryota > Viridiplantae > Streptophyta > Magnoliopsida > Caryophyllales > Cactaceae > Carnegiea > Carnegiea gigantea. The sequence continues at coordinate 138,092 of JAKOGI010000749.1, forward strand.
TTCTGTATGCTTAGGAAAAAGAACATTATTTTCAAAATTCATGTTGGAAAAAGCTAAGAATCCTTTACAAGTAACAATAGTTAATAATGGTATTATAAGCCATAATAAAACTATAGAAGGGTTATCCATAGAATGAGAGGTTCAATGTATTATACTAGTTCCATGGGCTACTGATCAACCCTCTCATGATATGATTATTGAAAATAATTTTCAAAGATTATATTCTCCCTCATCCCAGACCATAAACTAAATAATATTTACAATTAATGGTCACTCAGTTCCAATTGAAAAATTAAGTAAGGCTTGCACTCATCAGAAAATTGAATTTAGACGCAGCCAGCGTGGTGAGAAGGTAATGCCTGCACAAGGAGAGGTAGCACTGACAATATCATTGCTTGAGTTATCTATTAAAGAGCAGATTGTTGAACAATAAGAAAAATTATGCAAAGAACTCTACTCTAATAATCCTCTAAAATTTTAGGATAAAGATAAAATATTTGCTAAAATCACTTTATTAAATCCCAACTCTATTATCCGAGTTAAACAAATGGTGTATACACACTAGAACATCCAAGAGTTTAATAAACAAATGAAAGAACTTCTAGATAAAGGATCAATTAGGAATAGCAAGTTTTCTCACACGTCCTGCTTTCATGGTAAGAAATCATGCTAAAAAAAAAAAGAGAAAAAGTAAGAATGATAATCAATTATAAAAAATTTAATGATAATACTGTCTTTGAGGTTATTATATTCTTAACAAAACAGTCCTTTTTAACAGAATTCAATGAGCCTCTTTTTAAACAGTCTTTAGTGCCTCACAAAGACACTATGAGTCGATAATAATACCATTTAGTCTAAAGAATGCACCTTAAATATTCCAAAGAAGAATGGATAGCATCTTCAAAGACCTAAACTATTGTTATTTAGTTTATATTGATAATATCCCAGAATAGCACAAAGAAGTCTTAGCTATCACCCAAAGATGCATTGACCATGGTATTATACTAGGTAAAAACAAGTGCATTTATGCCGAACAAGATATTGAGTTTTTAGGTATAAAGATTAAAGCTGGACAGATCATTCTACAAAAATATATTCGAAAAAAAATGAAAAAATTCCCTAAAAAGATTGAAGATAGAAAACAACTAGAAAGATTTCTTAGATGCATAACCTATGCTTCAGCTTTTATTAAAAATTTGGCTAAATTAAGAAGCCATTGCAACAAAAGCTCAAGAAAGATGTGAGTTGGACATGGACTACTAATGATTCAAAGATTGTCCAGAACTTCAAAAAGATGTGTAAAAATCTTCCTATTCTTAATTTACCTAATGAGGGAGATGATTTAATTCATGAGACAGATGCCAGCGATGAGCACTAGATTACAGTACTCAAAATCAAAGAAGGTGAAAAATTTTACAAATGTTGCAATGAAAGTTTTAATAATGCAGAATGCAACTATCCCACAATGGAAAAGGAAATACTTGCAGTAATAAGGGGAATCGAAAAGTTCTTAATATTTTTAGCCCCAAAATCTTTTCTTATTCGAACTGATTGCAGAGGAATACTTGGTTTTGTGAAAAGAATTTATCAAATATGCAAGCGCAAAGGCAACTCCTATATTGACAATTATGGCTTAACTAATTTTCCTTCTCTATTGAACATGTACAGGGATCGAAGAATTCTCTGGTAGACAGTTTAACTCGAGCACTCGCCAATGGTGATCATTAAAGCTGACATCCTGCCAGAAAAAGGGGGAATCCATAATGAAATGCCATTCCTACTAAAATAAATTTCTCCTTCTAATAAAATCCTCATTGATAATTTGGAATTCCATATAAAAAGTAGATCACATTTTGGTCTACTATCTTTAGCCTACCTAATAGTCCAAAGATTTTTCCTTTTAGAGTTACAAGTCAATTACCTACGGTATCCTTATGATATTCAAGAAAAAATAAGCTCTCATGTTCAAGAAAAATTGTTCAATGGGTGGTATGCAGTCTGTATCGACTTTTTTCATCATCATTCCTATGATATTTGGGAGTCTTGGGGTACAACTATCTACTTTCTCGATAAGTCTGGAGTTAGTGATGTTAGTTTTCTAGCAAATTTAATATCTCCAAATGACCCGATCATTAAGGTCTGGTAATACGAGATGGTACTTTACTTTATAGAAATTCCAGATCGAAAGTTCTCATTTTCCTTAAGACTAATGAAATTTCAGCCATGTTTGTTCTGAAGAATCCATTGGATTCTTACATCTCCTGAAGTTCCAACAAAAATTTCAATTAGCAGATATCTAAATTTGGAAGTGTATAGTGCATTAATCGAATATGAAAATAGAAAAGCCAACCCAGCCCATGATCTTATTTAGATTGTTGATTACGATGATCTCTATGATCAATGACAAGAATGGGTTTCTGAACGATGAGAATTAATTACTGATTCTGCTTTAGCAAGAGCCACTGGATTTTTCAACATTTATCCTCAATGTTGGGCATTAATTGAACAAGGAAAAACGTTAATGCATTGTGGAAACACTACTTTTACCTATGATAATGAGTTTAAAGAGTACATAAAGGTGAAAAGAGCAGTGTTAGAAGATATCGTTGACTATCTCTTTGACGTTAGAGTTGAAAAATTCTTATCAGTAAAAGAAAAGAAATGCCTCCTTGAATTATTTGAAAAATGGAATCCAAAGCATCTTAAACAACTTAATGAAGATTTTGATGATTATCCAAATAATGATTGTGTGAAAGATATAATTAGAGATAAAGGCATGTAGAATCTCAATAATGATTACTAGTCTTATCATTATTAAAAGTTCCAAACAGTGGTTGCTCCATTATTGTACTATTTTGACAAATATCTGGTTTGTAAAATAAAGCAATGTACTATAGACATCAATGCGTACTGTAGCCATGTGAAGAATCAGTGTGTACTGTAGCCAATAGAGCATCTTATGTACCCCAATCCCCTCTATAAAAGAAGAGGTCGAGTGCTGAGAAGGAACACATTCATTTGAGCATTCTTGAGCAAAAGAGAAGTTAGGATTCTCCATTTCTCTACGAGCAAATATCTCTAATGATCTTAGCTTAAGTCTCTCTTCAAACTTTCCAGTGTAATATTTCCACTTTCAGGCTTTCAATCAAAGAAAGTTTCCCAGTAGAGAACGTTATTCAATCAAACCTTGTGCCTTAAATATTATAGTTCCTTGATTAAAGTCTCACTATCCTTTAAAATATAAAACTTGATTAGTGAATACGATTTGAGGTAGGAAACGAAATAGATCTATGTTGTACCTGATCTAAAGAAGGTGTGGTTGAGATTAGCAATCTCTGTAAACTGGAAGCTAGAGGAACGCCAGGGTCCAACGCCGACTAAGTTCATGTAACAGTCGAAACTGTCTCATTAAATTTTGATTATTTTTGCTAAGCATGGTAGGCCTATAACCATAGAAAGTATAATATATAACATATAAGCAGTAGATTGTGATAACTAGTACCAGTAAAGTTATTATAAGAAGTTTAATCAAGCATATTTTGTGAAAAAATCCTAAAAACAGCCTATTTGCATAGTTAACCCTTTTCAGGGGCTTTTTTGCAATTTCTTAAGGTTCAAGAACTAAAAAATAATAAAAAGTACCAGAAAGTCACTTGTACTAAAACTGGAGGTACCAAAGTATTGAGTTTTTCAAAACCTGGTCCAACGTATGAATATACTAAAATTGGAGGTACCAAAGTATCAAATTTTCTTTATTTGGGGATTTTTTTTCTCTCTTTTGGTTTTATCTTTGGGAAGATCTTCAACATCCTTTGGGATCATCTTAATAGATTTCTTACTTTTATTTGATCAAATGAAATTCACCATGCATCACATATTGTGCACACACCAGAAGAATCCACTTCAGTATTACCGCAAATAAACTATGTCATTGATGTAGAATTAAAGACAAAATTAGCAATAATTAAGACTGAAGTTAAGGAGATAGAAGCAATTGTTTGTCATCCATATTTTTCATCAATGAAGTTAGACATAACAGAAAATCTGATTTAGGTATTAGTATTCCATTTCAGCATAAATATCCTTTCCAAAACCTAAGAAACAAAAATTCATTTCCTTTGCAAGAAATAAAAATTGAAAAGTAAGTATGAGAAAAATCAACTGAAAAATCATCGGAAAAGGCAGAGAAAGAAGAACATGAAAGTGAGTGGTGTAATATCTTGGAATTACACAATATGTTCGATGAACAACAAAACCCAAAAAATAAAACAAAATGATGAGCGCAATAGTAGACAAGCAAGAAGTTTTATCTGATGATAATGAAAAGACAAATAATGTTTAGTCAAAGGAAGAAATATCTCAACATATGAACTTGATTAAACAAGACAATCTGGATGTTATTCCTTTAGAAGAAATTAAGAGAAAACTTCATAAAAAAATATGGAAAATCGGTAGCTGAAAGTGAAATTAATGAAATTGGTGAAGACCTTCATATTGAGGAGTTTGAATCGAACTTATTTAACAATGTAATTCCAAAACTTGAAGAGTTTGGTAAATCATCTAGAAAAAAATACTATTTCATAAGACTTAGCTACGTTCCAGTAGAACGTATAACTAATTTTTTCTTTGTGTTCACCACAAGGAAAATCACATCATTTAAAGAAAATTGGCCGTACTCTAATTGGCCAAACAGAATATATCTTAAACATCAATGGAACTCATAATAGAGAAGAAATATTTAAGCATTGGAAAAGGGGTATGAAAAGTGTCCTGAACTTGAATACCATATGGTTTGTGAAAATTTCCTAAACCATATCGAACATAGTTTTTTGGCACTATAGCTGACTGGTATGACTCATCAGATGAGGAAGGTAAAAATGTATTAAGAATAATGGAAACACCAACTGCTATGTTCAAAATATTATGTAAGGAAAAATTGAACATATAAGAGCTAAAATTGATTCCGAAGAAAAGGTTAGAGAGTGGCAAAGAAAGATTAATAGCGTAGAGCTTTGGGACATGAGATATCTGAAGAGTCATATGGTGTGGATTTTTAGTAGTTTTAAAACCCCGACTTACTTGCAAGTGCATAAGATGACTGTAGCAAAGCAAGTATTCCGAGGTCGTGTCCCATGGAGAACGAAAGTGATTCTGAATTTACTTTTCTCAACTAATGAACAGAATAATATTCAAGTGAGGAGATTAACAATAAAGAAAAATGAAAGAGAAAAAGAAATAATCGTTAATCAAAGTGTAAAGGAAGATTAATTAAGAGAACCTCTAGGATTTCAATTTCACCAAAACTCTTAATATTGACGTACTAAATTCAATTAGGGCATAACCAGTCTCTTCAAAACCTCAAGCTATAAGTTTGAGGCCAACATGTCAGAAAAGTGAATTATCACTATAAATACACAAACTTAACTAGTAGTCACCATGAATTATTAAAATTAGACATAATTCATCTAATTCCTAGTATTGTTTCATCAATTAACAACCAAAATTTTAAGCGTGATTGCGTAACTATTATAATAGCGAACAACGTCCAATATGAATACATGAGATAGCAAATTAATCAATTGTAAAACATCATGTATAAACAATCAAAATAAATTTCATAATAAATTAGAAGTGATTAAATGACTCAAAATTATGCAATAAAAAGAGACGATATTATTAACCCCAAAAGAAATTAGTACAATCAATAAAGTAAGTTAAGGATCCATCTCAATCTTAGATAAACAACCCAGCAAATCATAGTTAGAGAAAATATCATTAAAATTAGACTAGTCATATTTCAATTAATAGTAGATTTCAATCCCTATAACCAAACTTTGATGTTTATGTTACAAAATATTAGCACAATGAAAGATCAAACTCTCTACTTAAGCTCATGAAATGAGATGAAAAAGAAGACAAACAAAATGGCCAAAATAGCTTATTTTCTTCTAATTCTACTCAACCAAATAATTTTGCCTAGCACAAGCTCTTTTTAATTAATGACAATGGAAGGAAGAGAAGAGTGAACTAAAGGTGGGAATGAATATTGATGCCTCCTTGTTGCTATTATTACCTCTTTATTTATAGTAAATTTTGCCCCTTCCTTTTCTCCTTTCTTTAACCCATATTGCTCACCTAAAAATCAGCAATAGATACTTTTTCTCTGCCAAGTAAATACTTTCAACATCAGCTTCTTTCTTTTAGGCCACAAAATAGAATGAGAAGTGGAGAAAGGCGGACTAGGTGCTGAAGAAGAGGGTGAGTAGGAGCTAAAGTGGGTGTTAAGCCATAGTCGGTGCTGCCGGTGTATGGGAGAGTGATTACTGGGTAGACCTAAACCACTGAGACGGAAAGGGAGATGAGGGAGGTTGTTATTGGGCTAAGAGTTGGCAGGTAGTGAGTCAATAGGCCATGGCACATGCTGGAAGACAGGCCCAGGTATGGAAGATAGAAGGAAGAATGCGTAGAAGAGTGATATGAATGAGTAGAAGAGTGATATGAGGGAGATGGCTAGCTTAGGCACTCGGCAGGCTAGTTGAGAAAGCAGAAAGTGGGTTGCGGCTGGGAGAAAGACTAGGCCCAAGCAAGCTGCAGAGAGAGCTGGGATGGCTGGGAGCAATGGAAGCAAACCCTGTTGATAAAATCTTGGATGTAATTGAGCCTTAATCATCTATTTGTGTATTAAAATTCAGATCACCTCCCTTACCTGTAATTGACATAAAATATGCATTATTTTCTCTCAAAAATACATGCCAAAGACTCAAAAGAGGTATGTTTTATGGCAAATTACCCTGCTCGATCAATTCTATAATCAATGAAAAATACATTGCATGGCTTGAAAAAGTATATGTAATTGATACCCTTGATACAAGAATTTCTTATTTAAGAAAATGGATAAATGATCAGTGTCTTAATCTCCAAAAATAGAAGAAAATTGAAAAAAAAAAAACCATTTCTTACTTGTTGGGATACTCCTCAACAATGGGGAAATGAACCTGAGTAAAAAAGAAAAAGAAAAGTTTATAAGAAAAGGAGCTTTAACAAGCAAAGGGGAGAAAAATACAACAGAAAATATTATAACAAACAAACCTCGAAAGATAAAGTCTTTTTAGAAAAACTTCTTACTGCCTTGCATGAAAAAGTAGTTGTAAGTGTTGAGCATGTGAAGAAGTAGGTCATTATGTAAACGAATGCCAAAATAGAAAGAAAAATAAGTTTATAGAAACATTGAGGGGTTTAGACTATTTTGAGTTTAGCGAAGAAGCACTAGACCTAACTGTGAAAAACAACAAGGAAATTGTTGAGATAGTAGTGGAAGTTGAATATGAAGAAAGTGATTATGAAGAAACTAGTTATATAATAGAAAGTAACCCAGTTAGTTTTGGCGATCTTCAAGGAGAAGAATTTATTGTAGAAAATGAGAATGAAGATGTCAAAGGATATTAGGTCCTTCCTATAATTCGAAAGACATGATCAATATAGGTACAATTGGAAAAATATCCTCAAGCATAACAAGGATGGAAAGTATAGGTATATCTATGTTGAAAGTCTCCAAGTCCAAATTATGCCATTACAGTACTATGGCAAAGATATTGATCATTATACTTTGCTCTGTGATATTAGGCATACAAAATTTAATAATCAAATTATCACCTCAAGACCAATTTGTGTAATGATTCAATAGGATTTAATTACCGACTCGGATATTAGATGAGCCCAAATTTTGCCAAAAACTTTTTATCCCTTGAGATAAAAATAGTTGAGATGGATATAAAAAGAGGAGGCTGTCCAGTAAGGATACTTTGAAAAATAATCTACAAATTAGGTAACACTATAGATGCAAAGACTAAGATAACAATGACAGAAATAGAAAATTTGAAAGTCCTACTCTAATGCAAAAAATTCATAGGATAAAGTCCAATCCACAAGAGATAACAATCGATAGGTCTTGGGTATCTAGCTTCGTTAATCCCACAAAAATCAATAAGATGAATGTAAAAAAAATAGATATGAGAATGGGAACCTATCATTAAACCCAATTATTAAGAAGCATGAGTGCAAGATTAAAATGGGAGAAGGTCCATCGACAACTAAAGAAGAATTAAAGAAGATGGTACAATTAGTATGACTAGTGAAAAGAGTAGAATGAGTTTTGAATCTACAAGACATAGTGTAAATTGAAGTATGAGTTTAAATAGAAAAGTCATTGGGTGCAAAATAAGGACTATTAGTGACGCCAATTTCTGAAGATGAATTAGTGAAAAATATGACTATGAAAATATGTTATGAAGTCACCAACCCTAATCCTAATAGCATTTATACTCCAACAAATGTCTATTTAGAAGGATATAATAGATATGAATTGTGTGATTACCTTAATAGTGGTTGTTCTATCTATTTTGGAAAAAGCTTTTCTTTTCAAAATTTATGTGAAAAAAAAAGCCAAGAATTCCTTAGAAGTACGAATGGTTGATAATAGCATAATGAGCTACAATGAAGTCATAGAAGAGTTATCCATAGAGATAGGATGAGTCTAGTGCATTATACTAGTTTTATGGACTACTAATTAACCCTCCCATGATATTGTTGTTAAAAATAATTTTCAGATGTTATGTTCTCTATGCACACAGACCATAAACCAAATTATGTTCAAAATAAAAGGTTACTCAACTCCTATTGATAAATAAACAAAGCATACACTTATCAGAAGATTGAGTTTACACGCAGCCAGTGTGATGAGAAAGTAATCCTTGCGCATCATGAAGTAGCACTGGCAATCTCCCTACAAGAGTTATCTCTTAAAGAGCAAATTATTGAACAAGAGCATACTTGAGTAAAGGAGAAGTCGGGTATCTCCATTTCTTTATAAGTAAGCGTTTCTAATGATTTTAGCAGTTTAACTCCTTCAAATCATTCTATTGTAATATTTTCACTTTTAAGCTTTCAATAAAATAAGTTTCCCAGTAGGAAAAATAATTTAATTAAACTTTAATGTCTTAGATATTTTAATTTTTTGATTAAAGTCTCACTATCCTTAAAAATATAAAACTTGAATAGTGACTACAGTCCAAGGTAAGAAATAAAATGGATCTGTGCTGTGTCTGATCTAAGAAAGGTATCGTTGATATTAGTAATATCTGTAAATTGGAAGCTAGAGGAACATCAGGGTCTAATGCCGACTAAGTTCAAGTAATGATCGAAACTCTCTAATTAATTAAGCTTTAATTATTTTGCTTAGTATGGTGATCCTCTAATCACAGAAAATATAATATCTATAATATAATAGTAAATTATGATAGCTAATACTAATAAAGTTAGTATAAGAAGTTCAAACATTAATATAAGCTCAGTTTTCTAGAAAAGCCCAAAAATTTTAATATTTGCACTTTAAACCCCATTTTGATTTAAAAAAATAGAAATTTCAGAAGATTGTGGGTTGAATTTGAAAGAAAAGACCCAAGAATCACTATTTCATATAATATTGATCCCTACAATTAATTTATCTAAAATAGTAAGTATTTGAGAATACATTCTAAAACAGTTATCCCTTAAAAATTATTTCTGAAAAATATAAGGTACCCAAAGCCCAAAGTGCGAGAAATATGCTACCATTTTATCATTGTCATGTTCTAATTAACATTGAGTTGGGATCTTTAAATTAGACAAAAATCATATGCTTTTATTTGATTTAATAACATTGTAATAATCTGACAGATCTCCAAAAGTCACATCCATAGTATTTTATACTTGATATCATGAGTTCAAATCCCCCAACAAGCTTTTTGTCTTTAATAAACATTTTTACCAATTTAAATATTATTTTTCAAATATTTTGTATTTTTTAAAATCTAAAGGCCAAAATAATTTCCTTTTATAAAGTAAATTTTATTTTGACCGTAGCCATTATCAGCTTACGAATAAGTCATGCTACCAATGATGAATTAAGTATTTCTTTCATTGGATAATCAAATACACTTAGGGTGTGTTTGGTAGGGCTGAAAATTATTTTCCTGGAAAATAATTTTCTCATTTTATGATATTTGATAAAACAAGGGGAAATTTACTTTCAGGGAAAAAGCATTTTGCCCAAATGAAGGAAAATATTTTCACTTTAAATAGAGCGTAAGTTGATTTTACGTTTTTTGGGCTCTCACACTGTTGATTTTATGTTTCTTGGCTCTCACACTCTTTCTCTATTCCGTATCTATTTCCTTAACATATGATTTGAAAATTAAGGAAAATCATTTTTAGTTTTTTGGTTCATTATTTGTTAATCAAACTCATTCTTCATAAAGTTCATTTTTCTTTTTACCAAACAAATGAAAATATGAGCTGAAAATTATTTTACATGAACAATTATTTTACAGGAAAATTTATTTTCTAGGAAAATGATTTTCAACTCTACCAAACACACCATTAGTATGCATATAGGCATTTGATCAGCATCTTGCACACATGAATAAGTATCTACTGATAGGCTTTAATGAATAGAAAGCTAGTCATCAAACTGAACCCGGTGGCCCAAACTTCAACAAACTAAAACGAAGAAAGATTGAACAAAGAATTTTAATTCATATATTAGTAGAAATTGTCAATGATGATACTTGTAGCGACAAATTCATCTTTTGACTTGCAACCTTTCCCTAGTTTCGTTAACAGCATACAAGCCTGAGTGTTTCTTTAGCCATTAAGGTTTTCAATCTAAGAAACATACTCATTGACTAATAACACTAGCCCTATTGTCCCGAGCTGTTGTTTCAAGCTTTTTCTGTAGGCAACGATAATTTTTACAGGAAGTTACCTGAGTTTGTTAATGAATGTTGAGCGTGTTCAAGGTGACTCCGTAACCGTTGGATGTGTTACCCAAGTGAACTTACCAGAAGGTATCCTTTAGTTGTATATTCTCAACAGTTTATCTATATAAATATATATATAATTGAGTGCTAGCACCTTCTTTTGACAAGTATCTCAAAATTAGTGGCTAACACTATATTTATTTTTTACCTTTATATCACACTTTGTAATAAATAATTAACATATTTCTCTAGCTCTAATTTATTTCGTTTTACTCTTTGCTAACTTTTCATATTCTTCAATTTGTTTACTTTAGTCAATTGAAGCGACCTTTTAGTAAATGGTAATAGAGACAGAGGTAAAAGGAATAATTATCTAAAAATTTTAGTTATGAACATAGGACATGATTGAAAATCTAATAAGGCACACAACTTTTTGACTGTGAAATTTCTTGATTTAATTAAGTCATCGATTACCAAATAATTATGTGGAATATTAAAGGAGGAGTCATAGGGTAGACGATCATATGATCAAATATATGATTCGTTTAAGTATCGTTACATAATACAAACTAATATACTAATATGTTATCAAAATGCTACTTTTGTATCAATCACTAATGCTTTCAGAACATATTCATTATATTTGCATAATATATATTTTACTCCGTTATATCCATTGTGATCTTAATATTATCAATAAAAATTTTTCGTACAATCTTATAATATGTTTGCACACATACTAAGATGTATCACATTGTAAAAAATGAGCAAATATTCCGCATTCATGCAACACATGGGTATCACTATAGTTGAACATATAAGTACATCATACGTGTAACCATAATCAACCAATCATGTCACATGTTAAATAAATACCTACCTTAATTAGATTTTGAGAGAGTAAAATATATCTATTAATTAATATTTCTATTTTTATTTATAGCTTGCTTCTTTGAATTTAGAAAAGATTAAATATAGTAACATTCCTATGTATTGAAAGTTAATGTAGACAACTTTCTTTATAAATTAAGGGGAGAATTCGACATCAAACCTCAAAGGCCTGCATAGTAATATTTTTCATTTATTCCATATTGCAAATACAAACCGTTTATCGGCCCGGCCCACCGAAGAAAAGGACATGCCCCATTTTCTTAATCTCATGTCCAACGCCTTTCACTTCAGATTTATCACTATCACAAAACTCTTCTGAATCATCAACATCAATGGTTTTAAACTTTGCATTTACTGTGACAAAATTGGAGCAATATGCATCCCATTTCAAGGCACCTCTACCTAATATATGTAAGCCCGTTCCCATAGGAGGACCTCCAGGCTTATTTGGTGGATTGTATGCTTATCCTCCACATTCAAGGTAAGAATCAGATTTTGCTAAACCATTGAAGATTTTGCTTGGCCAAAATCCTATAGGAACACCGAGCTGGGGAACTTCAAGCCCCCAGTTTCCGTTGGCTTCATCCTGATCATACAAACTTCTATTAGCTACTTGGATCTTATCCAAGTGAACCGTTCTAACGACCTTTGACTTAGGAACACATTAAAGATAGTGAAGTAAAGTCAATTCCACTAGTGGTAAAGCAACTAAACAGAATGCAGACTCTACTTTGCACTTACTTTATAAACAACAATCTCTGCTATTTTTCCACCTTTAGTAGAAATATTTAATATGGTTGCATCCGGAGGTATGTCTGATCGAACGATGACATATCCAGGACAAAGTGTACTGAAACAATGTAATCCACTTGCCTGCAAGAGTACAAAAATAAGCAAAAAAATAAATTCATCAAGCATGTACTATAATTGATTATTGAATTTTTGACGCTTTACTTACTACCCTATGGCACTGCATTTTAGTAAAAAAGTTTCTCACTGTTTGAAAATAATAAATTACTATCTTAAGATCATAATCTTTTAATAGTTATTACCCTACTTTTCATATCTCTAAAGCCGTACACTGCCCAAAAAAATAGAAAGTTAGGTTAGTAATTTATCATTTTCAAAAGTCGAGGAACTTTTTTTTATTATTATTTTGCGGTAATTCAAGGTAGTGATGTGTCAAAATTTTTAATTACTTTTACTATCCTTTGTCGGTAGTTGGTGACTATTCATAGCAAGTGGAAACTATCAAATTGAAGGACGGAAGAGGCAGAACGAATTTCCACTTCACTCAGGAAAATAACATATAATTACATCACAGTAGAAAATTATGTTTGTTGTAGTTTGAACTTCCAAAATTTTTTGTATAATAATATCTATATAATAATAATATTAAAACAATATGAAACACAATGCTATTACACAATTCGTCACCATTCTATTATATGCTAACATGGCGCGTTTTGATTGAAGAAGATTAACCACTTGATAATTTGATGATTAATTCCTACCTAAGGTTACTAATTCTATTTGCGTATACCATGTACAATTAACCCTCTATTTCATAAATTATAGATCAGCAGCAAGTATGATTTCATAATATGGTTTTTGATTTTTCATTTCAAAAAGTAACTAATTATGATTTTACTAAATTGTGTTTAGATTTGAAAATACGTTAGGAATAATTAAAACCCCAAATTTTAAAATACAGATATGAATTTACTTTAGATACGTTCAATTTAATATGTTATAGAACATTGTCTTCTCATCCTTTGCTAGTGCTAATAATAAGAACATAAATAATACTAAGAAATTACTAGGTGCCTAAATATTGTCAATTGACGCATATCAACGGATGACAAAGATAATCTCAATTGGCAAGCAGGGGGCATTATTAACAACTACAATAGTATTGACTAAATTCTTAATCTACTCGTTCTGTCGAGCTAAGTAAACAAAATGCGATAGAAGGAGTCTTTTGTAAATTTAATTTGTAATAGTTAATTGTTAGTTTGTCATAACTTTAATCCTTCTAAAACATTAATGTTAACAATCATTATGCATTAACAAAATCTGAAATCCTACCCGTTTTCTCCAGCAGGTTTCTTGCAATATTCGCGCCAAAATGTCCTTCTCCATGGGAAGTTGGGAACACTTTAATTGCATCCCCTTTTTTCCCATTTTATCTCACTTATTTGCCTTCAAAGATCTCCCTATGAGTTCAGTTTCTCACTTTGTTATTATTTAACCTGATTGCTTGATTGTTACTTCATGACTAGTTACAATGTTGCGCTAGTACTAGGATTCGAACCAAGAACTCATTGATTTTATCTCTGTGTGGCCGCTGGTGCTCTGGAGAGAAAATTTTGGTGATGAATTAAGTACGGATACACAACGATTGCCGGTCTACTAGAGGGAAAAATCTACGGACCAAACGTGAACGTTGGGTATTTTTAAGAGGCACAATATAGTCTCAACAACTAAGTTCCATAGCTAAAAAAATCCTAGCCTCCTCACTCCCTCCTTTCTCTCTAGAAAACCCTAGCATCTTTTTTATTCTTATTGGCTATCATTGGTTTTTTGCCAATGTAAAACCCCAATACCTTTTCTATTTTTGTCCTTTATTGTACTTTGGCTTTTAATAAACACTAGGGTTATACCCTTTGCGATGCAAGGATATAATTTAAATATATTTAAAACTACTTTGTTAATGGAAAAAATAAGTATTAAACCAAATAGTGAAAAAAAAAAAAGATATGTTAGGTCATGAATAGTTGTTGAGCATTTCTTTTTTTTTTCTTTTCAATTGTAATAATATTTACCCTTTATTCTTAATGTTCAACCCACATAGTTTTTATTCATTCAAACTATTTCTTTATTAAAATTTTGTTTTATATAAATGTTAAATTTTAGTACTAATTAATAAGTGATATTCAGTTTAATATGTAGAAGTGATATTGCATTAAATCTATGCCGATCTTAAATATTATTCGTATCCCTTGTGGTATCCTATGTGGCATTCAATGCAAGGATTGTAGTCAATTTTTATTTTAATTTTATTAATATGAATAAGTACTGAAAGTATATCAATTCCAAAAGTAGTGACAATCCTATTACAACATAGTTTTTGTTTTTTAGTTATTATTGTTTCTTTTCTTTTTCAAATTAAATTATCACTTCAATTCTTTTTGTGTTTGCACCATAGTTATTCATTTACTATTTGCTCAAAATTCTCTACGATGTTGGACATGTTTTTGGTTCAAAAAATTTAGTGATTAAATAGGCCATCTTTTTAATTTAATTACTTTGATGGAGATTACACTAAAGTTAAAGTCTTACTAATTACTATAGAAGCTATGTAAAAAGTCACATTTTTAATTTAATGTAACATTGCATTAATTTAGCCTACATGGACAATTTGTCAAGTAATCCTATGTTGCATTACACATGTTATCCTATGTGTCACTTATATTGATTTTATCCAACTTTTAGTATGTGTTTGTGTGTATATGTGGTGTGTGTGTGTCTATATATATATATATATATATATATATATATATATATATATATATATATATATATATATATATATATATATATATATATATATATATGTATGATTCTCTCTCCATCTGTAACAGTATTTTTGTACCCTTTTCTCATAAATGGTATTATCTCTCGCCTTCAGAGTGATTTCATATATATAACTCCATGTCATTTTGGCCACTCGAGATTGGATTATTCGCAGATCGCAATATAAATTTGCAATCGACATCAATTCTTCAATTCTTGTATACGACCGCAAATAAATCTATTCAACAAGAAGACTCCACAAGTTTGCAAATTTCCTTGTTAGAGGCGGCAGTATGGAATAACAAGCAAGTAGAAGAGGAATATTAAGAAGTGTATCAATTAGTTCGCCCGATTGAAGGATTTATTTTGTTATGTACTTTTGTTATAAATTTATTTGATTATGATATCTATTGTAAATTATGTATAACTTTCAATTATTAAATTTATCCTATGCAAACAAAACAAAAAAAGGAGAGACATTGTAACACCCTTGTCCTCAAGGGAAGATTGGGAAGCATTAAGCACCTATAATTGTAGTTAGAGTCAGTCTAGCGCTACTAAATCAACATTTTTAAATATGTTATGTGTGCTTACCGTATCTAATATTTATCAGGTATCTCGTTAATACTCATCAATTAAACAGCCAATGTCTAGAAGGCTACAACTATCTAGTATCCAATTGTACTGAATTCAGATACTATTATTGGTTCTAATTTCATATTGTATATTTAAATATTCAATATATAGGACTACCTTTTGCTTTTTTAATCCATCGTTAAGCTTATTATATACGTGAGAATTTAAAATGTGAATTTTTTTCTTGTCTCTTTTAAACCTCTTAAAGATTGTGAGTATACACGCTTCAAGTGGTAAGCATAAAAATTTGAATTTACGAGCACAACTATAAACTGATCTGATAAACATGAAAATTCAAATGGATGAATCCACAAAAATGTGATAAGCATTGTTATTGTTAATATATATGTTGAAAGTTAGCAAGGATGAGGATAATTCGATGAATGTGCAGCCACACGAGATTGAATAGAATAAGGAATGAGGTAATTAAAAACAAAATAAAAGTGACACCAATAGAAGATAAGATGAGAAAAATCAGACTTAGATAGTTTGATCATGTGAAAAGGAGAAGTGTAGAAGCATCTGTGACAAGATGTAAGATGACTTACCTCCCGGATCATAGAAGAGACAGAGCACGTGTTAGAATTAGTTAGAGTTTGTTAGAATTAGTAAAGTTTGATAAAAAATAACTAGCTCAGCAAGCCAGCTCAGCACAACCATTTTCTTTTGTTTCTTGTTTTCTGTTAAGCATTCTGTTAGGCCTGGTGCAAGTTGTATGGATGTATATATCCACCCACAGCAACTCTCATCATTCCATTGATTCTAATAAAAAAGAATAAGAAGAATTTGTCTTCGTTCTCTATCTCTCTATCTCTCATTTTGATATGGAAATGCAAAATCAAACATGGTATCAGAGCCGGGAATTTCTGAACCTCTTGGTTCTTCAATCAATCTGATTTGATTCATCTGCTAATCAAGTTTACTCGAATTTTTCTCTTTTGTTTGATCGTTTGAGTAGTCTTTTAAATCAATCATCTAGCATTCATACTCAGAGAATTGCTTCTCTTTCGATCTTACTTCCTTTACAAGATCTTGATCTGTTAGAGATTTGTTTGCTTTCTTTAGAAGAATCTGCTACATCTTTGTTTCTTTAGAAAATTCAAATTCTCGACAAGTTAGTCAAATTCTGAAATGGTAGCAGCAACTTCTACGGCTGAGATCACTCTAGAGGATCTTGCTGAGGCATATTTTCTCCATCCATTAGATCATCCAGGTCTGTTACTTGTATTCACTGCCTTTGATGGGATTGGTTTTGGTTCTTGGAAGAGAGCTATGACAATTGCTTTATCTACAAAAAGCAAGTTGTACTTTGTTGATGGTAGTCTTCAAAAACCTGACTCTAATTATGCTAATCTCAAGAAGTGGATTAAATGTAATGACATGGTTATGTCATGGATCTTGAATGTATTGACCAAAACAATTGCAGATAGCATTATATATGCTAAGACTGCTAGACAAATGTGGATTGAACTTGAGGAGAGATTTGGTCAGATAAATGGTGCTAAGCTATATCAAGTGCAAAAGAAAATGGTTGTGCTGAGCCGGCTTGCTGAGCTGGTTATTCTTTAACAAACTTTAACTAATTCTAACAAACTCTAACTAAGAAAAGTTGGGACAATGTGATTAGACATGATTTGAAATTTTTATGGATAACGGAGGACATGGATTAGGATAGGAATTTGTGGATAAATAGGATTTAGGTTGTGGACCATTAGGTAGCTAGCTTCCTAGCGTTCCTATGGATTCTGAATGGTAGGAAATATGTGATGTTGTACTGCCTTTTATGCTATCTTAAGTTTGCCGTATTTTGTATACTAGTAGTATTCTGATCGTAACTATGTTATTACTCCTCCACCCCGATTGTTTGCATTGTAGATTGTTTTTGGCTAGATTAGGATTACATTGTTGCTGTTAAAGTACATTAAACTCTTATCTTCCCCTGTTGCTGATTAGAATAATGTTATTTAAAATAATTATGTCTTGTATTTGTTACCTTTGTTTATGAAATGATTTTCAACTTCTAAAGTATTTTCTTTAAACCTTTTTATGTGGGTCTATTAGAATCGATCTCTTTATGTGCAATTATGTTTATGAAGGTAAGACTGGCTACATCTAAATATCTCCACATCCTGTAAAAATGGGACACATATTGAAAGTTATTGCTGTATATATTTTTAAAGTTACTGCTCTATGATGAGTTTATATTTACATTATATTTGATAAACATTTATTTTGAATTTATTAACAATTAACTCAATTAGTAAATTATCTGCAAGTTGTTACCGTACTGGATATCTGGGTTTGAATTCTGACTACATTTATCATTAGACTAAAAAAACATATATATAATGAATGCGCACACACACACACACACACACACACACACACACACACACACACACACACACACATATATAGATATATATACACACATATACATATATATATATATATATATATATATATGTATGTATGTGTGTGTATGTATGTGTATGTATTTATGAATGTGCATGTGTGTATATATATAAACCATAATATAAACAATCTCAGAAATAATTCTAAGAAAATTAATGAAAAAAATAAACTAAACCCCAAAAAGACACTAATCATGTATCTAATATTCATTAAGTGAGATTAAGATATTCATACAATATTGATTTCACTTGAGAAAGAGAGTTTTGAATAGCTTTGATAATGACCTAATGATTAATAAATGATATAAGATCGTCAGTTTACTCGTTCTTTAGAGAAAGAAGAAATCTAAAAATAATGAATTTTGAGATATGATATGTACTATAGAAATTATGAAAATTGTAAAATGCTTTGAACTTTAATTAGTTTGATTTCTAAAGAATATATCGAAAGAAAAGAGTTTAAATTGATTCATTTTTCTCTTTTTGGATTTGAATTTCCTTTTCTTTTAGTTGAACTAGAGGACTTTGTCTTGCATAAACTTATAGTGCTGGTATGTATAAATAGGAGGGTGTTCCTGTCCTTGTATAATGTTGGATTGACCTATTCAAATGAAAGGAGTGTTGACCGTGATGAATTCTTGATGAATAATGGGAAATAAGAAGAGGATGAATTCTAGAGAGAGGCTGGAGAATCTCTCACTGCTTTCCTTTTATTATTATGAAAAGAATCATTAATAAATGATACAAGAAGATCGTGTATATATATATATATACAAGCTGTGTGCTACTCAACAAACTATGAAAACAGAAAGAAAAAATATCCAGCTAACAAACTTGTCTGAGCTGGTATAACCAATGTTGAGCTGTCCTAACTAACCAACTCTAACACACCCCTCTCAAGTTGGAGGGTATGCTGGAGGATACCTCCAACTTGCTAAGGAGATGACGATGTTAGGAGCCAGGAAGAGGTTTGGTGAAGAGGTCTGCAAGCTGTTCAGTTGTCTTGGTGTGAGAGAGAGATATAAGTCCTTCATGTAGTTTTTCTCTAACAAAATGACAGTCCAATTCAATGTGCTTGGTCCTCTCATGGAAAATAGGGTTTTTTGCAATGTATATGGCTGATAAGCTATCACTTTTGACAGGTATAGGTAGGATGGATGGAACTTGTAATTCAGACAGGATTCTTGTTAGCCAAGATAATTCAATAGTTACTGCTCTCATGGATCTATATTCTGCTTCCACAGAAGAAAGGGCCACAGTGGGCTGTTTTTTTTATTTCCTTGAAATTGAACAACCTCCCATCATGATGAAAAACCCACTAACAGATCTCCGGGTGCAGGGGCATTGAGCCCAATTAGAATCACAGTAAGCCTGAAGAGTATAGTCATCTTTGTCATTAAAAAATAACCTTTAAGAAGGGTCATTTTTAATGTATCGCAGTGTATGTAAGGCTGCTGTCATATGATCTTGTATTGGTGCTTAAAGAAATTGACTTAAGTATTGCACTGAAAAGGCAATGCCTGGTCTTGTGTTTGTGAGGTAATTCAATTTACCAACCAATTTTCTGTAACTGGTAACATCAGTAGGTGGACTCTCAGTTGAAGAGCTTCTGGAAAAAGGACCTAAGGGGCATGTAGTGGTAGAAAGTTTATCACACTGAAACTCTGCCAGTAGGTCTGTAGCAAATTTCTTTTGAGTTAAGACTAGCCCATGGGGAATCCTTGTAATTTCCATGCCTAAGAAATAACTCAATTCTCCCAAGTCCTTGATTTTAAATTTATCATCAAGAAAGGTCTTTAAGGCTGTTATTTCTGCTGGGTTGTTACTTATGATGATAATGTCATCTACATAAACTGCTAGAAGGACAATAGAGCTTCCTTGTTGCTTGCAAAATAACGAGTAATCATTCTTGGAATGTTGAAAGCTAATAGTCCTTAAACTGTCAGAAAGCTTAGCATACCATTGCCTTAAGGCCTATTTAAGTCCATACAATGATTTCTTTAGCTTGCAAACTATATTAGAAGTAGAAACTTGAAGACCTTGTCGAGGCTTCATATAGATTTCCTCGTCTAAATCTCCATGGAGGAAAGCATTATGGACATCTAGTTGATAAATTGGCCACTTTTTCTTGACTGCTGTGGCAATGAAGCTTCTTATGGTTGTTATTTTAACCACGGCGGAGAAAGTTTCAGTGTAGTCAATTCCCTCTTTCTGAGTAAAACCTCTAATAACCAACCTAGGCTTGCATCTTTCAATGGTTCCATCAGCCTTATGCTTGACTTCATAAACCCATTTATAGCTTATGGGTTTCTTACCTGTTGGTAGTGGCACCAGATCCCAGGTATGATTAGCTTGAAAGGCATCAAACTCTTTCTTCATGGCTTCTTGCCATTCTAGTCTAGAGGCTGCTTCTTCATAAGATGCAGGCTCAGTGTAAGATTCCAAATGCTACAGTAAACTGGTGCTTTATAAGGATAATTGTTCTTGACATGATCACATGACATTACAACAAACTGATGTGACTGTATTGGGACAACCAAACAGCGGAGAATTTGACCTATGTGATATTGCATTACTGCACACATACTTTGACAAATAAGCTAGTGTTTTGTGATCTCTAGTGGATCTTCTGACTAGCATATGTGTAGATGAGTTCTCAGAATGATGACTCATTGTATTAGAGTCATGATTATGGGTATGCAGATCTGATGTGGAACTTCCTGAATGTTCAGCCATGGTTTGAGAATGTAGCAGATGATGATCCTATTCCAAGTATGCATAGTTAGGAAAGAAACTAGATTGTTTAGGAGATTGAATATGATGATAAGGAAAAATCTGCTCATGAAACACCATATCTCTTGATGTAAATACTTGATGAGTTTTAAGATTTAACAACTTGTATGTCTTTTGCCCAAAGGGATACCCCAGGCATATGCATGAAATAGCTCTGGGTTGGAATTTATCTCTGCCTGATTTTAGTGTGGATGCATAACAAAGACTACCAAAAACCTTGAGATGATCATAGGTAGGTTTCTTTCCAAACAGCAAGTGAAATGGACTTAGACCTTTAAGCACCTTAGAAGGGAATCTATTGATCAAGTATGCATAGTTAGGAAAGAAAATAGATTGTTTAGGAGATTGAATATGATGATAAGGAAAAATCTACTCATGAAACACCATATCTCTTGATGTAAATACTTGATGAGTTTTAAGATTCAACAACTTGTATGCCTTTTGCCCAAAGGGATACCCCAGGCATATGCATAGAATAGTTCTGGGTTGGAACTTATCTCTGCCTGATTTTAGTGTGGATGCATAACAAAGACTACCAAAAACCTTGAGATGATCATAGGTAGGTTTCTTTCCAAACAGCAAGTGAAATGGACTTCGACCTTTAAGCACCTTAGAAGGGAATCTATTGATCAAATAAGTAGCTGTCAAAACACATTCTCCCCAATATTTGAGTGGCAAACCAGAATGAAACAATAGTGCTTTTGAGGTTTCAAGTAAATGCTTGTGCTTTCTCTCAACTACACCATTTTGTTGTGGAGTTTCCACACAACTTGTTTGATGAATGATTCCTTCTGATAAAAAATATTCCATGGCTTCTTTTTCAAACCAAGCTCAAGGGCATTATCTGATCTCATAGTTTTGACCTTGACATTGAATTGAGCACTTGTCATTTCCACAAATCCCTTAATTAGTGGCAAGGCATTGCTTTTAGTTGCCAAGAGATGTGTCCAAGTTGTCCTACTATAGTCATCAACTATAGTCAAGAAATATCGATACCCATTATATGTTTGGACACGGCATGGACCTCGTAAATCAACATGAATAAGCTCAAATATTTGTGTAGAGTGAATCTGACCATGGGGAAAAGGAAGTCTGTGTTGTCTTGCCTTGGAGCAAATCAAACATTGCTTTATTACATCATCTGATACAAGATTGGATAACAATCCTAGTTCTTGTAATTTTTAAAAAATAAATGGCCTAGTCTTGCATGCCAAAGGGAGCTGTCTTGAAGGCTTTTCTTGATATTGCACACTGGTTTTTAGAAAGCTGAAAAATCCTTTTGCAAGTAGTTGTTGCCACTGACTTCTTGACTTGACTGGAAATTGAATTTCAGTAGGTAGAGACCTGTATAGTGTTCACCAAGAACCTGAGGCCTCTTCACTGAAGGGGCCTGCATTATGCAACACTTAGGTGTAAAAACCACATAGCATCCTTGCTGACCACAAAGCTTACTAATTGACAGTAAGTTATATCTAAAACTGGGAATGTAAAGCACCCCTTGTAATGCTAAGTTGTGACTAAGAATAACGGTCCCAGCATGTGTAACTTCCACACTTTTTCCATTGGGTAAGGTGACAATAATGGGCTTTAAAAGAGCCTTAACACTGGCAAATAAGCTCTTATTGTAACACATGTGATTGCTTGCTCTAGTGTTGAAAATCCAAGTATATTCCCAATTATTAACAGAAGAAAGTAGACATAAACTTTGTGTATAATCAAGAGTACCTGCAAAGCTGGTAAAGGCTGTTGAGTTTGGATTTTGGTTGAGGCCAGAAGCTTGGTATGATGAACCACCATTACAGCTTTGCTAATTAATTTGTACATTCTACAGCAGAGCAATAAGCTGAGAGGATTGCTCTTGAGTTAACCCTGGAACTGTAAAGTTCCTTTGAAGATCAGGTGCATGAAACTCTGATGCTGAAAACATGTTCTCTTGATCATTGACCTGTGCTAATGCTGCAGTTTTTCTGCCTCCTTTAAATTTGTGCTGTTGTGGATATCCATGAATCTTATAACACTTATCAATGGAGTGACCTGGCCTTTTACAATGGTCACAGAATAGACTAGATCTTCTTCCTTTGGATTTATCAAATCGTCCACCACGATTAATCTCAAACTTCCCTTCAGTTTTTTCCATTCTACCTCTGTTTGACTGATATGACCTGTGCACCTCAACAGCAAGAGATGCTGAATCTGCAAGAAAATGTCCAGTGCTTTTGATTTCCCTCTATTTTTCTTCTTGAATCAACATAGAGTAAACTTGACTGACAGAAGGTAATGGACTCATCACAAGAATATTGTCTCTTACAGCATTATAATCATCATTCAATCCCATCAAGAATTGTAATAACTTCTGATTTTGTTCCTTTTTGATCATCTTTTCAGCAGATGAGCAAGTGCAATTGGGAATTTCATCAAGATCATTCAACTCATCCCATAGACTTTTTACCTTGGTAAAATATGTTGTTATATCACTGGTGCCTTGACTAACATTGCTCATTTCTTTTTGTACTTGGTAAAGCTTTGCACCATTCACTTGGCCAAACCTTTCCTCCAGTTCTATCCACGTCTGTCTAGCAGACTTGGCATAAATGATGCTATCAGCAATATTTTTAGTCAGGACATTCAAAATTCAGGACATCACCATATCATTGCATTTGATCCACTTCTTTAAATCTGATGAATTAGATTGGGGCCTTGTAAGGCCGCCATCAACAAAATACAACTTACTTTTGGTAGAAAGAGCGATTGTCATTACTCTTTTCCATGAACCAAAACCATTGCTATCGAAAACAGTTGACACAAGCAGTAATCCAGGATGGTCAGATGGATGGAGAAAATAAGCTTATGCTAAATCCTCAGCAGATATAACAGTATTATTAACCTCGTTGTTGGGAATTGCCATTTGTAGAATCAAGAAGTATTGAAGGAATTCAATACAGAAAAAGTTTTGAAGAATTTGTTAAGCAAGCAGAATTTGAATCTCTGAATCTTGAGACAGAAGATATTGAAAGCCAGAACTGGATTGAAAAATCCAGTCAATCAATTGAAGAAGCTAGAATGAATCGATACTTTGATCAGATTGTTGAATCTTAAGCAGTTGATCAAGAACGAAAGAAAAAGAACCTGAATGAATGAATGTCTTGGACATATTTGAAAAACTCTTGCTCTAATACCATGTTGACAGTGATGAATTCTTGGTGAATAATGGGAAATAAGAAGAGGATGACTTCTAGAGAGAGGCTGGAGAATCTCTCACTACTTTCCTTTCATTATTATAAAAAGAATCATTAATAAATGATACAAAAAGATGGTATATATATATATATATATATATATATATATATATATATATATATATATATATATAAGTTGTGTACTACTCAACAAACTATGAACACAGAAAGAAAAAATATCTAGCTAACAAACTTGTCTGAGCTAATATAACCAATGTTGAGCTGTCCTAACTAACCAACTCTAACAAGGAGAATGGAATATCTTCACATTAGTGTCGTAGATCATCTCTCACCAAATAATTTACTCGCATCACCAAAATAAAATTGGTAGAAAAAAGGGCGAAGAATTGACTCACTGTCCATCCTGCTTGAATACTATCGAGACCATCTTGTATCAAAAACTGAGTAGAACTATATCGATAGGGTTTAGTAGAAGGATTCCAAACACTAAACCAAGCTCCTATTCCATTATAAACCGTTGTTCCAGGATTCGGTTTTGTTTGAACAATAGCACGCTGACAATGACAAAAATATTAATCAATATACTTTATAAATCATCCATAATTTATATATTATATTCAAAAGGATATCACACATGGCATAATGTCAAATATTGATATCTGAACTTTTAGTTAAGGTGAATGAAAATTTAGACATGAAAAATGAACATCAAGTCTCATAAAATATGAATTATATTAAGGTAGTGTTTTGTTGAGGAGAAAATGATTTCCCTGAAAAATAGTTTTCCAATTTTTTGTTGTTTGGTACAATAAAGGACGGAAAACTATTTTTCAACGAAAATGATTTTCTCCCATCAACTTTTTGACGATATGGTCAGCCCAATCTTAGGTGCAAAATTTGATTTCAACAGTTTAGATTGAAACTTAAATCTGATTAAAAAGATTAAAATAAATTCAAATCAAGATTTTAAGCTCAAATTTCCTTTATTTAATCAATATTTATCTCTGTTCTGACAATTTAATCGACATTTTTTGTGACTAGAACAATTCAATGACTTGCCATTGAAATAATTTTAACGGATTGGATCGAAACTTGATCATCAGATAGAAAAGATTAAAATAGGCTCAAATTCAAATTTTAAACTCCACATTCTTTCATTCGGCCATCATTCTTTTTTTACCATGACAATTCAATAGATATATTTTGCAACTTAAACAATGCAATCAATATTTTTTACTATTAGAACAGTTTTAACAATTTGGATTGAAACTTGATCATTAGATATAAAAGATTATAATAGGCTCAAATCAGATTTTAAACACGACATTCCTTCATTTGATTAACATTTTTCTCCTCCACGACCATTCAGTCGATATTTTTCGCCACTTAAACAATTCAACTTATATTTTTTTCACTAAATCAATATCAACGGTTTAATTAGATCAAAAATTGATTATCCAATAGGAAATATTAAAAAAAAAAACTCAAATATGAATTCTAAACTCAACATTCCTTCATTCGATCAACATTTATCTCTGCTACGACCATTCAGTTGTCATTTTTCTTTTTTTCTATGGAAAATGATTTATCGTGTATCAAGCGCTAAAAAATGTGACAAAAAATTGAGTTTCCTTGGAAAAATATTTTTCATGGAAAATGATTTTTAGGAAAATGATTTTCCAAATTAGCAAAACATGAACCAAATTTATGCAGAAATGAGCACCAAGAATTCAAAGATGTATATTGGCATCTTATAATTAATTAATGGATATGGTGAAGCTATAAGTGATTTTGGCGTCATAGGGTTCGACATTTTCTTGAAGTTTTTGGCCAGCATCATGAATATTTAATTGTTAAAGAATTAATCTGAACTCACCTAAAAATGAATATTAGGGTGCTAGATGTGAAGAATATGAAAATGAGTGTTTTCCCACATCAAAAAAATAAAAAGAATATGAAAGTGAGTGTTATTCCACAATGATAAAATTAAAGGGTTTGAGGATTTATATAAGCTTATGAGTTACTCTACCAATTGTCAATTAATTTTGGATTGAAACCTTATTTGAGCTTATATATATAATCATTTATTTAAATTAAAGCCCAATTAATATGAAAAATTCTACACTAGAAAAATTTACCTGAGGTTGTTGGAAAATGAATCTCCTTCCCTACCACAACCTACTACAAAACTCATCCTACCAAGTGCCCAGTTGGTGTTCTTGATCTAAGAAAACCTTGTCACTACCATAGTCAAAGATTTATAGGTATTCACATCATTGATATCTAAATACAAACATCCATTGTTAATTATTTAAAATTTGTCATTTTGCAAATTCAAGCTTTTGGTACAATATGAATTCGCAAAGGCACAAATAATTAATTAGCATATTTCCATCGTTTTCAAAAATTAATTAGCACTTTTTTTATCATGGGGGCATTAAAGGCGAAAAAAGTTATTAATTTAATTTAAAAAATAAAAAGACGAACAATTTGGGACATCTAGAAAGGAATAACAAGCAATAAAATAGTGCATAGGGAGTAGAACTTATCTTACATGAGTTCTAGGTTCCAGTTGAGAAATTTTGTTCTTAGATAGCACGTTAGCACGAGTTGGATCTTCCCTACTGATTCTTCTAATAGGTACTGTGTCTATAGGACATCCTCCATTCTTGAATTGAACATGTGATCTGTCATAGTAACCCCTCTTTAGAACTGTCCACTGAGATGTCAGCTATTTAGGCCTGGAGGTAGGCTTCATCTACGCCAAATATCAATGAAAGGGATCTCAACAATACACATGGTTGTTATGGTACTACCAGAATTAATTTCACCAGAAATCAATTGTAGATCATTTACCTGTGGATAAAAACTATGATTCTTCAATAATGGATGTTGAAATGCTAGTTGTTCATAAAAATCCACACAATCATAAATAGTTCCATATTCAGTTTGTTATGCGTACCCATCATGATTCAAAATATCATTAGTCTTTAACTCTTTACTAGTCTCAAAACTCCACAAAAGTTAAGGTGTTTAAGTTTTACTTACTATCGTCTCTTGAGATTTAGATATTGATCTACAAACCAAGTTCTAGGATTTAAAGAGTATAATTTTATTCATAGGGATAAGATGTGGAAAACAGGGGTGCAACAAGTAGGCAAAAGTGTTAGAAATTCAAAATCTTATGAAACTTAAATGCTTATACTAGGTATGCTACTTCAAGATAGTACACATAATCAGTCGCTCAACATTAATAATAATTTTTTTGTAATTCAGATTATACTTAATCCTACACGTGTGACGGAAAATAAAGAAGATGATCAGACAAACACTGTACCTTAATTGTCTTTATTGGCTTGCCAATTATCCTTGTAGTTCCACTAATAAGAAGAAGGAAGCTTATGATAGTCAGAAAATTGATCATATTTGTTATGCACACGATTAGATCAAGGCAAAGTGCAAACAATAAATTGAAAAAAATAGTGTATATGTATAATATTTGTAGATGTGGATGTAGACTAGAAATAAATCTAAAATCCATATAGATTTCGACTGACAAGATTCTATTTCACAGAAGAAATAAACCAGCAAAATTAATGGCATCAGTTATTGGGTAGATTTTGTTTCTGCGTTTTCATTTGCAAGCAAAAGGTTGAAGAGCGAATCCTTGGGTAATTTATATTGTACTCCTGCTGAGTACAATATGCTATGTTCCCAGTCCATGCTGGTACTAAGCCAGTCACTATACCGTACAACCGAGTGTACATTCGTAATTGTACGCCCAGGTGTTTGGAAGGAAACAAATTAGTATTCCTCATGCCATCTAAAACGTAATGAAGCTCATGTATTGCATTGGCAAGTCGTTTTGTGAATGGTCAGGGGTTCAATTCTTGTCATTGGCATGTGGGTTTTTTTTTTTTTAAAAACTATTAGTTACTTTGCATTTTGTGGTGAAATAATTGCATTTTCATTTCATTCATCTTTTTATTTTGATTTTTTTTAACAATTAGTTATTTTGTCTTTTGTGGTGAGATAATTACCTTTTCATTTCATTCCTGTTTTTATTTTTTCTTTCTCTTTTGATGTTATTATTTCAATTTTCTTGAATGATGACCAAACATTTTAAGTGAATATCTTTTACTCATAAATGATGTAAACAACCTTTCCAAACAGAATGACGTACAATAAAATTACACTCACAGTTTTTTTTTTTTTTTGCATAGTAATCCTTAATTAGGGTTTGCTCACAAAACTTATTTAATAATGCTCACTACCATATATGTATACACACACACACACACACACACACACACACACACAGAGCAATGCTCACTAATGCATGCAATAAGAGATGTTGTTGTTGTTGTTGTTATTATTGTTGTTATTATTTTTATTATTATTATAAGGAGGAGGAGGAGGTGTAGTATTGTTATTGTTATTATTATTGTTATTATTATTGTTATTATTATTATTGTTGTTGTTGTTGCTTGGTTCTTGTTGCAATGGTGTTATTGTCTTTATAATATCAAAAAATGAAAAATATCATACTCACTAATATATACACAATACTCACTAATGCATACAATAATGCTCACTAATATATACATGACGTTTGCTTCAAATTGGTTCTTCATGTATTCACAAAGGAAATGACCTTCTCTTCTATCACCTAGCTACTAGCCACATGACTTTGAACCTCTTACAAAATGCCCACTTTACTAATCCTTCATCTTCCTTTGCGATACAACCAACCCCAATCCATCTGTGGGATGATCTTATACCATTAATTTCCCCCATCTTCCTAAGTTAACGAGTTCACAACATACGTACTCTATATTTAATTAACCATTAATCATTACCACATTACGACTTAAGCCAACAACTAGAAGATTCATATATCACAGATACAGGGGTAAAAATCTAATGTTCAATTTGCTTGGACTTTATCAAGGTAACATGGCATCAAAATCATTTTTGATTAATTATTCTAGTCACTAATCCATTTCCTTATCAAGACATGGGATCACAACATATATGCATTTGATCACTCATGATACATGATGCTTCTTAGATCTCCGCAACATTCACATTTCGATTTTAAAACAATTAAAACTTTCCCTTAAATAGGGTCGGGTTAGATTAATTTCTCTTTCTTTTTATTCCTAATGCACGAGTCTTGTGAATTTTGGCGTCAAACTTATTACTGGAAAATTATCCAGCCAAGTCATATATTACACATGCTCATGTTCATACTATTTTAAATTATACTAGTCATTGCAAATTTTCACAAATTAATGCCCTCCTTTTGGTATATGACCATGGATGCTCCTATGAATGGGTGCATTAATTCTTTTAGTAATATTTCATTTAGTTTAACTCGAATCTAGATTGATTAAAATTTTCTAACATGAAGTATATTGAATTTTAGACTATATATATATTAGATCATTTCAAGATGGAATATTACCACCCCAAGTTTTCTCTGTAAATTTTTATGTGATTTTAGAACTATGTCTCGACGCTCACATACAACCCCAATTATGCTTTTTAACCCGTAAAGTACGTCTATTCCATGCATTTTCCCAGGACTATGTAGTCCTAGGTCTACATAAGGGCCTATTTCTTTCATGGTAAATTGGGTGTAGGATGGAAAGAAATGTAACAAAGTGGGAAGAAGTAGAATGAAGTGGAAAGAAGTGGTTTTTTTTTTTTTCCCCCTTATAGGAGTGGGAAATAATATAATGAAGTGGGAAGGAGTGAGATGGATTAAAATGAAGTGGAAAGGAATGGAATTGAGTGGGAGAAAGATAGAATTATTAAGATCAAGGTTGTTGACCCAATTAAGGTGTAAGGTTTTGATGATGACAATTCAAATGAACTAGTCAATATATTATACTTGAGATTAGGTGTTGTGCTTGAGTTGAGTGTTAAGACAGAATCTAGAAGAATACTTGGAGCAGTTCGAATAAGCGCGGAGCATCAAAGTCGATACATGCACAAGAAGTCCAGCTGATAACAAGAGTCTGAGGACATTGCCTCAGAACAGTTTTGAGCACAGAGCATGAAACATCAAAATCATATCCAAGGAGTTCAACTGATAATAAGAGTTTTAGGTTTAGCGTTGGTTTTATTTTTTAGATTCTTGTTAATATGCCAATTAGAAGGTCTTGACTTAGCATTTGCTTTGAAATATTTTTAAGTACTTCAGAACACTGACTCAGAACAGTTTTGAGAAGTCAGATCTGCAGTGTTCTGACGTCAAAAACAAAAAACGAATTTCAAGATTTTAGAATGATTTTTTATTGATGATTTTCTTGAAAATAATTAGGATTAATTTCCCTGTGTCAGTTAGGTCTAAAAAGATTTTCTCTTTAAAGATAATGTTGAGAGATTTTTTTGTAGAATCTAAAAAGGTTTCTTCCCTTAAAAATTTTTTTTGAAAGATCCTTGAAAGATTTTATCCTATCTTTTAAGGAAAGAATATCAAGTGGAGAAATTGTGAGGAGTTTGGCTGCTAAGTTACTAAGTGGGCGTGGAATTCTCTTTGCCCTACTCGTGCGCCATATGCACCACACTATTTAAGTCTCCTCCTTCTCTAGTTTTTCTCAAGGTTGTCCAAGAGTTTAAAATTGTCTTTGTGAGTCTGAATTTTCTAAGAGAAAACCTTCAAAGAGAGTGCTAAATCAAGTCTTTCATATTGGCATAATAGGGATTGTATTGTACCTTACATTCAGCTTGTTTAGAAGCATTCAAGTAAGGTGTCTTACTGTTTCTTTGTTCATTATTGAATTAAGAAATTGTCCAAGTCTTAGGAGACATTGGACGTGGTCTTTTAGGAGACGTTGGACGTGTTGTCCGTATTGTCCAAGTCATTGGACGTGGTCTCTTAGGAGATGTTGGACGTAGTGTTCGTGTAACTAGGGTCTCGGGGTAGACTAGTTACATATGTTACGTGTGTAACAAATTCGGCCCATTTAGTGAAAGTGTTGCTGAAATCCTGTAGTGGTAGGTCGTGGTTTTTACACCTCAGTTGGGCCAGAGGTGGTTTTCCAAGTAAAAATATTGTGTCTCCTTTACTGTTTCCGTAATTATACTTATTTCTGCTTTACTGCAAACAACATTCCAAACAGTTTTGACGAGTATTTTGAGAAAACCGAAAAAACCGGGAGACATAATTCACCCCCCTTGTGTCCTTGTGTGAGTAAATCTAACAAGTGGTATCAGAGTAGAGTTCTCATAGTTAGGTTAACACCTTGAGAGATCCTAAAAAGATGAATGCTCCACAAGGAGTTCTGGAGGGTCAGTCTGTGACTCGACCACCATACTTCAGTGGACAACACTACAACTGGTGGAAGAATCGTATGGAGAACTACATTCAGGCTGATGACTATGAGCTATGGATGATCATTGAGAATGGTCCTTACATTCCAATAAAGACCACGGAAGATAGCAAGACCGTTGCTAAAAGCCAGAGGAGTTCGACTCGGAGGATTTCAAAAAGATGGAGAAAAACGCTAAGGCTAAAAAATTGCTGTACTTTGGCCTTGGACCAGATGATTACACTCGAACCTCAGAGTGCGAGTCCGCAAAAGAAATATGGAACGCTCTTCACGTGGCACATGAAGGAACCAACCAGGTCAAACAGTCCAGGATTGAACTGCAAATGAGGAAATATGAGCTGTTCGAAATGAGTGATAAAGAGACTGTGACAGATATGTACACTCATTTTACCCACATCACCAATGAGCTGAAATCGTTAGAAAAATCCTTTACCATTGAAGAATTGATGAGGAAGATCCTATGGGTTTTGCCTCAATCATGGAAACGAAAGTTACAGCCATCCAGGAAGCAAAGAAGATGAACGAGATCTCCTTGAAAGAGCTCATTGGGAACCTTCAAACATACGAATTGAGGAGAAGTGCCCAGGTGAAGGCAAAAGCAAAGAGAGACCGAGGCCTTGCTCTAAAAGCTTTGGAGAGTGATGATTCGGACCTGGATTTTGAAGAGATAGCCATGGTGACTCAAAAGTTTAAGAAATTCTTCAAGAAGGTTGCAGGCAATATCAAGAAAGGAAGTTGTAACACCCCCAGCCCCTAGGGCCGGAAGCATTACGTTTTCTTAACTTTCTATTTAAATTCTGGGACGAAACGGGTAGAGTTTTCCCTAAAAACTGACCGTTCCCAGGCTAAAAGTCTTACAATAACTCCCTGTAAATCAAGGGAAGCGTAAAACATATGGACATAGCTCAATGGCCACACGCCGGAGATCATAACTCAACGAGCCACCCGCTCGGAGTACACCAAACAGAATAGTTTATTAATAAAGGAAAAGAAAAAGATACAACTCAACGGTTCACACAACCAGAGTATTGGGGTTTACATCCCAAAATATAATTAACTTTAATCAAGAATACATTTAACTAATTAGCTGGTTGGCTCGTATGGCCATACAGAGCGACTCGTAATCAATATGCATTACATGAGCTAGAAAACTTAGGTTACAACGATTACAAACTAAGAGTACGTTATATAACATCGTCGAACTCGAGAAACTACTTCTATATGGCATACATAACTCTTTTTCAATCAGGGGTAAACTTCAACTCCGCGTAAATGGCTTAACTTTCACCTGACATAAAGAAAACCTGGGAAAAAGGGGAAAGAATAGTGGGATGAGCAACCACACACTCAGTGAGTGTCCCCCAATGCCCTTAAAACCAAAACCGTTGCAGGCAGTAATATCTTTACTGGTCACATATCACGTATCCATACTTCACTATCATATTAGGCATTCATAAAATTCTTATGGAAACATCACTAACCATAAACTTCACTTTAGGTAGTCAAACACATTTCTAGGTCTCTAAATGACCAAACTTCTTTACTACCAGGCAATCAAACACTTAAACAAGGGACGAGGCTAAGCACAGAGACTTTCTTTTTCATAAACATAACTTCTTGGCATTCTATTCCAACTATGCATGAAACCTTATTCATAAGATGTGCACATAAGGTTATTTCTTTTCAGAATCATACTCTTCTTGGCATTTCATTCGTATGGTATGCATAAGATACACACATTTCAAGTCTCAATCAATTCTCATTCATAGGATATGCATGAAATATGCTCATAAGACTTACTTCTCATATTCGTATCTTACTTAGCATCTCATTCATAAGTTATACTTAAAACATGCACATGTCATACACAGGAAGCTCTCTTTCTTTTACTGAAAACACTTCAAGAGGCTCATAAAAACTCTTCTCTTAGCCTCTTGAGGCTCATATTCTTTTAAAGAATCTCTTTCATCTTGGTCTCATAATGACCCTTAAAAACTTTCTTTCTGAAATACTTAAAAAGGCGAAACGCCAACTGCTTTTCTTATTTAATAAGAAACTACTCTGGGCATAAGATCATCATAAAGTGCTGGTTGGGAGAGATCTACACTCAATCCCAGTGAAATTAACTCACACTATGCTCTTACTCCCGGGATGGCAACTAACTTTGGACCTTAACCCTCGTCAGGGTCTCTAGGGATTACTCCCTAGGCTAGGGATTCCCCCGTCAAGCAGGTTTACTCCCATCTATTGTCCCTAAGTACTTATCTTAGCCATTTAAACTGGTCATAACGACTAATAAGTTTGCTGCCTCTCACAGCGAAATCATTTATCATGTAACTCACGCCTTTGTAAAACTCTTTAGGATTCCCCCGTTCAAGCAGGTTCACTCCCAAAACTGTATTCATTTAGTTAGAATATGCCATCATGCACTAATATTTATGGCTACTATTATTTCAAAATATGAAATCCTTCTTTGAAAATCTCACCCTTATGCATATAATGCAACTTGAGAACATCGAAGGGAAGGGGGTGCACATGTATCACATTCAAGCACTTCATAATCAATTCAACACAATGAGCCACACATGGCCTCGTAATCCACACGATTGTGGTTAATTCACAACCCAGACTCCCTCCTCACAAGCACCGTACCACAAGAACCTCGAACCACTTATAGTTCTTCCTCAAACCATCTAACTACCATCTCGGTTTTAGTTTCACAATCTAATATTCCAATCATTATGATATACTGATATGCGATAAGCGATATAAAACTCACCTAACTTACCGAATGAGCAACGACACTTAGCAGCGCGCTACAGCCAACGGTTATCACGAAACATTCACATATATACACATACTTAGATATAATCATATGCCATTAACTTGAAAAGAACATCTGGCAAACCGAATCGAACTAGCTAAACGTGAAAGACGATTACATCGATGTATTGCAAATAAGGGAAAACAAGCTCGTTTCGTTATTCAAGAATCGTTTCAAAAGCTACTTCATAAGCACATTTTAACCAACCAATCAAATATCGTTTCGAAGTTACATTTAAGCCTATTAGGTCATTTAAACATAAAACGATTCCAAACATTCGTTTATTGCATCGAAGTCATTATTCGAATCTATTTAGGCCCTTTAAACATAATGTGTTCAAGATATTTGTTTATTATATCAAAGTTAACAAACGATTATGAAATAACTAAGCATATATACGTTGATTCTAGACACTTACGATTCACCTCGAAGTTAATATACGCTTATGAAACGACTAAACATGCATGCGTCAATTCTAAGCAATTATAATTCGTTTCGAAGTTAATAAACGAACATGAATTAGCTAAACTTACCCTATTTCGATTTGAATGCTAAAATAATAATTCGAAACTACTTTTCAGGCATGAGTTAACTTAACATATTCGAATTGATTCTAAACATGCACAATTCACTTCGAACTAAACTTTCGGGCCTGAACTAACTGAATAGATTCGAATAGAAACTAAACATGCATAATTCACTTCGAACTAGATTTTCAGGCATGAATTAGCTAAATAGGTCCAAATAGAGTCTAAACATGCATATTCGTTTCGAACTGAACTTTCAGGCATGTATTAACTAAATTCACTTGAATCGATTCTAAGCCACTTTCGAGTATTAATCAACTAAACTAACAAATGTCGATTCGAAGTCACTATCGGGTATAAACTAGCTAAACTCAACATGCTTCACAACTTAAAACTTAAAACGATTTTGAAACTACTAATACTTAGGAGGTGAGAAACACCCACCTCGATCCAAGCTAAGGACCCAACTCATAGGCTAATTGGGCAAGGTTGAGGTCGAACTTCAACCCTCCTCATTCGCTACTTGACACAGACCCCAAATCAGTCCATTCCAAGCCTGATTCCATAGCTGTTCCTGTTGTTTCAAGTGGTCGTCGGAACCGGAATCAACCACCGTCGGTTCGCCAGCCTTGGGTGCGCTAGTCGCCAGCAGCAGATTGCTCGGAGCCCCCTCTTCTCTCTCTTTCGCTCGATCTCTCTCTCTCTCTCTGTTCTTTCGTGGGTCCCCATCGCAGTGGCTATGGCTAGAGACGGCGACTGGGTGCGGCGGTGGCTAGCTGCACACGTCGTCATCGGTGCCATCGCTGGCCGGACTTCCCCTCTCTCTCTCTTTCCGATGGTCTCACGGGGCTAGGGTTTGAGAAGCCGCCTCCTTCCCTGGCTCACGGTCTGTTGCCCCCTCTTTGTCGTGGTGTCGCGGGTCGCCGGCGCCACCTCCGTCGCTGCCTGGCCGGCGACACCTCCCTCTCTCTCGCCCCCTGCTTTTCTCTCTCTTTGGGTGGCTCGTATGGGGGTCGGGTGGACAACCCCCCCGCGTGTTTTGCTGAAGAAAGGGGCCTCTGGTCCCCCCTTTTTTGGATCTAATTTTATCTCCCCTTCTTCTTTTTTTTTTGGGGGGGCTTGGTCTCGCTTGCTAAATTTAGCTCGGTCTGGTCTTGCTAATCTCAAAACTTCGTGTTCTAAACCCCAAATTAATAAAGGTTCGATTTATTAAACTTCGAAACTAATTCTAAGGTAAACAACCTAAACGCATTCAGGAAACGACTAAATAAGTCGAATAACGACTAAATTGAACTATTGATGTAATTTAAGGGCACAAATAGCACGAATTAACTTTAAAATCAATAATAGCAATAACAAGCCCTTTTTAATAGAATTATAGCTTCAAAAAGCACATCGATAACAATTTAACTCATATAGTTGCTAAAAATACGAATTTATATCGTAAAAAGGTATTACAGTTAGGTTAGCAGAAAACAAAGAATGCGAGTCTTACAGAAGTACCAGGAAGCCACGGAATAGTGATCATGATCAGTTTTCAGGATGTTTCAGATGTGGAAAACCCGATCACATTGTGAAGAATTGCCCCATACAGAAGGAAGAAAGGAGTCTGAACAGGTCCGGAACCATGGCGAGAGGCCGCAACAGAGCAGCTCCTCAAAGCATTTTGGTAAGGCAATGATGGCAGCCTGGGGTGAAACTTCATAAAAGGAAGAGGACTCCCAAGAGGAAGAAGTTGTAGAAGCTCTCATGGCTAGAAATGAGTGTGAATTGGACCTTGAATCACTCGAAAGCTTGTCCCAACTCAAGGATACAGTACGTGGTCTTAGCAAAGCTAAAGTTATGAAATTATCATTTGCCATAATGAATTAGTGTGAGACAATAACTGTTGAAAATTGCATGCTTAAAGATGTCTGTTCTGAATTAAAAAAAGATGTTAGAATACTTGAATGGAACAAACTAGATCTTGAACATGCCAATGAAGTTCTCAAATGTGAAAAACTTAAGGCAGAAGAAGAGGCCCTTGCCCTATGTAAAGATCTTGATGCACTTAAAGACCTCATAAATACAAGAGAGAAAGAGTTTAACTCTGATCTTACAAGGCTAAATAGTGAGTCCGTAGACCTGAAACTTAAGGTAGAATCCTTGGTAAGTGAAAATAACCAATTGCCTGAAAAGGCGCATAAGGCTGAATCTGATCTCATTCAGAACAGGCACTAGAACGTTCCTCAGAAGTGCTTAATTGGCTAAATACTCACCATAGTCAAAATAAAAGGGGACTAGGATTTGTGAATAGACCTGTTACTGGACCAGTTAACAAAAAATATGCTGGACTTCAAGAAAATAGAATCTGTTTTCACTGCAGAAAAACTGGTCATTATCGCTATACTTGTCCTTTGAGAAAAAGAGCCATGGAGAGAAACTCATTGTATGTTACACAAGTATGGATTAGAAAAGATGACTTAACCTCCATGTCAAAGAAAATGGGACCCAAGTGGATCTGGGTTCCTAAGACAAACATTTAGCTGTTTTGCAGGCTAAAGTGAGAGGAGACAATCAACTATGGTTCTTGGATAGTGGTTGCTCAAGGCACATGACGGGAGATAAATCAAACTTTCGCTCACTTATAGCCTTTGATGGAGGGAGAGTGGCATTTGAAAATGGCAAATCTGAGAAAATTATCGATGCAGGTAAGACAGGTAAATCACTCTCTTACTCTATTGATAATGTGTACTTGGTTGATGGGTTATAACATAATTTTCTAAGTGTGTTTCAATTGTGTGATAGAGGTAATCATGTTGAATTCTCTTTAGATCAATGCTTGATTACCAATGTCAATTCTGGTAGTGTTATGTTGAGGAGGAAGCGACACAACAATGTGTATAAAGTGTATGTTCTTTCACTTCTCCAAAATCATTTGACTTGTTTAAGTGTTCTTGATGACGATGTTATGCTTAGGCACAAGATGCTAGGTCCTGCAAGCCTTTCTCTGTTGAATAAACTTATTTCTAAGGACCTAGTCGTCGGACTACCTTCTATTAAGTACAATGATGATGAGGTGTGCGACGCTTGTGCTAGAGGAAAACAAGTTAGGACTTCTTTCAAGTCAAAGAACTGTGTTAGAACTTTCCGACTGCTTGAACTACTATATGTTAATTTGTGTGGTCCCATGAAGATCACAAGTAGAGCTGGGAAGAGATATGTGTTTGTTATAGTAGATGATTACTCTTGTTTCACTTGGACTTTATTTTTGGCATCGAAAGATGAATTATTTGAGAAGTTTCTTGTGCTTCTCAAGAAAATTGAAAAGAGAGTAGGACACTCATTGGTAAGTCTTAGGTCTGACCATGGCAAAGAATTTGAAAACTCAAGCTTCATTGATTATTGTAATGAATACGGTGCAGATCACAACTTTTCTGGCCCCAGAACACCCCAACAGAACGGGGTGGTAGAGTGCAAAAATTGTACTCTAGAAAACATGACTAGGACTATGCTGGTCGCTAGTGGTCTTCCTAGAAACTTTTGGGAAGAAGCATTGAACACATTGTGCTACATTATTAATAGATGCATGATCAGAGCCATACTTAACAAGACTCCTTATAAACTTTTCGAGCAATGAAAACCCAATATTATGCACTTGAGGGTGTTTGGTTGCAAATGCTATGTGCACAATAATGGGAAGAAATTCTTGGGAAAGTTCGACCCTAGAAGTGATGAAGTCGTATTCTTAGGATACTTCTTACATAGTAAGGCCTACAAAGTCTTTAACAAACAAACCTTGTGTGTTGAGGAAAGTGTGCATGTATTGTTTGATGAGACTAACTCCTTGATTGAGCATGATATATAGGATGAAGAGTTTGAACTTGGTCTTGTGAAAAAAGACTTCTCGCTCACTCAAAGCTCCATAGTTAACAAAGGTAAGGCTCCTGAAAGTGAACTAAGTCCTGGAACTGATAATTTGGAAGGTGGGCAGGGAGCAAACCTATCTAGGGGAAGCATTACTGAACCTGAACAGAACCGGCCCACTCAACCCAATTATTCCCGAACTGATATGGGAACAGGCACCAGAACAATTCTAGAACCTGTTTCATCAAGTATCCAGGAGAGATTGGTAAGTGTATCTGTGGATCCCTTTATTCCACGACCCTGGAAGTATCAAAGCTCGCACTCCCTTGGCCAGATAATGTCTGACATTAATACAGGGGTGCAAACCAAATCCAAACTTAGAAACTTATGTGCTTTCTATGCTTTTTTTATCTAACATTGAGCCAAAGAATGTTTATGAAGCCCTTGCAAATTCTAATTGGGTTACTGTTATGCAAGAAGAGCTTCATCAGTTCGAAAGAAATAAGGTTTGGCACCTTGAACCAAGGCCTAAGGACAGATCGATAATTGGCACCAAGTGAGTGTTCAAGAACAAACTGGATGAGTTTGGAACAGTCACTTAGAACAAGGCCAGGTTGGTGGTTCAGGGTTACAACTAAGAAGAGGGGATCAATTATGAGGAAATATTTACAACTATTGACCTCGGACTTAGCTTTATGATATCCTCAAGGGTGCAATTTTGATCTCATTGGGTATGCGGATGCTAATTATGCTGGATTCTTGGTTGATAGAAAAAGCACATCAGGTATGGCTCATTTTCTTATAACCTGTTTGGTTTCTTGGGCACCCAAGAAACAACACTCCATTGTCATGTCCACAGCAGAAGCCAAGTATGTAGCGGCTACTTCTTGTTGTGTTTAATTGTTGTGGATAAGGCAATAACTCAAGGACTTTTCTGTGGACACGGGATGCATTCTCATATTTTGTAATAACACAAATGCAATTAACATTACCAAAAACCCATGTCAACATAAAAGGACTAAGCATATTGACATACGTTAGCCTTTTTTGAGAGACAATGTTGAAAAGGGCTTAATTTGAATGAAATTTTTTTTTGTGCCATTGATAAGCAAATTGCTAACATCTTTACCAAGGCACTGAATAGAGAGCA
Source organism: Carnegiea gigantea (assembly GCA_029747015.1). Taxonomy (NCBI): domain Eukaryota; kingdom Viridiplantae; phylum Streptophyta; class Magnoliopsida; order Caryophyllales; family Cactaceae; genus Carnegiea; species Carnegiea gigantea. The sequence goes on from JAKOGI010000749.1 coordinate 178,082, forward strand.
GTTTGAGAAGAATAGACTTGAATTGGGTATGATTAAAAGAACTTGAGCATGCTTGTTTAAACCCAATGATTGACTAATTAAGGGTTTTAAGGCCAAATAAATTGTTACAATAGATGCATTCAATTTTTGTGCTTTTACTGGCATATGTGTGGAATGTAACATGCTAACAATCGTTGAGGTCTAATGATATTGCCCTTAGTATCCTGAAACACCAAACTTTTAACAGTGAGAATAGGCTCTAGGAACAGACCTGACAACTGTTTGTATCATGTGCTAACCAAGTGGCGTTCTTAAATTGTTGGAAACTGAAATTTCCTCTTTCATTACACCTATCCTATAATTTATACCATACCTAATGTAATGATGTGCTGCATGCAAACCATTCTCTCTCAAAGACCCGATTTCCCCCTCTTTTCTTAAACCCCTTCAAAACCCTAACTCCAAATGACCTCAAATCCTCAAATCCTCACAATGGCAAGAACTCGTGGCGGTCAAGCATCCTCTAATCGCAAGACTTCTCACCGAAGGTCACTACGAGACCAACTATCAAGAAAAAGGAGCGGAATTGGGAACATCATCGGCACCTTCATTGCCACAAACGATCTCGATTGGTATGGACAACTCTCCCTCACCTTCTTTTTCGATTACTCCCTCTATTTTTGGATTCTTGAAGATCTTGGACTTAAGATCAGTAGACTTGAACACTAATATGGTACCTTTGGTACACCCAATTACGGGTTGGGAGATTGTGGTGTATGACCCGGTTGCGGCCGAGCATAGATTAGGGGGGAACAAGTGTCCGAACTAGTTGAAGAGTCTAATGAACCAAAGAAGAAGAAAATTAGAAAAAACATGACACTTGCTGAGAGATATGAGCATTTCCTCCAGAAATCTATGGTTCGGGGGAAGGCAGTTACGGTGTCATACTTTCAGGAACATGGGCTAAGGGTGTTCTTAGAAAAGTTGGAAGCTCAGGGATAGTTAGACCTGTTCACGGATATAAGAGAGGATGTTCGGTTCCAGACTTGGCTGAGTTATATGCGAATTGTGTTGTCACCAATGGAGTGGTGACAGGCACAGTAAATGATCATGACCTACGGTTTGATGCTAAGAAGTTAGGTCAGTTACTTGGGGTGTCCTCCGAAGGTTTTGATGTGTATGTGTAAGAGGACAAGACCATCTTAGGTGAAAAACAGCTGTTGGAATTGATGTAAAAGTTAGCCCAAAAACCCCATCTGACTGTGTCCCGGTCTGTGAGAAAGGGGAAAATGATGTCATTGCATTGACTGTTGTTTTGGTTTGTGATTAAGAATATTATTTTTCGATGTCAGGGACGTAACCTTGCTGATCCCATGGACATGTGCTGCACTGATTTGTTGGATAGGGGTGAGCAAATTAACTTGCCCGCAATCATGATTAGCCATATTGGGAGAATTGCCAACACGTCCAAGGATCATGGCATGGGTATGGGTTCTTATTGACGTTAGTGTTTAAGAAGCTTGGGATTCCCTTGCAGAAGAGAATAGACTTTCAGGTCAGTGATGAGATGGGCAACAACACGTTGATTGAGTGTGGTTTCAAAGTGACAAAAGACGACAGTGCAATTTCAGAACAGGGGCTCCAAACACTACTTGGACCTGTTCCCAGTGAAACCTCCACATCCAGCACTCCCACAATTGATACACTGTTGCAGGACCAGATTATATTGAAGGGGGAGATAGCTGAAGTAAAGCAGGTGCTTACAAAGGAAAATGCTCTCAATGCCAAACGTCATGAGGATCTGCTCAGTGCCCTTCTTGCCCTCACAGCCAAATTTCCTCCTCCACCCTCCTCTACCTGAACCTATTCCTTTCTTTGTTTCTAACACTGTTTTTTAAACACTTGGTTATGTATGTGACTACTAATGGTTTATGGCTGTTATTAGATAATTAATGCATTTATGCTATAACTTTGCTTGTTGCATGTGTTATTTATTTATGTGTGACTTGGATGGCCAATATCATTACTGTACCATATACTTGAGTGTATCGCTGTTACTTCCCGCATTACCGCTTTGATAGTGATTGCATCCATACTAAATTTCCGTTTCCGGTCTCCTCACCCTTTTCGATGATGTCAAAAGGGAGAAAATGAGTATGTCCTTGTTTCGATTGGTTTTCCTAGTTTAAGTTGACCTCTTAACTCTTGATTTTTCTCTAGTGTGAGGGTGGATAACTGTTTTGGCACTAATGTATTTGCTCTGTCTCACTATTAATTGTCATTGATAACTTACGGTCATTTTGTTTGTCATCATCAAAAAGAGAGAAATTGTTGACCCAATTAATGTGTAAGGTTTTAATGATGACAATCCAAATGAGCTAGTCAATATGTTGTACTTGAGATTAGGTATTGTACTTGAGTTAAGTGTTAAGATAGGATCTAGAAGAATACTTGGAGCAGTTTGAATGAGCACGGAGCATCAAAGTCGATACATGCACAAGAAGCTCAGTTGATAACAAGAGTTTGAGAATATTGCCTCATAACAATTCTGAGCACAGAGCATGAAACATCAAAAGCATATCCAAGGAGTTCAGCTGATAATAAGAGTCATAGGCTTAGCATTGGTTTTATTTTTTAGATTCTTGTTAACATGCCAATTAGAAAGTCTTGACTTAGCGTTTGCTTTGAAATGTTTTTAAGTACGTCAGAATACTGCCTTGGAACAGTTTTGAGAAGTTAAGTCTGCAGTGTTTTGACTTCAAAAACAAAGAATGAATTTCAAGATTTTAGAATATTTTTTATTGACGATTTTCTTGAAAATAATTAGGATTAATTTTTCTATGTCAGTTAGGTCTAAAAAGATTTTCTCTTTAAAGATAATGTTAAGAGATTTTTTTGTAGAATCTAAAAAGGTTTCTTCCCTTAAAAAAATTTTTTGAAAGATCTTTGAAAGATTTTATCCTATCTTTTAAGAGAAGAATATCAAGGGGAGCAATTGTGAGGAGCTTGGCTGCTAAGTTGCTAAATAGGCGTGGAATTCTCTTTGCCCTACTCGTGCGCCATATGCACCGCACTATTTAAGTCTCCTCCTTCTCTAGTTTTTCTCAAGGTTTTCTAAGGGTTTAAAATTGTCTTTATGAGTCTGAATTTTCTGAGAGAAAACCTTCAAAGAGAGTACTAAATCGAGTCTTTCATATTGGCATAATAAGAATTGTATTGTACCTTACATTTAGCATGTCTAGAAGCATTCAAGTAAGGTGTCTTGCTATTTCTTTTTTCATCATTGAATTAAGAAATTGTCCAAGTCTTAGGGGACGCTGGACGTGGTCTCTTAGAAGACGTTAGACGTGTTGTCCGTGTTGTCTAAGTCATTGGACGTGATCTCTTAGGAGACGTTGAACGTGGTGTCCGTGTAACTCAGGTCTCAGGGTAAACTAGTTACGTGTGTTAGGTGTGTAACGAATTCGGCCCGTTTAGTGAAAGTGTTGCTGAAATCTTACAGTGGTAGGTCGTGGTTTTTACACCTCAATTGGGCCAGAGGTGGTTTTCCACGTAAAAATATTCTATCTTCTTTACTGTTTTCGCAATTATACTTGTTTCTACTTTACTGCAAACACACGTTCCCAACAGTTCTGACGAGTGTTTTGAGAAAACCGAAAAAACTGGTAGACACAATTCACCCCCCTTGTGTCCTTGTGTGAGTAAATCTAACGAAGGTGTAGGAGGAGTGAGAATGAGTGAGAACAACGAGGAAGGAGTGGAATAGAGTGTGAATAAGTAATATTTATCTTTAAGAAAAGAAGAATGAAAAGTACTGAAAAAGAGCAGAAAAAAGTAAAAAAAGTGAGAAAGTGAGACTCAATAATTCACCCACAGAGAGGACCGACTCTAATAAGTGCTCAGTTTGCTAACCCTTTTCATGTTGATGCTTACATTATGAGTCCTTGATCCCCGCCTAACGCACGGAGAGCTCCCAACAACCCCACGGGGCCACCTGCCAAGAGGAAAAGAAAAAAGGGCCCAAAGCTCGGGTCTTATAGTCTTATCTTCCTTTCAACATTTGCGTTCGACGGTCAGCATTCCAGTTGCTTGCCGCTGCTTGCTTGCTTCCTTTCGACAGTGATCACTACTTTGAATCTCAAGTGACAGAGAGAGATGACTCTGAAAGTATATGCTGATCGGATGTCCCAGCCTTCTCGAGCTGTGATTCTATTCTGCAAGTATTCAACTCTCTCTTTTCACTTAACCCTGAACTGCCCATTTCCATCCTTTACAATTTGCAATCTTTTTCAGTTTTTCTGTCGTTCTTTTTATTTTCTTCAGTTGCGTCCTCATGGGTCTCCTTTATGCAGGCTTAATGGAATCGATTTTGAGGAGGTCAAAATTGATATTTCTAAGCGCCAGCATTTATCTCCAGAATTTGCTGGTAACCCTCTTTTGCTTGTTGACTTTTCTTTTTCCTTTTCTTTTGTTTACTAAACAAATTTGTTCAATCTATGGAAAAATTTATTTCCACAATATGTACTCAAATTGGTCATTTCTGGGTTGGAATGGTAATATGCTCCCCTGTGAGATTATGATCGTGGTGGTTGTTGCTTTGGGCTGCCTCCTAAATTATGTCTCAAAAGGGCCAGGAATTGGGTTCTATTCTACTATGAGAAAGAGAAAGACACCGTTTGCATGTTCTGTTATTGAGCCTTGAAAGTAAAAATGGGTAATTGAGGATTACTAAGGAGAAGGAACAACCTAACTCATTTTTGCAGAACCGTCAGTGTGGGTCTGCGTTTGGACTCCTGCTGATTAGAGAGTGGTTTACTAGTGGATGTGAGGAAAAACCTGTAGACATCTTCAGTTTTGATAAACAAAGGTTTGGGAGGTTGGCTTGTGTTTCTCTTTGATGAACTACTGGGTTAAGTGGGTTTATTGCATGAAAGTTAGGTATTCACTATTCGGAATTTGGGTTTATAAAAGATCGCTAGAATTGGGACTTGAGACTTGAGGTCTTGATCATCCCTCTCTTCTTGTGGTAGCGAGAGAGCTTGATGATGTCAGTGAATCTAGATTGCATTCATATGTTGTGTCTGAGACCCTTTGGCTGGATTTTACTTCTCTACAATATGCAGTTAGTGAGACACTAGGGAAGAGCACATGTGTATCCACCTCAACTCACATTGGTTTCATATTGGAAAGAAGAGAGCAATGCTTCTAGCGGATTATGGAGGTACTTCCAGGAGTTAGAACCCGATCAGTGGAAAGGGACGTGTCTATAAGCAATGCAATTGAGGAAACATTTTGGTTTGGTGGAAGAATGAACATTCTCAGCAGCAAAAGAAAGAACTACTTTTGGATAACCTAGTGGATGATCTTTTATTCAAGTCTATGACCCTCACTTGGGAGCTACATAGACTTGAGGTTTGTGGTAAATACTTGAGGATGTGGACTGGTCATTGCTTCTCTTCTAATCCGTACACCTTTAAGGTTTCCATGATTGAAATTACATGGAATGAATGACTACTAGGATGCGAATACATTAGTGTTGTTGAAAGACAATGGTTCTTAGATTGGATACTCCAGTTTCTGTTTGTGCAATGAAAAGTTGATTTGAGCCAAGAACTTTCATTAAACTGACCAGCTTATCTGTCATACAACCAAATTGTTAACATATTTTGACAAATCCATTGGCTAAATACTATTGTATTCTTCCTTGTTCTTTACGCACATGAGACCAAACCAGACCATGACCCCAGAATTCCAACTAGGTTTTTTTTTTTTTTTTTTTTTTTTTTTTTTTGGGTTTGGCATTTTGGGATAGGGATTCTTATGTTCACGATCAGACCTCTGCAATAGAATTATTGAGGGGATATTTCCATCAGATAGATTTAGATTATGTGGAGCACGCTTGATACTTCAGAACAAAGATGCCAAGGAGATGCATATTGTTGTATCGCACTAGTCTCTTATCATTTAATTTAAAATGGAAGAAAAGAAATGCTCTGTTCTTTTCGATTGTCCTAATTTAGAATTTTATTTGGAAGACTCCTTGGCTCTAGCAACTTAGTTGCAAATTGAAGAAGGGGAAATAAGTTAGGTTCTTCAGGCAAAACTTCTATCATGTCAGGAATGTAAGTTTTTACCTTTGCGATTATTAGCTGGCAATGGTGCACCACTATAGGTGATGCCCCCCCCCCCCCCCGCCCCCAAAAAAAGGATACTATGTTGAGAAGATTATGTGAAAGAAACTATGAGAGCATGATGAATTTTGTTCTTTGCCATCCTTTGTTTTCTTGTTGTGCCCTAGTTTGTGAATTGGTGAGACTCCCCTTAGTGTCCTGAATATAATGAAAGGCATGTCTACCTGCTCTGGTAGTGCGGCTTTACATAGATTTAGAAGGCTGTTGTTGTCTTTTATTTGGAGTTTTTAAAATTTATCTCATGTGAGCTATGTTACATGGACTCGAGTATGAGATGTCAGACACGGGTATGGATCCGAATGTTCGACTTGTCAAAACTCTAACTTTAGGACACGGGGACGCCGTCCAAAATTTGGGCACGGATATGAGGACTCATAATTTTACATATGGAAGTCGCAATTTCAAGTTAATCTTCTTAAAATATTTCAATAGTTACAAGGTTATCAACTTGCAAAACGGTTGAACATTAAAGATTCATTAAAATAATAATGAAGAAAGAAAAAAAAGACCACATCGTCCTAATTTTTTTTTCACCCTTGCTGTTTTAGAGTTTGGATAAGGGTCCGACAAGGATCCCATATCCTATCCGTAGAGTGTCGTGTCCGACATGGGTGGCGGGGCAAAACGGAGAGTCCGGGTATCATAGCTTGTGAGATAAAGGTTATGTCATCTTATATATCTGTGCATACAAGTATGTGCGTGCGCACACACACACACGCACGCACATACTTGTATGCACAGATATATAAGATGACATAACCTTTATCTCACAAGCTATGATACCCGGACTCTCCGTTTTGCCCCGCCACCCATGTCGGACACGACACTCTACGGATAGGATATGGGATCCTTGTCGGACCCTTATCCAAACTCTAAAACAGCAAGGGTGAAAAAAAAATTAGGACGATGTGGTCTTTTTTTTCTTTCTTCATTATTATTTTAATGAATCTTTAATGTTCAACCGTTTTGCAAGTTGATAACCTTGTAACTATTGAAATATTTTAAGAAGATTAACTTGAAATTGCACACACACACACACACACACACACACACATATGTGTACATGTATATGTACACACACACACACACGCACGCACACACATGCACACACATATACATATATGTGTATACATTTGTGTGTACGCGCACGCGCACACACACATACACATACACATACACATACACATATATAGATAGATATATAGATATATATACATATATACATACATAGATACATATCTACGTATATATATACACACACACACACACACACACACACCTATATATATATTTTTTTTATGTGTGCGTTTGTGTGTGTGTGTGTGTGTGTGTGTGTATATTTATGTGTGTGTATGTCTGTGTGTGTTGATACTTGGTGCAGCTCTCTTTGAACTAATCAAAGGTTAACTCAGATTCTGGTTGCGTGAAATTAGGAGCCTTCACATAAAAGTTTGCATTTAGCCTTTTTGTTTGGGAATGGGGGATTACTAGGTCAGCTTATATAAATTAGACCTGGCAAATGGATCATTCGGGTCGGGTCTTAGTTCGGTTTGGGACACTTTCAGGTCAACTATGTTCGGGCCGGGTTCGGGTTCGGTTCGGGTGAAGTTTGGATTTTTATTAATTTCGGGTCAACCATGATCAGGTTGGGTTGGGTTCGGTTCGGGTGGAGTTCGGGTTCGGGTTATTTACGGGTACCATGTTCGGGTCGGTACGGGTTCGGTTCTGGTGGAATTCAGGTTGGGTTGGTTTCGGGTTGTCTATACTCTATAGTAGCCCAATTCAGATCGAGTATGGGTCAAATGTAATTTAGACCGGGTGGGATTCAGTTTAATATTTGGGTCAATATCGGATTAGGAGTAAATCGAATCGGATATAAATCAAGTTGGGTTAATTTCGAATCATTGTATGTTTTCAGTATAGCAATCTTTGGTTCTTTATTTTTAACTTGTATTTAAACGATAAAAACGGTTTTAATTAGACAAACCCATTTATTCTAGATTTCTCTTTTAATTCATACGTTAACGATTAATTGATTATATCTATATATATGTGTGTGTGTGTGTATGTGTGTGTATATATATATATAAAATTAATGAAAATATGGGATTAGTTCTAAATTTACTAAGAAAGTTAGTAAATTACAGATACAAGTATACAACTCATCCCTAATCCTATATCAAATGCCCTATGCAATTATTCAAAGGATTATGTGTCGTTAAGTCAAGTTTTAATTATCTCAATTGAGTTCTTGCGATGACAAATAGTGGACCAACTTAACGCAAATCATTTGTCAATGATCTCATTTGTGAGTCCCAATTCCAAAATATACATTGAAAAATGAGAAAAAAAGAAAGAAAATAACGAAATTTTTATCTAGACCCAGGTGTTGGTTTATAACTTCATGTTTGTCATATTTGGAGTTGGTAAATAGAAATAGGTTGGTTCAAGTCGACATTTTTAGTAATCGAATTAATGTCTTCTGATAGCTCGTTAAGTGATCATACATCAAAATTCAAAGATTTTTCTTTGTGAGATTAACAATTTGATCTTTAGTCAAAACTAAAAAGCAACAGCAATATATGAGTGTTTGTCAATTAGCATTACATTCTATTTATATGATTGTGAATGCTCGTTATCGAAACTCGAGATTTGGAATTTAATTGTCCAAAATTTCATTGAGTCACATTATTATGAGATCATATGTAACGACACATTGTTGAATATGATTTTGTAGAATTAAACATGTTATGAAAATGATTTAGAATCGTGGACCAGCAGTGCGGAATTTTTGACAGTAGTTGCAAAATGATATTATAAATTTATAATTATAGCGTGCATTGCATTAAGTCATTAAGTGAATCAAATAGTAAAATAAAATTGCTAGATCCTAAGAAGTTTAATAAATTGTTAATTATACTTATCTTTTCTTAATTCCTATTGTGATAAAATATTTTTTCTCTTATATTTTTACTACATATCTATCAAATTAAAAACTTAATACTATCAACTATTTTATTTTTTCCTTTTAAGTTTTTAATTGATTTCATTTGTAAAAATTTCCTGTTAAGTTGTTTTTCTTTTCCCTCCTAAACTCAACCAATTAAGCTTGAAAAATTCAAAATTCCCCCCAAAGAGAAAAGACTAAAACCCTCAAAAAAAATTACTACTTATTCGAGTAAAATTGAGTTGGGTAAGAATCAGATCGGTTTTAAATCATGTATGGTTCGGTTCGGATTCGGGTTGTCCATTTTCGGTTCACTTTGAGTCGGGTCACTACGGATCGGGTTTTAATTGGGTCGGGTTATTTCGGGTGTGGGTCATTTCGGGTCATGCTACAATTCGGGTTTCATTGGGTTCTGGGTCGGTTTATTTCGGGTGTTCTGGTCCAAATCAGTTCATGTCATTTCAGGTGTCAGTTCGAGTATGGATCTGGGTCGTTTGGTTCGAGTTTCGGGTCTCGGGTCAGTTTTGCTAGGTCTAATATATATCATGACTTCAACTTCAGTAGAGTTTTTAATTTTTTTGCAACTTTCTGTGGATTTCTCAGTATGCTAAGCATTAAATTCTTGAGTTGTACTATAACTATAGCTAACTTTAATCGCTGATATTTCTGAGACTTTATAATTTGCTGCTTATAATGAGATTTCAGAGATAAATCCCATGCAACAAGTTCCTGCTATAGTTGACGGACGATTTAAGCTGTTTGAAAGGTGAGTTCTCGCTTGGACTATGATCCTTTGAGGCTAGTAGTTCCTTTCTCTTTTTAGACTGCTCATCCTCTTTTTTTCTTTATTTGTTTCTTTGGTTGTATATTCTTGTATATCTTGATTAGGAAGCCTCCCCCCTGCGCTGGGGGAGGGGGGGATTTCTTAGGGCTCAATGAGTAGAAAAAGTTCTAATTTAGCAGATTATTGGCTTCTAAGCTAAGCAAAAAAGAAAACGAAAGACATGAAAAAAGAAAGTGCAATTAGTCTTTCCTGCATTTGGTATATAAGAAATAAGAATGACTGAAAGAAAACAGCCGTACGGCTGTCCATGCTTTCATTTGGCTAAGCTGATGAGGAAGGAACAACACACGCTTTTCCATTTTCTAAGCGTTCATTTGTGACCAAGTCCAGCTGTTGCAGCAGAAAGGGTGCTTTATTGAGGAATCTTCTTAGCTCTTGTGAATGCCTTTTGTTTCTTTTCCTCACCCGCTTGAGATTTATCTACAACGAACACTAGAAGGTTGTCCAATTCCTTTTGCTGCCTTTCTTTCTCTACCACGTCCTTTCAACCATGTAGGCTGTTCATCTAACATTAGTGAATAGCAGGATGTCTCGCAAATTAGGTCAAGCGTTGTTTCATTAATTGTTCTAAAAGTCATGCAATGTGCACCAGCTTTGTTCTACTTCAGCGTCAAATCTTTTACTAGCAAAAAATGCAGAGGAAGGAAGGTGAGTTCCCCCCCCCCCCCCCCCCCCCAAAAAAAAATGAAACACTCGCACATGCTCAGGTCTGTTATTTTTCAAATAAGTTTGATCCTGGAAGTCTGATTCCCTCCAGGCAAGCTCTTTGTGACAAACAGTTTGCAGGCTCTAACAGAGCTTGATTTTAGGAAGTAGATGTGATCTAGCTGCTTATACTCTTCCTTAAATGGTCAGCTGCATTGTGAATGCTGACCTTTCCTTTTCCAAATACTTCATGGACATCAGCTAACTAGTTGCATTTCTAGAATTTATTTTCTGTATAAATTTTGACTTTCTTTGCTTCTTCATGAACTTTTATCCCGTTACATAAATCATGTGTAGCTATTAACTCATCAGGTAGAGTGATATTGGTGCTTACTTCCATCTTACCCGTTTCTAATTTCTTGCTTTTTTTTTTTTTTTGTTTTGTTGGTTTTTTTTGGAGGGGGGGCACCTAATGTACCTAGGGTTTAATTTCTTTTTGTTGCCATTAATTTTTGAAGTCCATGCCCTCTCATCACTTAGATCTAGTTAATATTTCTAATGAGTTGTACTTCCCTGACTATTTGTATGGGAATCTCTGCAGCCATGCAATCCTGATTTATCTTGCCTGTTCATTTCCCGGAGTTGCTGATCATTGGTGAGAACCCTCACCCCTTGTGTATGCCTATTACTTAATATGGCTTGAATGTTTCATACATTTGGCACATTCCTTCATTTACGTTTGAGTTCTATATGATGCACTTCCCTCTGTACTCATCACATTTGTTGTTCAAGGTATCCAGCTGATGTTTCCAAGCGAGCAAAAATTCATTCAGTCCTAGATTGGCATCATTCAAATCTACGCCGTGGTGCAAGTACTGCATATTTTTTCCTCTGTTTGTTCTCCCAGCTCCTTATTGACTACTGTTACATGTCCATTTGTTTCTGTTTCCCTTGTGATCATTCTGGTAGAGTTGATAAATGAGTAAAATGACACTTTGACTGGAAATTTCTGAGTATTAAGACAAATTAGAATCGGTTAACCCAATAACCCATGGTTTATCAGTGGTGCCCTTTACCCTAGCAGTTATCATCCTCATTTTTGCGCAGCTTAATGTCTGTTGTTGATAAGCCTAGTCCCCAAGAAACTCTGTTCTGGTTTACCCAATTCAATACGTGGAATCCTCATTACCTTTTTGATTTCGTTTCTGCTTCCTCATCTTAGTTCTCCTGTTCAAGGTGTCTGCTACTTGGCTGATGCTGGGTTAAGGTGTATTATTGTGCTAAATTCCCTGCTATCGCATATTTATAGATATATCCATTTTGTTGTTTCATACTATAATCAACATCATTGTGTTTTTATTGTTTGCAAAGCTGTTTTTAACCATAAACTACTCAAGTCTACTGTAATGCCTGTTTCATTTCTTCCGAACATTTGTGTAAGGAACAAAGAGAGTGTATCATGTATCATGATATACTTTCATTCATTCTTACAGTTCAGAAATATTTTACAGGAATTATTCACTAGCATTTAGCATAATCCTGGACAGATGACTCACTTATGTGTTCCTTCTGTGCTCCTTTATGGTAACAAGTCTTAAAATGATGTGTTATGTGCAGTTCAGCTGATATTATCTTAGAATATCTCATTTTTTTTAAAGCCTTTGAATATTTACTTCTTTTTATTTTTGTGTTACTTTTAATTAGCATGATGACATGAGACATACAAATACTTTTCTTGGTGTAGGAGTGTTGTTTATTAACTAGTTTTAGTATTCTTCACTTCTACTTCACAAAACCCATGGGAACTGGCTTGGAGCTAAAGGGACGGGGATGTGAACATTTGCAGTGCTAACAAGAATCTCAATTGGCTAATGAGTTTTACGGCACACCAGGGAAATTATTCACTACCTTCATAAATGTGGCTTGGTGTGTCTCTTATTGTTTCTTTCCCAATTTCTGAAAGAGGACATGCAATTTGTATCATCTTTGTAGCCATGCTTAAGATCAAAGCTGCACACTACGTGCTTACAGTGCTTCTCTTAGTTGCATTTAACTTATCTTTCCCTCAGAGGTATATGGTTCAAATCTAACAAGGCATATTAGGGCAGACGTTTCCCTGCTTATCACCAGTATTCCTCTCCAGGCCCTTTCCCACTTGGTATTCGTATGAGTGATGGGGCTGTTCATATGAAGATCTAAAGATGGACATTAAACATTTCTTTTGAAGCAGTATTATGTCCATGGTGCATGGCAATTATTGGAAAGTATAATTTACATGATGAAAATATTTTTAAAGCAAAAATCAAATTCTTATCCAACAAGGGCAGCATGTGCACATAACCCCCCCCCCCCCCCTCCCCCAATCTGTCAGCCCTGCCGAGCTCTCTCGTGGAAACCTGTGACATCTTTTCTACAACCCTGCCCTTCACTCCCCAGCCACCATTTCCCCCTTTTCACATACCTTACACTTGCTGAAGCCCCTGCCAGGGTTGTTTACTTGTTGCTTGCTGCTGGCTGTTATCTTTCCCAGCCCCCTCTTTTTCCCCTTATCCTCCCCGCACCCATTGCTGGACTCCCCCCCCCCCCCCCAAAAAAAAAGAGAAGAAAAGAACCCCAAAAAATGCCCTGCCCTGCTTCCTCTTACCCTACCCTCCCCCCCCAAGATGAAATATTTTGGGAACCTTCCTGCTGTTGTTCTTGTCTGTGTCCCTCACCCTGAATAATCTTTGAAGCACCATAGCACAACTTTTCTTTAACATCACAAGTGCCAGCAGCCAAATGTCTGCACCTTTGCTGGAAAATCTTTAAAGGACAAGGCTCCATGACACCAAAGCCTCAAATTAGGAAGGAGTGAACCCAAAGATCGAAAAAAGATGAGATTAAGGTGAACCATACTGACATGGCGAGCTTTCATGCCTGGAAACTGGTGGCCAGTTGACAGGGAAGGGAAGGGGAGGGAAGGGGAAGGGGGGGGGGGGGAAGATACTGGATGCCCTGAAATCAGCGCAAAGGTCAGTTGGGCATCAATTTTGCATTGTTTACGAAATTTCCACTAACAAATCCAAACCACACCTTTTCTTGTTTTCCCCTACTTGAACCTCCCCCCCCCCCCCCGCGGTTTCTACGGGATTAATTTAGCCATTCAATCTTCTGTTCTTTGGTTGAACTTGCAGCTTAATATATTTTGAGCATGTAATTTCTTCTATGCATCTCAGAGCAAAGAGAGAGAGAGAGAGAGAGAGAGAGAGAGAGAGCGCCCCCCGGGGGGGGGGGCGGCATTTGCCTTCTTATTTCGTTATGATTGAATTGTTGTGTCTGTTTTAATTGTGGTTGAAATGTAGTGTCTACATCCTAGTTGTTTGGACAATTCATTTTGCGTCAGGCATCCATGTACTCAAGTATCTGGGTGGAAACTCAAAGCTGTGGTCTCCAGCATGGGCATGGATACTTGATAGCTTATTGTTTGAGCCCAAACATGTGTAATCTTTAAAAAAAAGGGGGAGAGAGACCACCCCCCGGGGGGGGGGGGGGGTGTTGCACTCTTATTTCATTATGATTGAATTGTTGTGTCTATGTTTTCACTGTGGTTGAAATGTAGTGTCTACATCCTAGTTGTTTGGACTATTCATTTTGCCTCAATTTCCTTCTTTACAGTGCTCTATGTTATAAATACTACATTAGCACCTGCATTGGGCTTTCCCTTGAATCTTCAAGCGGCAGCTAAAGCTGAGAAAACCTTGGATGCATCCTTGTCAAAAATAGAATCAATCTGGCTTAAAGGGAGTGGTAAGTTCTTACTGGGGAGTAATCAGCCATCTATAGCAGACCTTAGTCTTGTCTGCGAGATAATGCAGTTAGAGGTAAGAAGATCAAACTCAGGTCTTATTTTCGCTCTTTCTATTTTTCCTTTCAACCTTACTTGCTAGTTTTGGCTTATCATCATATTTTGAGTGCCAACTGCAAGTAAAATGAAGGCATCCATAAATTGGGTCTGTTTTCAGGTTTTGGATGAGAACGATCGTGCTCGGATACTTGGACCATACAGCAAGGTGCAGGAGTGGATTGAAAATACAAAGAATGCAACAAAACTTCATTTTGATGATGTTCATGGGGTCCTTTACAGAGCCAAGGTAAAGCTTCGGACGCAAAGAGAAAATGCTCAATCCCAACCTAGCTTGAAGGCTGCATTGCAATCGAAGATGTGAAGAATTGTGAGTATCGGTTGCGCAAAATGTTACAACGATCAGCTGTGTCTTTCATGAGTGCTGATGAAGAAGATGTGTGTTGCAGTTTCACTTGGTGTATTACAAGATAATTATTCTCTTTGTAACACTGACAGGTGATGTGAGACCTGAAGTGTGGGGTTAAAATGGTTGTAATCTTTTCATTACAATTGAATTTTGAAGCTTTTTGAGTTGGACCCTGATTTTGGAGTTTATTTGTATGAATTATTAACTATTTAGTGTACTGCACTACAACATAAGGACGAAACTATGACAATTTCTAGTTTCCTGCTTATCGCTATCCAAATTTATTGTCCTACGATGTGAATTAGAAGTAACAAATAATGCTCATACGTATAACAGCAAAGATAAGTAATCCTTCTTATTTTATGTATAATGTTAAATGTAAAACCTATTTTAAAATTTTATACGGTTAGTGATTTTTTGGGGGCTTTTTTTGATGAAAAATAATTATGAAAAATGCTACTCTAGAACATAACGCTAAATGTAATATAATATGCATATTTTTCTAATCGATAAATTATTGGCAATTTGTTGGAAGAGATTATAAACATAAGAATTTGAGCTTATGTTACGTATTCGTATGTTGTCTGAATGCATAACTGTTCGAAATATTTGGTATTTGTTTATGTAGTTTAAAATTACAAAGAGTATATAGTACGTGTTTGTTTATCAAAACAAAGGTATAGAATTTCTAATTTCTCATAAATCATAATAAAGGTTTAAAATAGCTTACTTTTTCCAAGAAAGATCCTTGTGCACAGTAGAAGACAGGAAATTAAGGTAGTGTTTGGTTGGAAGGAAAATAATTTTTTCGGAAAATGTTTTTCCAAGAAAAATTGATTTTCATGTCATATTTTCCATTGTTTGGTATAAGATAAATCATTTGCCATGAAAAAGAGGAAAACATCAACTGAATTGTTTAAATAGCAAAAAATATTGACTAAATAGTCGTAGTTATTTTGCGTCAAAATTTCAGTTAATCATATCATTAAAGAATTAAAAGAAGAAAATTAACTTTTCATCCTCTCACAAAGGAAATCATTTTCCTCTGTTGGGGAGAAAATTATTTTTCTAGAAAAATAATTTTCCATCCTTTATGATGGCAAACAACGGAAAATTAGAAAATCATTTCCCCACCCCACAACCAAACACTACCTAAGTCTTATTAATCCTCCTACTGGCCATGGCGGTCAGCAGTGAGCACCACCGTTGCTGATTGCTATTTGCTAGCAAGGTGGAAAAAAAAAAAAAAAACCAACCTAACTAATCACCATCTGCTAATCAGTATAATCAGAATTCAGACATCAGTACTCTGCTTGCTTGAATAGAAGAGAGAGAAAGATAGATGACTCTGAAAATATTTGCTGATTGAATGTCCCAGCCCAGCCTTCTCGGGCCGTGATTGTATTCTGGAAGTATTCAATCTCTTTCACTCATCCTTGAAGTTCCCAATTCCATCTTCGAGATTTTTGCAATCTTTTTGTTATTTTATTTTATTTTCTTGAGCTGGGTCCTGATGAATGTCGTTGGTGCAGGTGTAATAGAACCAACTTGTGGGAGGTCAAAATTGCTGTCTCAAAGCGCCAGCATTTATCTCCTGAATGCGCTGGCAATTCCACTTTTTGTTCGTTGATTTTTCTGGGTTTTTTCTTTTTAAAAAAAATATATAGTTTTCTTTTTTCTCTGGAAATTTATTTCTATAATCCACACCGTTATACGTATTTTGTTACAAGATACTCTTAAATCGATCCTGAAGCCGCGGATAGAACTGAAAAAGTCTTGAATGCATCTGTTGAAGTATGAAATTGGGTATTATCTCACATTGATAAAATAAAATAACATAAAAGTAGGCGTTGTCCTGCATTGATAAAATAAAAAGGTTTGAATATATATATATAAGCTTGCAATTACTCATTCATTGACAATTGGTTTTGATTTAGAAACTCATTTGAGCTTAGATATATGACTATTTGTTTAGGACCCAATTTATAAATAAAAATTTAACATGATTTCAGAGTGAGTTGCTCAGTTTTGATTTGTCACCGTCTTTGTTTGATTAAAATTGTGTGCCTGTGGTTGGCCTTATTAGCAGCCCATACGTGAGAGATTCGTGTTGGAGTATGAAAGTGCGTGTTATTTGCCATTGATAAAATGAAAGAATATGAAAGTGGTTGTTGTCCCACATTGATAAAATTAAATGGTTTGAGGATATATATAAGCTTGTGAGTTACTCCACCCATTACCAATTACTTTTGGGTTGAACTTCATTTGAACTTATAGGTATGACTCTTTGTTTAAGGTGCAATTGATATATAAAAATTTAACATCCTTGTCAAAAATAGAATCAATATGGCTTAAAGGGAGTCGGAAGTTCTTATTGGGAAGTAATCGACCTTCTATAGTAGATCTTACTTACCTTTGTGATGTATGACACTTTGAGGGCAATTCTTACATCGAGAAGCTCACACACACAAAATAGGTGAACACTCACAAATACTTCTCACAATTCAATTTGAATTCGTTAAAGTTTGACTCCTCAACACGTAATAAGTAGTTTAGATAGAAAACAAGAGAAGAGACCTAAAACAACAACGAAACTAAAAGATAAAACTATCACAAAGGTATTATTTTCTAGTTAAAAAGATAACTAAAAGATAATTTATTCTTAAAATAATAAACTACGAAATTAATGAAATATCAAAATACTTCGCATATGCCGATATTAAGATATATTAATATCTCCTTATTTCTCCTTTATCCTTTTCTCTCTTCTAGTTGGGAAAAAAAACCCTTGTCCTCGAGTTTTGTACAGGGTAGAATGAAGAAAACCAAGCAAGAAACCATCTTTATTTCCTCATACACATTAGAAAACTGTAATTTGTGTAGCTTCTCCCAGAAAAGTAAGAATTCAATTAGTACATGCAGCTTCTTGCCAACTAGATGTTCATTAGGAATAAATAAATCAACATACTCACTTTTCAATCTTGACAGCTGCACACACTGAAGTTCTGGATGCCAAAACCAAAAATCCCAGAATTAGGCAATGACTTCTGATAGGCGATCAATTGTCCTATTTTACGTGCTTCTTTCATCCACTTTTGGCTCGTATAATAACTTAATCTTTAGGATTTTTACTTGTTTTATTTATATTTTATAGGAAATAACTTCAAATCAAGCAAATGTCGCGAAAAGGAGCGAAGACGGGACAAAGCGAAGAAAAACAGCAAAAACCGGCAAAAAGGGATGAACCGAGGGCCGAACCACCGTGCCAGAATTTTGGCACGGTGGTGCCACCCACATGGCACGGTCGTGTCCCCGGGGCTTGTCGTCCCTTTTTGCGATTTTCTATTTAAGCCCTCTTCGGGCGTTTTTGCAAGGGGGTCGCTCGGGGGTTCTTCTATGTAATTTTTAGAGTAGTTTAATCTAGGTTCTAGCCAATAAAAACCCTATTGAAGGGATTAGATTGGGATTGTATTCGATTAATTTTGGATTCAAGCACTTGAATTGGAAGTTCCTTCGCATCAATCCATAAGTCTTCTCCTCTCTCTCTTTTTATTTCAATTGCGTTCTTATTTGTTCTTGTTTTGATTGAGTTAGTTTAGATTGTATGGAGTTTATATGTTTTGTTTTCATTGTTAATCCTTGTTTTATTTGGTTGCAATATTAGATTAGTTGCTTTCGCTTTTCTCCATTCTCATGCTTGTTATGTTCTTCGTTAGTTTAGGTTTAAATTTGGGTTTTTGTATTTTGTTGATGATTATTGATAGATTTTGTGGGCTTGGATTGCGATTAGCCTCTTGATGGATAATTAATCTTGTTTTAGGCATAACCATACCCAAATCTATGCTTAGAACTTAGAGTTTTCCTTCACGCCCGCCAAGTGTTCGATGAAATGTTTGAGAGAGCTTTCATCCATATTTTTGGGCGATTGACTTATAATGAGAGGTGAGGTCAATTTGTTAGTGTGGAAGAGGGAATAGCCGAATTCAGGATATGAAAATAGTACTCGATCTGTGCTAGGTCCGAGAGTTGCTAATTTTGTGGTCTAATTAGACTAACCCCATGAAAATAGGTGGTTAGGCTAATTAGACTAGCTCATGATCCTTGAGAGAGGGTTTGGGTGGTCTTTCATGGTGCAACCGACCATCTCTTGTTCATAGTGTACTTTGGGTAGATTAGGACTCGTCTCAATTAGTTGGTTCGTTATTTGGCGAAATCGTAAACCCAAGTCCCTTTTTGTTTATTTGTTTTAGTAGTTTAGTCTTTCTTTCCTTCACTCTCTATTTGGCCTAAATTGATACACTTGAGTTAGTTTTAGTAATTGAAAACCCAACTCCCTATGGAATATGACCCGTACTTGTCGGTTGCTAACTATAACTACACCGTCCACTTGCGGTGCATTTTAAGACTATCAACTTGCACTCAGATGTGGCTTTTAGACATCTGTCACATGTGGAAACATGTTACATTCAGCACTTTCTACAAATTCTCTTAGATAATGGTTAGTTTGAACTTCTTTAACTTCGTTCTCTTTGCTGTGCATAATTTCATCTATATATGAAATGATTTTTTGCATTGGAATCCGATATGCACATGTCTCCACATATGATCTTTGGAAGATGATGGAAGAGTTAGCAATTGAGTATGAAGATTTGAGAGTGGACTTGAAAGTTCTTGCTCCAATAGCTAGCAACTTTGAAGTTACCGTCGTGGTAGCAATCCAGCAAGCCAGAGAATCTGGAAACCTGCACATTACTTGACGATGAACAACAAAAGTAATGGGAACAAATCTAGCAGTAAGCACCAATAGGAAAGAGAAAATTTTTCGGTAGTAGCATTAAGCAATCAAGGGCAGTGAAAACAAGACATGCCACTAAGAGAACTATTTCCGACAAGAAAAGGGGCCGGCAATGATAGAAGACCACTAGGAAGGGGGTCTAAGCCTTCATTGATGGTGGAAGAAACTGCAAGACCCTACAATCACTACTGATGTTCAAGAATTCACAACTAAGATTCCGAAGACGACTTAGATCGACCCATTGACTCCTGAATGGGCATGAATTGCTTCAATTAGGCTAGGGTTTAGGGGCAAAATAGATAGGGAATTGGAGGAATGACGTCAATTTTGGAAAATCTTGGTGGGTTAAGGCGAATTTGTGGTTTTAGGGTTTCGGCAATTTGCAAATTAGGGTTAGGGTTTCACGAGTGTTTGAGCAATCAGTTGAACCAAGTTTTAATGTGATTCACCTCAATTGATTTGGGGTTTTTAGACAAAATTCAGTGGGCATTCAAGGGCTAAGCTCAAGTTTGATGGATCAAGGGCAAATTTAGGGTGCGAGGGTCAAGAATGGGTAAGTCGCAAATTAAGGTTTGCGAATTAGGGGTTTTAGAGTTCCGACGAACGGCTAGCGGTGAGAGGGATCTGGAGGTGGTCGGTCAATGGGTGGTGGTCGGTGGTGGGGGGCGATGCATTTTGATGGTGGTTTGAGGGCTTTGTTTGCTGGGGTTAGGGTTTCTATGGATTTTTTTTTTCTTTGGTGCCTCGCTTGGAAAAAGGAAAACTTAACTAAAAACTTAACCAATAGATCGGTAGTGATTAGAATGGAAAAGCTCCGATACCAAACTTGATTGCATGACACTCTAATACTAAAATTTGATGTAGGACGCTTTGAGAGTAATTCATAAATTGAGAAACTCATACACAAAATAGGAGAGCACTCACAAATACTTCTCACAATTCAATTTGATTTCATTCAAGTCTGTCTCCCAATATATAATGGGGAGTTTAAATAGAGAACAAGAGAAAAGAACTGAAATAATGAGGAGACTAAAAGATAACACTATCACAAAGATATTATTTTCTAGATAAGAAAATAACTAAAATATAATTTATTTCTAAAACATAAACTATGAAGATAACAAAATATCAAAATACTTCACATATACTAATATTAAAATATACCATATATTTTTATTTCTCTTTTATCCTTATCCTGCATCACCTTGTTTGTGAGATAATAAAATTAGAGGTAAGAAATTAAATCCAGGTCCAAGTTTTTCTCTCTCTATTTCCTTTTTTGGGTAATTATAGATGTATTATATCACTAGACTGAAAAAGATTTGTTCATACACAAGATCCTAAAGGGAGATGAGAGATCAAGCCTTTAGGAGATAATAGAAGAAAAAAATTCTGTTCATTTTTTATTTTTAGTTCTCGAACAAGGAAATTTTAACCTCAATTTTTTTATTTTTCTGGGCATCCCTCAGTTATATCTTGTATGACTAAGCATCTGCTAGAGAATAGTCTGGCATTACTTTCAATCCATATACTATAGGCAACTCATGAAAGTATGAAGTTGTACACTGTCCTTTGCATATCTGCCCTATATAGTCAACGTGTCTTCCTCATATGCTTCAGTTTATAAACATAGTTGTTGAAACAATAGAAAGTGGTGACTTCCTCCAGGATTGAGCTAACATGGCATGAGTTAAAAAAAATGTTCACGACTTTCTTGCTGAGTCAAACAGAGAACACAGTGTAAGCTTGACAGGGATATAGTTTGTGAAGCGTGTCCTTGCTGGATAGTCTGCCCAGCCAATGCCTCCTTAGGCAGAAAGCTCGTTTTGGAATGTTATACTTGCTAGATGATTTGAGCTTCAGGCAACTTTGGTAGGGTGCCTTGAAGCCAACTGTAGCCACTCGATATAGTGTATTGCCCATGTCTGTTAAATCTTCATTTGTCTCCATCAAAACCCAAGGCAAATGAACCCTTAGGATTCATCAGTTTTCTTCGGAACCATGATGAGCTCAAAACAGATGGTGCCTACCAAAAATTATTCCCATTAAGATAGACTTCATCAACCCATTTGACCCATAGACACTCTTTGTTAGTAGCAATAAACCAAATGTGTTTAGCAGCAGTAGCTTTTCCAAAATGTACAACTTTTTATCCCAAGTCCTCCATTTTTCTTTGGCATACAAAGTGTATTCCAAACTGATGGAACCTTCTTATACTCCTGGGATTGACTCTGATAGAAAAATCCTACAAATCCTCTTAGGGTCTGTTTGGATGGCGATAGTGCTGTTGACAATTGTGTTAGGTAGGACAAATAGAGTGGTCCAATAGATACGCATAGAGAACAATACAAAATTTATCAATTGAAGCCTCCCAGCATAAGATAAGTCCCTTGTACTCCATCTTCTAATTCTACTAGCAATCTTTTCAACTAAAGCATCACATTGAGTAATGGACCATTGTCTTGGGGTTGAGGGACTCCTAAGTACTGGAAAGAAAATTTCCTTCTTTGAAGCCTGTCAAAGTAAGGATTTCTCTTTTAGATTGCTTAGAACTACCAACCATAGAGACTTCATATTTATGATGATTAGCCTATAAACCAGTAACACTAAAGGAGTGACATAAAACCTCCATAATTAGCTGGATAGTAGGGATATGGGCATACAATCATCAAATCATTAGCAAAGCAAAGGTTAATGAGTCTAAGGTTCTTGCATAAAGGGTGGTATCTAAATTGTGGTTGAATGGCCTAGAAGGCCAATGTTACAACAACACCACCTTTTAGTATGGGTCCCGCTTTTACGGGGTATGTGGAGATTCAAATGTGGGCAACCTTACATCTATAGATATCTCAGCCCGTAGAGAGACTGATTCCAAGAGCCCGCAAAAAAAGTTATTTTGTGAAACCATTTTAAGGAAGAAACTAAAGATAAGTAGCATGCAAAGAACAAACAAATACTAATAAAACTTGTGACAATAACTAAATAAAACGTAAGTACAACATCCTAGAGGAAAGTATTATACCTTAACAAACAATAGAAGAATAATATCTCTGCCTTAATAAAGTTACTACCTACATATAAACATGACAAATGAAAAAAGAAAAAAAATCCAGTAACACACAATGACATATCCTACCTTACGATAACCCAAGAGTAGCTACTAAGCTATCTTTCTATGCTTCAAGACCTTAATCTTATCCCGTTACAGTCTCCTATCCTGTGCTATATCCTTCGTCAACCCTAAAACTTTTAAGTCCTGTTTAATCACCTCATTCAAGCTCTTCTTTAAAGGCCAATGTTAATCCTCTCACATCTCCCTAAAGGCCAATGTTCCACACTTCTACTCAGGTATTCTATGACCAATACAAAGATGTGGGGGAAGACAGGATCCCCTTGCCTCAGTCCCTTCTTTCGGGCAAATCTAGCATGGGTTCTACCATTAATAGTCAGTGTGAAACTGCTTGTGGAAATGAGAGCCATGATCCATTCAATAAACTTTGGGGGGAAATGAAGCTTCTTCATCAAATCCTCCAAGAAATGGAGTCAGATGCCTACCTAAGATTAATTTTGAGGCGGCAATGAGGGGTTACCTGCTCACTCTTTTATAAACGAATCAAATCTTGGCATATCATGATATTATGGGCTATATGTCTGCCTTCAATAAAGGTTGCCTGGTTGTCTTGGACTAGGAAAGGAACAACAGTCTTCAACCTCTTACAAATCATTTTGGAAATGCGTTTGTACAGAACATGCAATATGTCTGTAATCACTAGATGTTGCAGGGTTAGTTTTGTAAGGCAGTCTGAATTTCCAACAGGTCATCCTTTGCCTTAGCAAACTTAATCCTGACATCTCTCAAACTAACTCTATTGAGTTTCCTCAAAGGTTGATGAAGGTTTTGCAGTTTCCTTGATATCTGAAACATTTTGCTCCTTTGCACATGTTATTGCCAATTAGATTTTATAATATCAATAAAGCTAGGATCATAAGTCCACATGTCAAAGAACTTGAAAGGGCATGTTCCCAATATAGGCATCTCAAAGAATTTCACCAAGCCAGGGCAAGAGTCTGAGGTTTCCTCTTCCGTGAACGTAGTTTCAGCCTCAGGAAATGTGGGCCGTTCACAAGGACTCTATCAAGCCTGGAATAGATTTTGTCACCATAATCTTGTTTATTAGTCCACGTATCCTGGAGTCCTTCCACTTCATACCATGCAAGCCTGCAGCTTGAATCATGAAAAATCCCTAGTATCGTTCGAAGTGACAGGAAGCCCACCTATCTTGTCGTCCAACTGAAAAAGATGGTTAAAATCCCATAAAAGGATCCAAGGTTCATAAAATTTTGCAGCCAAACCAATACTAAAAGTCCATAATATTTTCCTTTCCTTTTCTTCACACTACAAGAAAGCGCCCAGTTAGAGACCGAAGTCTTTCGGTCTCTAACTGAGGCAAGCCGGTCTCTAAATAATTTTAGAGACCAAACAGAGACCGAAAATCTTCGGTCTCTAAACCTTTGGTAGCAATTCAAATTTAGAGACCAAAAAGCGCATAGTGGTGTCTAATTGAGACCAAATGTGCCGGTCTCTAATTGAGACCAGGTTACCGGTCTCTGACTGAGACCAAGCAAATCCGGTCTCCATCTGAGACCAAAAATAAGCCGGTCTCTAATTGAGACCAAACGTTCTGGTCTCAATTAGAGACCAGGAATGTCGGTCTCTAACAGAGACCGAGTTGGCTGGTCTCGAATTGACACCAACTTCCGTGGTCTC
>JAKOGI010000749.1:207500-425642 GCA_029747015.1 Carnegiea gigantea
CAGTAGGCCAGATTGTCCACTGGGGCCAATAATGGGATTACCAACATTTGTCATTACCGTACCATCATCATGGTCCTGAAACCAGCATTCTATGTCTTCCATTTAATGTGTTGTAGATTCCAGCGGGGAGAGGTTATTGACATGAGTCGTAGGCTTAGATTGTGGTTATCTAGGTGAATTAGTAGGAATTGTAGTCCAGCCTTCCGCAGTTGGGGTTCTTTCATGATTGATTGCACAGGCTGAGGGGGTTGGGTAGGCTTGGTCTCTACTGCCCAATACTATTATTAATCTTACAGTTTGCAATCGCATGTCCGTACTTTTTAAATTTATCACGTAAAGTTATTTCCACTCAAACACAACCTCTTACTGTATAAGTAAATCCTTCTCATTCTCAAAGAAGACATTTAGGAACTTGTGGTTGAATTTGTACTTCAATAAGAATCCAAGCAAAGCTAACTGTATTCTTCTCTTTTGTATTCCTGTCAGCCAATATAGAAGTGCTATAGAGTTGCCCAGTAGACTGGCTGTCTTGCTCAAGGAAGGCAGGCTCCAATACTTAAGGTTTAGATCTGGAAATTGAACCCAAACAGGAACATTATGGATGTTATTCTTTTTAAAATTAGCACTTCAGGGTTTGACAGTAAACAATGCTTTGTTAAAATGGTAAAGTCCATGTTGCAAGATCTGATCTCGAGCGTCCACAGAATCAAATCGCACCAGAACCAAACCATTTCTCATCATGACAATTTTATCAATCACAACCTCCGACCAAATGCTTTTGATAAAACATTCTAAACACTGAGAAAGGAGGTGAGGTACCTAGCACATAACACATGACTGCAGATTCCCAAAAGTGCACTTCCGATTCAATGTCCTCAATCCCAATTTTCGTAAACTTGATCTCATTTTGCACATGAGGTTGGACAACATTAAGCTTACGATTGAATAGTGTTTTTTAGCTTTGATATATCGATATTGGACCAAAATGAGGCATCTATACCTTCATCGGTTTGTTCTAGAGGATTGTCCGCAAGAGCTCTCTCAGCAACAATAGCGGAGTCGAATTGATCTCCATTTAGATCTGTGAGGATTGCTAAAGCCCTGACTGAATCGATTCTCCTGATTTAAAATGCCTTAAGTTCGTGAAGTAGATGCCATTGTTCTATTGGTAGGGTTCATAAAGATTGTTGTGTATGGGGGATTTTATTCAAAGCAGACTTGGTCGTGGGAGCTGGATTCGAGCGAAGGTGCTTTAGCCTTCCTGCCCATGGCGCCACCCTAGGTGGAGAGAAAAGCCGTAGCTCTTGCTAGAAGAAAATTTTCTTAACCATTCTCTCTCTATTTCTTTGCTCAACCTTTCATGTTTTGCCTTATCGTGTTCCACACTAGTAGAATTGGCTGATAAAGGAGACATTATGCATGCTGAAACGTATTTGGGTGGTCAGTGTTTTACTTTATCATCTTTCGACTTTCATACTAGTAAGAATTGGCTGATAAAGGATACATTAAGCTGCTGAAACGTATTTCGGTGGTCAATCTGTTGGAATTTTTCAATAATAAAATAAAAATGACAGGTTTTTATAGTGCTTATCTGAAAAGGTAGATCAGTATGGTGCCCTTTCAGGTTTACCCACCTTATCCAATCTTTTCGGTAAAAAGGTGGATAAGCATGGTGCCCTTTCAGGTTTACCCACCTTATCCAATTCTTTCGGTGAAAAGGTATATAAGTATGGTACCTCTTCAAGATTTAACCGCCCCATCCATTTTTGGTGTCTCTTCAGGCATGATCACTCCTCTATATAAGGAGAAATGAAATCACAATCACAGATACAACAAAATCAATGTGAGTGACTGCAGCACCCTCATCAATTAACCTTTGAGAGAACCTTGAAACACACACTTGTTTTTACCAAGTAGATTATCCCTAAGATTATTTGTGGTACAACAAATAAGTCTTAAGGAAAGTGTTCTTTTTCACGATTTACTTGATTTATCCTGTACCACATTCAACCCAATTTTTCTATCAATCTTAAGACTTATTTGAGATGGCGTCAATTCGTGAAATGACGTCCAACTTTCAGAAGTTGGACAAATTTGAGGGTGTGGGCTTCCGGCGCTGGCAAAAGAAGATGCATTTCTTTCTTACAACTTTGAAGGTCGTGTATATGCTCAACACTCCATACCCAATAGAGACGGAAAATGAGACTTTGGAGCAAGCCCGCCGAAGATCCAAGTTCGAGAACGATGACTACATTTGTCGAGGCCATATCTTGAATAGCGTGCCGGACACCTTGTTCGATGTCTATCAAGGCATGGAATCGGCAAAGGAATTATGGGAGGCGCTAGAGAATAAATACATGACAGAAGATGTCTCTAGTAAGAATTTCCTTATAAGTCAATTTAATAACTATAAGATGGTCGAAGGACGTTCTATTCTCGATCAATTGTATGAAATTCAACGAATCCTAAGTCACTTCAAGCAACATAAAATGTATATGGATAAGACTATTATAGTTTTCTCTATATTGGACAAACTTCCCCCCTCTTGGAAAGACACTAAAGGAATTTTAAAATATAAGAAAGAAGAAATGTCACTTGAGGAATTGGCTAACCATCTTCGAATAGAAGAAGAGTTACGTGTGCAGGATGAGTCAAAGGAGCATGTCTCCAAGATTCATATTGTTGAAGATGGTGAGTCGAGTCAAGTGCCAAAGGGAAATAAGAAGAGGCCTAATAAGGACAACAACAACAACAGCAACAAGAAGGCTAAAGTAGTTTGTTGGGAATGTAACAAATCGGGGCACAGGAAAAGAGATTGTACCATTTGGAAGCACAAACATGGCTTGAACAACCAAAAGGCAAAGGCAAAGTACAACTTTGTAGCCATGATCAATGATCAAATCAATATTGTTCAAAGTGACAATGATTGGTGAGTTGATTCGGGTGCTTCCAAACATGTGTGTAAGGATCGTTCTTTCTTCAAGACTCTTATGTCAGTTGAAGATGGAAAAGTACTCTACATGGGCAATACTTCTACTGTTGATGTTAAAGGAATAGGTCAAGTAGAGTTAGTCTTCACTTCCGGAAAAATTCTTACTTTAAATGATGTATATTTTGTGCCGAAAGTTAGAAAGAATCTTGTTTTTGGTTTTTTTTCTTAATAAGTTTGGCTTCAAACAAGTGTATGAGGCCGATAAGTTTATCCTGTCTAAAGAAAGTGTCTTTGTGGGGAAGGGTTATGCTAGTGGTGACATGTTTATAATTACTCCTTCTAGTGATAATTGTTGCAAGAAAAACAGAGTTTTAATATTTATAAACCCCAAGTGCAAGGTGTATCGTTGAGTATTTGGGGTGTCGTCCGCAGGGAATTGTGTTTCCAACTACCAGAGCTAACTAAAGCGTCTCAAGTTAGGCAGGATCAAAGGGTGAGAAGGGGAAACTAAACTACGCTACAAACACAGAAACAGGCGACTTGGAGTTGTAATTTTACCAATGGATGAACTAACTAACCAAGACGAGTCCTAACCTACTTGAACCACACTATGCACAAGAGATGGTCGGTTGCACCATCAAAGACCACCCAAGCCCTCTCTCAAGGGTCATGAGCTAGTCTAACTCGTGTAACCACCTACTTTCGTGGGGTTAGGCAAATTAAACCACAAAACTAGTAATCCCGGACCTAGCTCGATTCGAATACTATTTTCGTGTTCCGAACTCGGTTATTCCCTCTCCCACACTAGCAAATTGACCTCACCTCTCAGCATAAGTCAATCGCCCAAAAATATGGATGAAAACCCTCTCAGACATTTCATCGAACACTTGGCGGGCGTGAAGGAAAACTCTAAGTTCTAAGCATAGATTGGGTATGGTTAGGCCTAGTACAAGATTAATTAGCCATCAAGAGGCTAATCACAACCCAAGCCAACACAATCTACCAACAAAACATCAAGAAACATCAAAACCTAAACTAACCAACAAGAACAAGAACTTGAAGAACAAAGCGAAGGAAATGAAATAAAACGAATTTAAACAAGTAAATAACATAAATTAACAACAAAAACTAAACATATAAACTAAACAAAGTAAATACAAGAATTAAAACTAATAAAACATAAACAAGAACAACAATGAAATAAATAGAGAAAAGGAAGAGGGAAACTTATGCTTGAATTGATTGAAGAACTTGAAATCCACAAGCTTGAATCCTGAAATACAAACTACAATCCTAATCTAATCCTCCTATTGAGGTTTTTATTGGATAAACCTAACCTAAACTAACCTAGAAAAGTAGAAGAGAGAGCCCCCGAACAACGTCGAGAAAAGAGGATTAAATAGAAGACAAGGCGGGCCGCGAATAACCGAAGGAAACGAGGGGAGGCACGACCGTGCCTAGGTGGCACTGCTGCACCGTGCCACGTGGCACGGGGTGGCCGTGCCACCTTGCTGGCCGGCTGCCCCGGCTGGCTCCCGTTTTTCCGCCTTTTCGCCTGTTTTGATCCTTTTCTGCCCTTTTTCGCGACATTTGCTTGGTTCAACTTATTGCCTGCAAGAATAAACAAAACAAGTAAAAATCTCAAAGAATATTTAATAAAACAAGAAAAAAACTCTAAAGATTATGTTATTATACGAGCTAAGATTAGGTGAAAAGGGCATGTAAAATGCGACAAATTATCGCCTAACAAATACTCCCACACCTATCTTTTGCTCATCCTTGAGCAAAATAAAAGAAAACTAGAGTAAACAACTAACTCACTTTCGTAGGAATCACGGTTGCATTTAGCGTATGCAATAAGCCCTTTAAACCCCTTGGTCACCCCAAGTGGACGAGTAAGGTCTCGTGAGAGTTTGCAGAAGATATACCCACAAAATCTCAAAAAGGGAAAACAAAGAAAAGAGAAAACAAAATCGAAAAATGAAAATGACAAAACAAAATATATACATCCGGGTGAACTGTACACTTTCGGATCAACCAAAACCCCCTAGTAGCTCAAGTATTAGTCTGTACACAAGCGTTATATGCATTTCAGGACACATCATCCCAAACAATGGCATTCAGATATCAGCTTTTCACCCCACGACGCATGAAAATAATGAATCCATCCTGGTGCCTGTGTGCAAGTGTATCATCACCCTCAAACTAAGCCTACCAAAACCAAACTCAATCCCATGCAATTGACACAAGCTATCTTTTCGAATGGCTAGCATGGAAAGCAGGCTTCCCCAGTAGCAGTATTGCCTCAAAGGGTAACACCCAATAGCGCATGCCTCAAAGGGGTACTTGTCATTTCCAACTCTTTTCTTCCCCACTTGTTTTTTTCTTTTCCATTATTTTTTTCATTACAAACTCATGTCACGCCTCAAAGGGATGCACCCAGTAGCGTTTGAATTTGTTTGTTTTTGCTTTTGTTTTGGAAAAAGGGGGTGCCAGCGCATATAAAGAGAACTGTGCAGTAGACAGTGGGAGAGTCGATCGTGAAAGACTAAGAATTCAGGATGATGACAATACATGAATTCAGGACTGGATTGCAAAATTACGATGGACTGTTGGAGTTAGAACTGAGGTCTAAAACGACAGACTGGAGATGAACATCTATCATGCACATTATAATTATATACGAGCTAATAGTCAAGGTATCAGGGATCAAGGCTGATCAAAATAGTACAAAACTCCCTTAAATGCAAAAAGAAAAGAAAAATTTACACAAAAATGAAAAATTAATGAAAAATTTTCACAAAAATAAGAAGAAAAATAGAAGATGACCCCACCCCCACACCTAAATCTCACAATGTCCTTATTGGGAGCCGTGAGTCATCACCAACACACAAAAATAAAGAAAACAAAATCAAACACAAGAAAAACAAAAGACGACAAAAATATACACAAGCTAACACACTCTCCCAAAAACACAATCTCACCCAAAACAACACCACGATCACACATATATACAAACTGACACCACCAAAAACAAATATGGACCAATCCAACAATACCACCAATCACAACACAATAAAAATCCACAAAAACACGAAAATGGTGATCATAGCCAAAAACGGCTCGGCAGCATCCACATTTCACCACAAGATGATCACCAACCAAAACACAATCCTAATATCCACAACTAAACAAAAATAAAAAGAAAGAAAAGAAAAATAGAAAGAAGGGGGGGAAGAGTGAGAACGAGTATACCAGGTCGGGTACTGAATGCACCCGAACTATGCCATGACGGCTTAAGGAGCATCAGCCACTCCTTGCCGCTCAAGATGCGAGTTGTCAGCTCGGATGCAGTCAAAGCTCTCAGGAGCTTATCATGCATAGCTGCATGTAGCTCGGAATGGTGTGAGTAAGGGAACACTGGTAAAGATGGAGCAAACAAAGTTAGTGTCCTCTTAAACTCACCAAATACCTGTGAGAAATCAGCAGAAAAATCAAATGCAATAGTCAACACGATTTCTCCAGGCATGCCCTCTAGGTACGGACGAGAAGGATCAAGGAGGGGGTCATACCCTCTAAAAGTACCTAGAGACTTACGGCAGGCAGCCTCATTCCCCTCAAGTATCACAAGAGGATCGATAAACGACAAATCACAACACTTAGGGGAATGGGAGGGTGGTGAACATGAATAGGAAGCATGGGATGTATCAAGAGAGGTGGGGGATATATTATCAACAAAATCAGGACTACTTGGCCCTGCAACTACAACATCCATGCATGAAGTCCCTGTGGGAGTCCCATAAAAAGCATGCACCTCAATAGAAACATTGTCGGACTCAGACCAGGTATCATCTTCCTCAACACTAGCGCTAACGCCAAAGGTCTCGCCTACCTCGAACTCCGTCGACTGAGCGAAAGGGGAAGGTGTATCAGGAAAGGTCATGATAAGCGCAGTGTTGTCCCAAAGGGTATTAGGAAAGGATGAAGCAACAGTGAGTGAAGGGATCAAGGGAGGGTCGACTACGTCCTCTAGTCCGGACTCTAGAGGTGGTAAAGACGCACCATCATCACACAGGTTGACATCAAGTCTAGGAGCACTAGAACTAGGGTCAATCTCGGGTGATAGGTCATACTCCCGCATTTTATTAACAAACTCAGCAAACTCAACTTGTTGCTTATTCATTATCTCTATCATATTGCTACGTCTAGTAAAGCCTTCATTAGAAATATGATAGGGACAAGAAGTACTGGCGTGGTCAGAACAATGGCAAATTTCGCACACATGAGGGGCATAATTAGGGATGCAAGGGGGTGGGGTACAAGAATCAGAACAACTAGTTTCAAATTCATAAGTATCCTAAGCCAACCACTCAAGTAATTCCCAAACTTCATCAACATTTCGAGCATAGAAATCCCAATGCTCCAAAAGAGTACGGGTCTCACAATTCAAACCCTCATCAACAACATGCAATATTTCCCATTTCCCATATAAACATCCATAAGAAGCACATTGAGCAAGATAAGCATGTAAACGACCCCAATAACGGTAAAATAATTCTTGCTCACATTGGGGAAAATGGAAAATTGCCATTGAAATTTTTTTTAAATTTTTTTTTTTTTTTGGATTTTCAAAAGGCCTAGCCTCGAATGCTGAAGTAAACCCTAATATTGAAAAACGCCAATTCCCCGACAACGGCGCCAAAAACTTGTTGCAGGAAAAACAGAGTTTTAATATTTATAAACCCCAAGTGCAAGGTATATCGTTGAGTACCTGGGGTGTCGTCCGCAGGGAATTGTGTTTCCAACTACCAGAGCTAACTAAAGCGTCTCAAGCTAGGCAGGATCAAAGGGTGAGAAGGGGAAACTAAACTACGCTACAAACACAGAAACAGGCGACTTGGAGTTGTGATTTTACCAATGGATGAACCAACTAACCAAGACGAGTCCTAACCTACCCGAACCACACTATGAACAAGAGATGGTCGGTTGCACCATCAAAGACCACCCAAGCCCTCTCTCAAGGGTCATGAGCTAGTCTAACTCGTGTAACCACCTACTTTCGTGGGGTTAGGCGAATTAAACCACAAAACTAGCAACCCCGGACCTAGCTCGATTCGAATACTATTTTCGTGTCCCGAACTCGGTTATTCCCTCTCCCACACTAGCAAATTGACCTCACCTCTCAGCATAAGTCAATCGCCCAAAAATATGGATGAAAACCATTGAACACTTGGCGGGCGTGAAGGAAAACTCTAAGTTCTAAGCATAGATTGGGTATGGTTAGGCCTAGTACAAGATTAATTAGCCATCAAGAGGCTAATCACAACCCAAGCCAACACAATTTACCAACTAAACATCAGAAACGAATCAAAACCTAAACTAACCAACAAGAACAAGAACTTGAAGAACAAAGCGAAGGAAATGAAATCAAACGAATTTAAACAAGTAAATAACATAAATTAACAACAAAAACTAAACATATAAACTAAACAAAGTAAATACAAGAATTAAAACTAATAAAACATAAACAAGAACAACAATGAAATAAATAGAGAAAAGGAAGAGGGAAACTTATGCTTGAATTGATTGAAGAACTTGAAATCCACAAGCTTGAATCCTGAAATACAAACTACAATCCTAATCTAATCCTTCTATTGAGGTTTTTATTGGATAAACCTAACCTAAACTAACCTAGAAAAGTAGAAGAGAGAGCCCCCGAACAACGTCGAGAAAAGAGGATTAAATAGAAGACAAGGCGGGCCGCGAATAACCGAAGGAAACAAGGGGAGGCACGACCGTGCCTAGGTGGCACGGTTGCACCGTGCCATGTGGCACGGCCGTGCCACGTGGCACGGGGTGGCCGTGCCACCTTGCTGGCCGGCTGCCCCGGCTGGCTCCCGTTTTTCCGCCTTTTCGCCTGTTTTGATCCTTTTCTGCCCTTTTTCGCGACATTTGCTTGGTTCAACTTATTGCTTGCAAGAATAAATAAAACAAGTAAAAATCTCAAAGAATACTTAATAAAACAAGAAAAAACTCTAAAGATTATGTTATTATACGAGCTAAGATTAGGTGAAAAGGGCATGTAAAATGCGACAAATTATCGCCTAACAGTAATAAGATGAATGATTCTGCTTACATGCTTGTGTATTCTTCATCTTCTCTATGGCATAATCGTCTTGGACATGTTAATTATAAAAGATTAAAAGAGATGTCAAGACTTGAGTTAATTCCTAATTTTGATGGAAACATAGAGAAATGTAAGACATGCATGTTAACAAAGATCACTAGAAGTTCTTTTCCAATTGTTCAAAGAATCACTAAATTACTTAAATTAATTCATAGTGATTTAGGTGATTTTCATAGCACTCCCTCTTTTGGGGGAAAGAAATACTATGTCATTTTCATTGATGATTTTACAAGATATTGCCAAGTATACCTTTTACATGCTAAAAGTGAAGCACTAGACATGTTTAGGATATTTAAGAATGAATCTGAGTTGCATTGTGAAACCTTCATTAAAAGACTAAGATCGGATAGGGGTGGTGAATACTATGATCCAAGTTATTTCCAATCAACTGGTATAATCCATGAAGTCACAGCATCTTATACACCGCAACAAAATGGTGTGGCAAAAAGGAAAAATAAAACACTAACTGAAATGATCAATGCTATACTTTCTAAATCCGGTTTAAGTGAAGGCTTTTGGGGTGAAGCGATGCTCACAGCATGCTACATCCTAAATAGGGTTCCTAATAAAAGGAATTCAACAACGCCTTATGAATTATGGAATAAGAAAAAGCCAAACCTGAGTTATTTTAGAGTTTGGGGGTGTAGGGCTATTGTAAGAGTCCCAGAACTCAAGAAAAGAAAATTGGAGGAAAGAGGAATTGAGTGCATCTTTATAGGCTATGCTGAACATAGCAAAGCCTATAGGTTTTTTTGGTTATAGAACCAAATGCTTCTATTACGGTTAACACCGTGATAGAATCAATTGATGCCATTTTTGATGAAACTAGATTCTGTTCAATTCCTAAACCAAATGATTTTATTTCAACCACTATGACTCCAAGTAATGATCAAGAACAAGGAAACATAGTGGAAGTAAGGAGAAGTAAATGGATTAGAAAGGAGAAATTCTTTGGTTCTGATTTCTTTGTCTATTTGATAGAGGGAACAAGGGATTCCATTAAAAATGAAATACCCTATGTTTATAGCATTGATTCGGATCCTAACTCATTTAAAGAGGCCATGGAATCTCAAGATGCTTCCTTTTGGAAAGAAGCTGTCCAAGATGAAATGGACTCAATCATGAAAAATAACACATGGGTTTTAGTTGATTTACCCCCGGGATGTAAGCCTATCACATCAAAGTGGATCTTTAAAAGAAAAAGGAAAGTAGATGGTACTATAAAAAGGTTCAAAGCCCGATTGGTCATAAGGAGTCTTAGCCAAAAACATGGTATTAACTACTTTGACACGTATGCACCAGTGGCTAGGATTGCAACCATAAGAGTTCTCATTGCTCTTGCTGCAATTCAAAGGCTAGTAATTCACCAAATGGATGTGAAAACAGCATTCTTAAATGGTGAATTAGAGGAAGAGGTGTACATGAAACAACCAGAAGGTTTTGTTGTTCCAGGCCAAGAAAACAAAGTATGCAAACTCATAAGATCATTGTACGGCCTAAAACAAGCACCTAAATAATGGCATCAAAAATTTGATGAAGTAGTCTATCTTATGGGTTTAGTATCATTGAATCTAACAAATGTGTATATTCTGAGTTTGAACATAGAAAAGGTGTGATTATATG
Source organism: Carnegiea gigantea (assembly GCA_029747015.1). Lineage (NCBI taxonomy): Eukaryota > Viridiplantae > Streptophyta > Magnoliopsida > Caryophyllales > Cactaceae > Carnegiea > Carnegiea gigantea. Next base: position 218,243 of record JAKOGI010000749.1, read on the forward strand.
CTTATGTGTTGATGACATGCTAATTTTTGGCACTGACTTAGAGGAAATAGAGAAAACCAAGTGTTTTCTATCTTCCAAGTTCTCCATGAAAGACATGGGAGAGGCCGATGTTATACTCGGTATTAAGATCATTAGAAATAATGATGGAATCCACTTGTCCCAATCTCATTATATTGAGAAAGTGATTGGGAGGTTCAATTACAAAGATTGCTCCCCAGTGGCCACTCCTTTCGATCCAACCTATAAGTTGACTCAAAATAGTGGGAGACCTATCGCACAACTTGAGTATGCAAAGGTCATAGGGTGCTTGATGTATGCCATGACAAGCAGAAGGCCAGATATTGCATTTGCCGTTGGAAAGTTAAGTCGATATACTAGTAACCCTAATAAGTTTCATTGGCATGCAATACGTCGAGTTTTAAAATACTTAAAGAAAACTCAAGATTATGTTATGTGTTATTCAGGTTATCCTTCGGTCTTAGAAGGATACTCAGATGTAAGTTGGATAACTGATAAAGAGGACTATGCCTCTACATCAGGTTATATATACTTGCTTGATGGAGAGGCAGTATCTTGGGCATCCAAGAAATAAACCTGCATAACCGACTCCACCATAGTTGCTGAGTTTGTAGCTTTGGCTGCAGCCAGCAAGGAGGCAGAGTGGCTACGGAATTTGCTATTGGAAGTGCCTTTATGGCCAAAACCAATGTCGCCACTCTCCATACTTTGTGATAGCAAGACCACACTATCCAAGGTTTATATTCATGTTTATAATGGAAAATCAAGGCACATTGGACTTAGACATGCCTATGTCCATCAGTTGATCAAAGATAGAGTGATCACAGTTAATTATGTGCAAATAAATGAGAATCTTGTAGATCCTTTAACTAAGGGTCTAGCAAGAGACTTGGTGTTGAGAACATCAGGGGGGATGGGACTTAAGCCCATATCTACAATTACTAGCAAGGAAGCCTCAACTTAATTCGTGGTATGACATCACGTTCTAAGTTCAATGAGTGAAAACTTTGTATAGTGAATGGATGCACTAATATATTTTATCCCATGGTAAGAGTGCTTGAATACTGTAATGTTATAAGAGGTTGAGTTTTATACTCTTAATAGATCTTGATTGAATGACTTGTGTTACAGGAGCATATTTCTAAGGTCTACCTAAGTGAGTGTGAAGTGTAGCCGCTTCAAAGAGCAACAGGGCTTGCCTTGATGCACCCATGATGGATATGGACACATGGCCGGATAATAGTGTCAAATTTTAAGTGCGTAATGAGATTTGTGTGTGAAATATATCCAATTAATCAAAGAGGATGAATAGTTCAAAGACTTGTCTACTACTTACATTCAGATTAATTGAAATTATATTTCACTAAATGAAAGTTCAAATCGCGAGATACTTTTCTTATGCATAAATCTCCTTGTGTTCTCGGTTGTGATTGTGTGTTTGTTGGAATGGTGGGGGTTTGTTCTATATCTTAGAAAAGACAGGGGATTGTTGGAATTTTCCAAGAATAAAATAAAAATGTCAGGTTTTTATAGTGCTTATCTGAAAAGGTAGATAAGTATGGTGCCCTTTCAGGTTTACCCACTTTATCCAATCTTTTCGGTGAAAAGGTGTATAAGTATGGTACCTCTTCAAGTTTTAACCGCCCTATCCATTTTTGGTGCCTCTTCAGGCATGATCACTCCTCTTTATAAGGAAGAGTGAAATCACAATCACGGATACAACAAAATCAATGTGAGTGACTGCAGCACTCTCATCAATTAACCTTTGAGAGAACCTTGAAACACACACTTGTTTTTACCAAGTAGATTATCCCTAAGATTATTTGTGGTACAACAAATAAGTCTTAAGGAAAGTGTTCTTTTTTACGATTTACTTGATTTATCCTGTACCACATTCAACCCAATTTTTCTATCACAATCTCATAAAAGGAAAATATGGCATATAACTTATGTCACATTATTGTCAGAGTTGCTGGTTCGATGAAATTTTATTAAGGAGTTTAGAAATGCTCATGCTAACATGGTACTAGAAGGACAGGAGTGTTTGAAGTTGTTGAGAAGATGGTAAAAAGAATGAATCAAATTTGCAATGTTACAGTCATAAAACTGAGTTGGTAAATGTGATGGAATGCCTTAATTCTTTTCTTCAACCCCTATTGGTGTAAGGCTAAAGAGTTCTACGTGTCTTCCCAACAGCAACACCCCCCCCCAAAAAAAACAAGAAGAGGGAGACATAAGCTTGTTTATCCGATACGAGGATGGTTTTTGCCTGATTTCATTTACAATGAACTCTCCTGTGCGCCTTCCTATACCTTGAGTTTCTTGCAGCATGTCCTCTTTACCATAAAGATTAAAAGACTTCGTTATTTTAAGTTTTGTGTGCATGGTTTCCCCCTTGTTTCTTGTTTTGGGGGGGGGGGCCTCATTATTTTGAATGTTTATTTATTTTTTTTACTTTTTCTAATTGCCATCTGCAACTAAAATGGAGGCATTCGTAAATTTAATCTGCGTTCAGGTTTGGATGACAAGGATCGTGCTCGGATACTAAGCCCATATAACACGGTTCAAGAGTGATTGCAGCTACGAAGAACACAACACACCCTCACGTTGATGATGTTCATGGGATACTTTACAGAGCAAATGCAACTTGTCGGAAGTAAAGAAAAAATGCTCAAACTCAAACTTTGCTTGAAGGCTGCATAGCAATCAAAGATATAAATTGTGAGCAGTGATAGTGCAAAATGTTATGGTTCTTTAGTTACAGTTGTGTCTTTGAAGAGCTCACTTGACGATAAGATGTTTCTGCATTTCACTGTTGTTGCATTACATAATACAAGAAAATTCTCCTCTTTGTAACATACATCATACATAAATGTTGAATTTTAGAAAGGAAGAACAAAGACCACGACGTTATTCGCATTCTCTACTCGTTACATTGGAAAATATATCAGTTCTTATATCCAAAGATTCAAAATACAGTTTCAGTCGCGATTGCAGTTTCGGTCTCAATATAGAATAATCGTTATAATGTGAAAATTGCATTCTATATTGCGGCAAAAACATGGTTCAACCGCTTCAAAAACCTTGCCCATGCGGCTATTTCATTGCGAATCGGCCACATTTTGAATCCATGGTTATATCATACAATTAGTTTTATAGTAGTATTTGCACAACCACATTTTGGCTCACTAAAAATACTGTATAACTCGCTAAAATATACAATTGTACACCCAATTTCATTCACTAAAAATACTGTATAGTTCACTAAAATATTTTAGTAAGTTGAGACACATGTTTAGTGAGTTAATAAATATTTTTAGTGAGCAGAAAGACCTAAACCAACATGTCTTGTATACCTGGATTTCACTCAATACAGCCATTATATAACTCACTAAAATATGCTATTGTACCCCGAAAAAAGGATAAATTATATCCAAAACTCACTAGATTATGTTTTAGTTATTTATGCTATTTTCTTTGGTGAGCCATCAAATTTATTTAGCGAGTTGTGGTAGCTCTTCAGTTAGTCATGAAATATATTTGGTGATTAATATGATTTAGAGAGTAATATTAATTGTTCATTAAAAAAAAAAAAAGAAGTGAGCAAACATATAATACACAATTTCAGTGTGGACATAAATATTCTTGTTCGTATTTTGAGGTATGATTTCCATGTGAGCTGCATGGTGACTTTGCCAAGCCATGATATATTTTTAGTGAGTAATACTTTATATTTATCTTATAATGTATTGTGATATACCTTTTGGTTAATTAAAATATAAGATACGTGAAAAGTTCCAATCACTTATACTATTTCTGTTTGTGAGCTATGATATTTATTTAATGAGCTGTGACATATATTTAGTCAGTTATAAGATATATTTGTTGATTAATATGATTCAATAAGCAATAATAACTATTCCTTATCAAAATGATTGAGTAAACAATATAATATACAATTATACATTCTTATTGATACTTTGAGGTGTGATATTTTCTTAATGAGCTAGAATATAACTTTTGGTGAGTTATAATACATGTTCAGTGAGGAATACTTTTATATTCATCTTCTAATGTACTATAATATATCTTTTGAATAATTTAAATATAAGATTCTTTAAATGCACAATCACGATATATTTGAAAAGTTTCAATCACTTGTACTCTAACTTTTAAGTGAGTTGTTTTTATTATAGTTTGGTGAGATATAGTATACACTTAATGAGCATATACTTGAACATTTTAAACTTAATTGATTTCCACTATGTCTTTTAGTGAGATATCACATATATTTAGTGAGTTGGTTTATATATATATATATATATATATATATATATATATATATATATATATATATATATATATATATATATATATGTATATATATATATATATATATATATATATATATATATATATATATATATATATATAATATACATATATATATATATATATATATATATATATATATATATATATATATATATATATACATATATATATACATATATATACACACACACACACACACACACACAAAAATATATATATGTATGTGTATATATATATACATGTATATGTATATATACACATATATATATACATACATATATATATATATATATATGTATATGTATGTATGTATGTATATATATGTATATACATATATGTATATATAGATATATATTTATATATGCATACATATATACGTTCATATATATATATATATATATATATATATATATACACACACATATATTCAAAGATACACACACAGAGAAGACCAAGTTAGCTACTGAGAATAAATACATTAAAAAAATTAAGTAAATAAAGCGTAAATAAATTACTTAATAGCCTAAATAATTTTTTTTAAAAAAAAATGGAAGGTGAGGGAACATGTATAAAAAAACCAACTTAGTTGAATAGAATAATTAAATTTTAAAAATCTAAGTAGATGAAGCATAAATAAATTAATTAATACCCTAAATAATTTATTAGAACAAAATAAAGGATGATGAGAAGACATATACGAAATAGAAACCTCAGGCTTGAGTTCGACCAAATTCAAACTCATGACGTCCCAACATCACAAGAACGCCCTAACCACCATAGTAGCTTTTAATCATTCACTCGTCGGGCACATTAAAATAAATAAACGATGAAGGCTGGACGGACAAATACGTGATGTCCACCCGTTTGCACCACATCATCTGCGAAAATCTATTGTCATCCTTGTCTTAGAATCAAGTACTGTTCCATATTTACCACTACAGTGAAGGCTAAAAATCATCCATGCAAGTAACTTTCAACTTGTCATAGGCAAGACATCCTTGCACCCAATGGTTATCATACAGAAGTATGCATTTAGCTCGGGACCATTACTCTCTCCTCAAAAAGCTGGTCTAATGGGGTGTGCAGCACCACCGCTTGTAAGCCTATGATCCTTCCATTACTTATCCAATATGGGACTCTTATCTATGATTCTCCCCTACCCAATCCTGTGACACCCTCGTCACAGATGGAGCCTGATGGGGACCATCAAGCACAAGCTCCTAGCATGCAACCAGCAAGCCCACACATCCATTCTAGCCCCAAGGAAGTCAAGAACGTTCATGCATTGGTCAAGAACACCTTGGAACACACGGACAGAACCTGGGCAGATTCGACCGAAAATTGGCCCAGTTTTGTGCACCTTTTGGGACTTGAAGGTGAGGGGATGATTGACTGCTTTGCCCCTTCTCTTTAAGTTTAAGATGTTAGGAATCCAATAAAACAAGTTGCAAGGGATTTGGAGATCATTTGGTTAGTCAAACAGCAAGTTGTTTCCAACCGTGCAGTCTAGGCGGCAATCCAGCACTGTCCGAAACAAGGAGGAATTTGGACCACCAACTCAACTCCATTCTTTCTGAAATTTTACAGCATGGAAGGGGACATAAATATTTATCAGGTCATGGGTTCAAATCTCATTCAAAGCACCCCCTTGTGTTAGTTTTATCCAGCCAAAAGGACAAGAAAAACACCCCTTTACCCGGTCCTTCACTAGCCCGTACAAGGGGCTGTTTTCCCTTGGGTTTTGCTTGCTCACTTGCTGAGTGACTCATCCTTGCTGCATTCTAGGACCCTTGTAAGCTTGACACCTCATTTGGGAGGCATTATAACCCCTAATGAGGTAGATTAAGCTAGGTAGTGAGGTGTTTAGCTAGCAATGGATGATTAGATGTGTAACTCTTCCCCACATGTACTAGGCTTTGTTTTTGCTGCATAGGAAGGAAGGGGAACTCGGCCATCAAGCATAAAATCAGATTGGCCTTTCATTTTGTAACCAACTTTGAATGCATGAGCTTGTGAGTTCTCAAAACTCTCTCCACAAAATTCCTAGTGTTATATCTTGAGTTTGGCAACTCGAGTGGGTCTCTAGGTCTCTTTCTCTCAACTAGAAGGTGATTAAATTCTGTAACTAGTTGATACAAAGAGATTGCCCAAGTGTTCTCCAAGGGTGGCTCCTAGGATTATGCCCTGCAAGGTCACTTGACTATCCAAACTCTTGATTTCTCCTCTCCATTTTCAGTTTTCCTTCTTCTTCATTCCGTGTTCTACCTTGAAGCAAGTTTGTGAGTTTGTTCTTGTCTTTGCAAGCTTCCATCAGAGCCCCTGCCTACCCCATTTTGTCGGAGTGCTTGATGATACATCAGAGTTGGGTCTGGGTTGACTCTGATACTACTTATTACAAGGCCATTACTCATTTCCCAAAAGGTTGATTGATAAGGTGTGCAGCGCCAACGCTTATAAGTCCAGATCCCTCCCATCACTTACCCGATATGGGACTCTTATCCGAGACAACTTGCATATGGTGCCCTATAGTGTCCATATGGTGAGTCCAAGAAGGGACTATCTTATAGAAAGCTTTTATAAGCTCCTCTCATACTAATATTGATGATCTACTTCATGAGATTTGTCGGTGTAGATCATATACAACTCAACGTAATTGAGCCATGTATATTTCAAAAGTCGGCTGTCATTCTACATGCATGTCTGCGTTTTTGCATCTATAATTATATTGAACTTAATATGTAGTTTATAAATGAGAAGAATGGCTCTAAAATCGGATGAAAACAATTCAAAAGAACACTATTTAAGGATTTGAAATTAAGGTTCCTTAGCAGCCAAAATGAGCCTGTCTTGTGTCAATGTTTTGCAGATAGATTAAGCTTTTGTCCCGTGTCCTTGGTCAGGGAGGAAAATGAGTGACCATACAGGGAAAGCATGTTTCGTAAATTTTGGTCATGGGAATTGAACCTTGCTGAATTGAGACTATTTACATTTACATCTACGTCTATAAACTACCGTATTTGTTATTCATTTGAGTACAATGGACTTATCTGCTTATGTCCACAGCCAGTCTCTTTCATCATTAGCCTTATACCCATATTAGCAGAGAGCAAATTTTTCACTCAATTTTGATTTCTCTGAACTCAAGGCTGTCCAACTTCTTTGGCCTTGTGTAGTTCCTAAGCAATAGTGACCAACAAACAACGCTAACCGATGAAGCAGCCATTGCAGCTCCAGCAAGCCATGGAGGTAACCGGAACCCAGTTGCCGGGAATAGGAGCCCAGCAGCAATGGGGATCCCTAGCACATTGTAACCCAGAGCCCAAACATAATTCAAACGTATTCGAGAGAAGGTTTTTCTTGAAAGGTCTATGGCAGTAATGACATCCTCTAAGTTGCTCTTCATCAAAACGATATCTGCTGCTTCGATAGCAATATCTGTTCCTGCCCCGATTGCCATTCCTACATCTGCTGCCACTAGTGCTGGTGAATCATTAATTCCGTCCCCAACCATCGCCACTATGTAACCTTGAGCCTGCATTTCATCCGAGTTCTTGAGCAATAGATACTTGAAAATGTGTGTAAAGAACAAGGATGTGTGATCAGACTTGGAAATCAAGTCAATAGGTTTGGTTTAGTGTCAAATTAACATTGGGGATGGACAGATGGAATTATGGGACTTCCTGATTCAGACTTGGTCGCGGTAGGATCAGAACATTTATGTATTGACTTGGGTCATCAGGGTTTTGATCATTTTGGGATTACTATTTCCAATAAGTTTGTCATGAAAAATGCAATTAATATTGGTCAGAAAAGTATGATACCAACTCATTTTGAGTGAGGTTAATTTGGATGAGCTCGAAAGTAAGTTTTGGGCTGTTCCAGTTGGACAATCAACAAACGGTTACTCGAAGCAGTACTGTAAGAAAGACAGCCACTGAACCACACACCTGCAGTTCCTTCACCTTTTCTGCTTTCTGCTCAGGCCTAGCTTCAGCAATGACAATCTCTATTCCAACCTCTTTAGCAATGGAGTAGGCTGTCCCCTTGTTGTCACCAGTGACCATGATGCTCTTGATATTCATGGACTTGAGAATGGAGATGGCATCACGTGCACCATGCTTTAGAGGATCAGAAATGGCTATTACACCAGTCAGTTCACCACCGATGGATACAAGAATGCCGGTTTGAGCCATTCCTTCTGCTTCATCTAGCAGCTCCACTGCCTCGAAAGGAACATGAATTCCCTGGTCTAGCATCAAGCTATTATTTCCAACTAATATCTCTTTGTTTTGGACGATGGCCTTGACGCCATGACCAGTTATGGAAGTGAAGTCCCTTGCTTCGGGCCAGGTCTGATTTTCCTCATCCTCTCTGAACTTCTTGGCATATTCCACAATAGCCTTTGCCAATGGATGCTCACTGTTGGCCTGGAATGATTGCATAAACTTTGTCAGTTGACCTGCAAAATTCACCTGAACATCTGGACCCAAGCCTGACCCCATTTTAACATGAAATAAGCAATTGAATCTTAACTTGACCTTACCCAGCTTGAGGTTTGTTTGATCTGATTATGAACTATATCTGAGATTATCAGACCCAATCCAAAGTAACCTAGATTCTAACCTACTATGTTTATACTTGTTTGAACAAAAGTCAATGACCCAACTAGACATAAGATCCATCTGTTATTACCCAGTTTCGCACTCATTTAGGCCTAGAAATATTATGAACTTCAAATTTCACTCAAACCATAATGATCTGACATGATCCAATCCAATCTAAACATATGATAAACCTGTTTTCAACATATTCAAGTTGATATGATCGCGACCTCACCTGTACAACGAAGCACATGACATAAACTCATTTTAGCTACACCTATGATTGACCCCATTTGATATTTACATAAATGGATACATTTTGGACTAAAAAAGGTCGCCGAACCCAGAACGACAAAAGCTAACTAGAACATGGCATAAGCCTGTCTTGACAGGACCAAATCTACACAACACTCATCCAGCCTGTACAGTCTGCTGACGATCCCTACTTCTCGAAATTAAATTCAATGAGACAACTCAACATAGGCACAATTGTTCAGTGGACAAATACCTAGCCCAACCAGAAATGCCTTGCACTTGAAAGTTCAATGGAACTTGAAGATCTAACATGATTCTTTTCGGTTCAATGCATGGCAGAAACCCACTTTCACTGCACCCTAATTGACATGATCCTAATGCAACTTACAAGTCTATTTTCCATTTTACTGTCAGCATCATTCATAAGCTGTCATTTGATAAAGGTGAGCAATGCAAAGCACATATCCAGATTCACATTTATGACAAGTCACAACAAACAAGTTGAAATTATTTCCCTGAACATGCAGAGTTGACCAAGTTCTGGATCTAAAGTAGAGCTGGTGTGCCAAATTTCCACACAAAGGGTAGCGTGCTTTCTTTGTTGGGAAAAATTAGCAGTACAATCCTACTATTTGCATCTAACAGGTCACTTTTGAGAATAGGACCTGTAGAGATTTGCATTATAACAACTTCCTTCAAATTTGGAGACTTTGCGTCTATTGCAAGTGCAACTCTCTCAAATTCTGCTCTTCTTCTTTTAAATAATGAGAGGGTCATGTTCTATTGGATTTAGGGCATATTACACCCATAAGGGGTGCAGGCTCAATCCACATTATAAGTGGACGGCTTACCCACCTCAAAAACCCTAGTTCCTTGACTGGTCCATCTAATATAAAAAGGGGACCAGTCTAAGAGGAAAGACATCAGAGAAACATCGAGGGTTCTCTAAAGTAAGTTTTCTACACAAAACCCTAAGGCTTTTAATTAGGTTGTGGGATTGTGAATGTTCTCCATATAGTGAGTTCCTTCCCCGACCAGTGATTCAGAGCCAATGTTTGATCATCTTCCATTGCAGGATTAACATAAATTCATTTACGCTTAGTTCGTTATATTAAATCCTTCATGTTCATTATAAAAAAAAGGGCGTCTGAGGTGTTATGAGAAGTGTCTATGGCAAGCAACTAAACAAGATCTTGGTGGCAAATAAAAAGATCTTCTACGTCAAGTGTCCCTTATTGATGCTAAACATGAGACTTGTTTTACGCAAGAATAGGTGGTAAGTGTCTCTCCTTGTTTGAAGCATTAGTCTGTCTAAAGTTCCATTCATATTCCCCAAGCAATCACCTCTGAGTCTGTTTTCCTTCAATGACAATTGAATGAGCTGTATCATTGACAATAGAAAACTTCATATACAAGCTGACGGCCACATGAGCCGGCTAAGTTTTTACGGTCACCAAGCTTCACCCTTAATATTTTAACCAGATAATGCCATCGCTTAAAAATAATGTTATATAGCACAGGCAAACACATTGCTTCTCTTTCTAACTAAAAATGATTGGAGGTTTGCCGAAGAAGCAAAAGAACGACTGACAGTCTGCAAGTTGAAGGGTAATTACCTCAGCAGCAGCGACCATTTCATAGAACTCCCGTAGTACCATTTGTTTTAAAAGTCGTGTGCTCACAACTAACGGCTTGCCCTCTGTGAGAGTTCCGGTCTTATCGAACACTATGCAATTTACCTGCAGGTAATCGACACATTGCAGTGTAAGCCATAATAACATAGACTTAGAAAGCGGAAAGCCATTGTAATCAGCCTCACAGGCAACATTGTTTCTGAGAAAATTTTGAAATCTGCTTAATTGTTAGTCATCCAACTTCCTAACATAAGTAAATGAAAACAAACTGAAAAAGTAACCATAAAAGAATCTTCATGGTAGTATATCCAGAGGCCTTAGGAAAAGTTTGTAGGCCACGAGAGATGCAGGAAATAACATCATAAGAATTAGTAGGTTAACATGAACATTAGTAGCAAGAGCAATAGGAAGCATCCGATCTGGCCGAAAATTCTTTCATCCCCAAGAGAGGAATATCTCTATGGAGTGTTTCTATCAGTTCAAGTTCATGACTTGGAAAAGTTGCACTGCATTGACAGAGAATTATTGCAAACCTTATGTGCAGTTTCAAGAGCTTGTCCACCTTTGATCAGGATGCCTTGAGAAGCACCGACCCCAGTACCAACCATAACTGCAGTTGGTGTTGCCAAACCCAGAGCACACGGACATGCTATGACCATGACAGATATGCCGAATTGTAATGCAAGCTCAAAGCTGTCCATAGATGAAGGTATCCATGATTTTGGGTAGCTGTGGAACTTTCCAGCGAGAAACCAAGTGAGCCATGCTAAGAAGGAGAGAGCCATAACCTGTGGGAATGAAGCAATAAGAACATTGTTATCTAAGATCTTTAGGATACTTCGTGTCAGTGAAGAGGCAGTCCAGAACATAAATTTAAAGATGCATATGGCATATGAACAAACAAACCAGAGGCACGAAGAATTTGGATACACGATCAGCCAACTTTTGTACTGGTGCCTTTGCCAGCTGTGCTGATTCAACAAGACGTACAATCTGGGAAAGCGCACTTTCTGATCCGACCCGAGTTGCCTTAATATATAGGACACCATTCTGGTTCACTGTTCCTCCTATCACTATATCACCCTTCCTCTTCGGCACTGGTCTAGACTCTCCTGTTATCATGCTTTCATTCAGATAGCTTTGCCCCCATGTAACAAAACCATCACAAGCTACTTTTGCCCCAGGAATAACTTTGAGAACATCATTCTTTTGTATCAATCTGCCATCTATATCTTGCTCATTCTTGATGTTTCCGTCAGCATCAAGAGTCAACAATATTGCTTTCTCAGGGGCCAGATCCATCAGCTTGGCAATGGCTTCAGACGTCTTCCCCTTGGCCAAGACCTCGAGGTACTTCCCTAGAAGAATAAAGGAAATTAGCATAGAACTAGTCTCAAAGAAATCAGTTCCCTCAAACGTTTCAGATGTGGCAGCTCTAAGCACTGTGTAGGATGAGTAAAAGTAGGCTGCATTTGTTCCCAAGGCAATTAAAACATCCATATTAGCAGAACCATGCCTCAATGATTTATATGACCCAGTGTAAAATCTCCAACCAATAACAAATTGAACAGGAGTTGACAGCATCCACCTTATTACCGCCCCAATCGTTAGCATCTTCACAACTTTAGTATCTAGTGCATGTTTAATTCCCGGGATATACATAAAGACCATAGAGGTTAGAAATATGGGAATTGTGAAAATTAAACTCCATAGAAATGAATGATAGTACTGCTTGATTTGCTCCTGTTTGTGAGATTCTCTTCCTCTTTCTTCACGATATATCATTGCCTTGAAATGTTGGGATCCAGTTGATTCAATCACTTCAATGAAGTTTCTAGGTCCAGTCATGTCTGGTCGATAGGAAAGGGAAATTTTATGAAGTCTAGCATCCAATTCTACAGTTTGGACTCCAGGAAGCGCTTGAAGTGAGGTTTCAATCATTTTCCAAGAATGATCTCTTCTTATTCCATCAACCTTTAGTTGCACCCTACTTCTATCTTCTCCTGTGCTGATAAGTACAGCTTCGAATCCTGCATCTTCTACGGTTTCTACTATCTTGTTGTAGCTAACTAACTTCGGATCGTATTGAATTTCAGCTTCTTCGGTTGCTAAGGCAACTTGAGCTTTTTTAACACCATGAATCCTGCGAAGACTAGATTCAACCGAGTTTGAGCAAGCAGTGCAAGTCATGCCATTTATGTGTAGCCGGCATACTTGAATGCTTCCCTCGCCAGTGTTGTCTTCAATCAATGCTGCTTCAAAACCAACATCCTCAATGGTCTCTCGGATTTTTTCCTCCTATGAATCAGGCAAGCTCCAAAAATCAGATAAATATTATCAGAAGAAAAAGTAATAAATTATATCAAATTTCTCAAAGGAACCAACTAAATAGAGGTGAGTCCTAATTAGTTACCCATATTCTTTTTTTAAAAAAAAAAAAAACCTCACATCTGACAGCACTTATCACAGAGTTAAAAAGCCCATTTTATCACGCTTAAAGAACATGAAATCCACTACAAATTCGGGGAGAATTAAATCCTAATTACAACAAGACAGAAAGTCAAAATGGCAAAATCAAATCCATCATTTCACCCATCTAATGCTGACTGTTTTTCCATGACTCATAAAAAGCAAATAATATTTATCATAAAAGATTGAAAAACCCCTAAATATAGAAATGGAGCTAAAAAAACCAATGAAGGTGCTATGTCCTCTGGCTTTTCCTGGGCCATCCCAGAAATCAGTTGAAAAAGCACCCCATTCACCCCCACCCCGAAAAAGAAAAAAAGACAAATAACAACAAAACCCCTCCAAAAAATGACCTAAAAGTTTAGAAAAGCTTATTAAACCTTCCATCAATTCCTAGCTCCAAGTAGACTTAATCAACTTGAGGGTCACGGCAGGTTGAGGGTCGGGTCATCAGGATCGGCATATAGAATTTTCTCGACCCTGACCCTACCCGATGCTCATGCAGGTAGCACACCCCTTACCCCTGACCCTAACCCTGCGAGTACCCTCGGGTCATCGGATCAGACCCGACCCTCAAACCTCCCAATATAGAAAATGAGATTTTTCAAGTTTTCTTTTTATTATAAAAGGCAACATTAAACATCTTACAAATTAAAAAGTCAAACGATAATATAATGCTCCGATGAAGCGTATCGCAACTACAAACACTTTAATGTATAAGTTAGTTATTAACTCAATAGACCTATTAGTTCCCAAAATGACTAATTAGTCTACTCCAAACATCAGAGAGGAAGCATTAGAAGGTTACGAATCCGTGAGATTTGGTGAGGTTAATGGGGGAAGATGCTAAGGGGAGATGGAAAAGTGAAAGCGAAAAAATTTTGAATAAATGAAACCGAGAGTATCTTATTTCTATTTTAATTTTTATTTTTTTTAAAAAAGTGAGGGTTAGCAGGTCAAGACCTTCACCCAAGCTCGACCCTCATCATAGTCAGGTACTCTCAATCTGAGGGTCGGGACGGATCGGAGACAAAAAAAGCCAAACCTGACCCTCATTTTTGAGGGTCGGGTTGGGGCGGGTCGGGCGGGTTCCCGACCCATTGATCAGGTCTAGCTCCAAGTCACCAAACCTACCTGAGAATGGCAAATTACCATCAGAAAAAACTCCAAAAAGTTGCACTAAAACCAGAAAGTTAGGTGTAGTAGATTGAGCTAACTCACACTAACAAACAATGGAAAGAAAATGACTTGAGCCCTGTTATTCAACACATCAACAATGGCTTCACGGATGCCCGGAAGCCGCTTAATAGCCTTCTCAACAGAGCCAGCACATGCAGAGCAAGTCATGCCATTGACACAAAACAGAGCTTTGGATTCTGATTCTTGAATCTTGTTCTCTTGATCTTTGACAGAAACCCCTTTTGGGTATTTGGGCATCGATGGATAATGGGGTCTTGGCGATAAATCTGAGCAACTCTCGCTCCGAATGCACGCTAAACTGAAGAATTTCGCCATGGATTTTGTATGGCCTCCTCCTCCTCCCCCTTTTTCTTCGTCCCAGCTAAAACGCTGGGATTTTATTTGGGTTGATGAATGCATTGCATGTGAAAACAGAGAGAGTCTGTTTTAAAAGTTTGAACCTCTTTTGGCTTGCTTTAGACTTGTGAAGTGCAGTAGGTAGAAATGGGAGAGTCGTTGGGCAGTAGCAGACTTAGAAGCAAAGTGAAGTAGTTTTAACTCCGAAGAGTTTAAACACTAAAATTTATATTTGTGGGGGAAAGTGCCGAGCCTCCTTAAGGATAAAGGAATGTATACTATTGAGTATTGATTGCTCACAGAATGAAAGTCATCCTCCATGAGTATGACTTTGGTCATGTTCCTTTCTTCACTATAATGTTTCTAGTTCTTGACTAAAAATAGTGCGGAATTATGCAATTTTTCAAAAATATCACTAAGCTTTTTTCGTAACTATATGTGCTACTGAACTGATTTATTATGTATTAAAATATCACTGTAATGCTCACTTACAACGGCATTTTAATGATTACTTAAATAGTTCAATGACATGCTTGGGTACCAAAAAAAAAATAGTGACATTTTTTAATAAATTACATACTTTAGTGACATTTTTGATCAAGAACTTTAATATTTTTCTTTTTCTTTTATTTTAAAAATAGTGACTGTAAAAATAGATTTAGGTTGCCACCTTCCCCCCCCCCGTCCCATCCAACCACAGCCTAGAAGGGGCGGAAAAAGAAAAAAAAGAGTTTCAACAGTCAATCAATTAGCTGCATCTTTGTCTTCATTCTCCCTTTTTTGGGGGTTTTAGGGGGGCATCAATTTCGAATAGCATGTATATATTGTTGGGTTTAATAGCCCAAAATCAGCTCCGCAGATCTAGCACGGGATTCAAGGAGTTTGGGCTATGGACCGTGGCGGCTAGGGTTTTGTTGTACTGATAGTTAGGGTTGTTTCTAGGGTTTTTTGCATCTTTGTACCTCTATACCCTATATAACTATACCCTATATAAAGGGCCTAGCCTAGGTTCTAAAGATCATCCCCATAACACATAAACACAAGCATCCATAAGAGCTTAAGTTCTGTTATTCCTGTTTTGTGAGAGAGCGTTCTGAGTTATTTGTAATCACTTTCTGATATCTTCCTAGAGCACATCGCTCTGAGATCAGTTTTGTACTTTCCCATCTCATAGTGGACTCTTCGCTCATCGCCGTCCGTGGTTTCTCCCGTTTTGGGTTTCTACGTAAATCTTGGTTTTTTTTTATTATTCTTGTTATCATTGTTTTACTTTTGATTATCATTGTTCATCCTAACGCTTCTGAAATTAGTTTGCTCTAATTCCTAACAAATGGTATTAGAGCCTTTCTGAGCGAGAGGTCTCAAGTTCGAATCTCAACAACCCTTATATTGATTTATTGCACAAGGTAGGGGAGCCTTTCTGGGCCTTTAATCATCAGCTTAAACTTTTAGTTGAGTTAGTTTTTGAATATGGTCTCAGAGCGAGGTTTTTGATGTCTTCAATCATGAAGGTTGATATTCAGAAGTTTGATGGAGGGATTAGTTTCAATCTTTGAAAAGTGCAGATGAGAACGATTCTCATTCAGCATGGGTTGCGGAAGATTCTCTTAAGACCTGATACGAAATCTAGTACGATGACAGAAGAACAATGGGTGGAACAGAAACAGAAAAAGAAAAAGCATGGTTCTTTGACGAACTACGAATGAGAAGAACTAGAGGAAAAGGCACTTTCGGCCATACAGTTGTGCATGGTGCCACATGTCTTGCAAGAGGTACTTGATAAAACAATTGCAGTGGGCCTTTGGGTTCGGCTGGAGGAACTCTATATGAGAAGAGTTTCGCCAACAAGATCCGATTAAAGGAAAGGTTTTACACTTTCAAGATGGTAGAAGGTACTCCTGTTCAAAAACATCTAAATGATTTTAATTCAATTATTGTTGATCTTGAAAGTTTAGATGTAAAGATTGAGGATGAGGATAAGGCTATATTGCTGGTTGTCTCTTTGCCCTCCTCCTATAAACACTTCAAGAAAATTTTGTTGTATAGCAACAACGACACTTTATCTTTTGAGGATGTTAAGTCTAACTTACTATCCAAAGAAAAGTTTGATTTTGAAGTGCATTCTGATGACAAAGCAGAAGGTTTGTTTATAAGAGAAAGATCCTCTAAAAAGGAGGGTACAAACAGGAGAAACTCCATATCAAAGTCGAAAGGTCATAAATCCGGCAAATTCTGTAAGTACTGCAGAAAGTCAGGGCATCTGGTTGCGGAATGTTACAAACTGAAGAACAAGAAGGAATGGCAAGAGAAAAGCAGTCAATTTGCTGAAGCTGCAGTTGTTGACTCTGGGTTAGATGGTGATGTCTTACTAGTCACTACAACGGATAGCAGAAGTGCTACCGAGTGGGTTATGGATTCCAGCTGCACCTATCATATGTGTCGTCACAGGGACTGGTTTTCAACATATGAGCCACTAGATTCAGGTGTCATTCTCATGGGCAATGCTCAATGTAGTATCGCAGGCATTGACACTATTCAGATCAAGAACCACGACGACGTACTAAGGACTCTTTCCAATGTCCATCATATCCCTGACCTAAAGCGCAATATTATTTCACTTGGCACCCTCGAATCTAACGGGTGCAAGTATTCTGCTGAAGGTGGAGTCCTGAAAATCTCTAAGGGTGCGCTGGTTCTTATGAAAAGAATAAGACGTGGGAGTCTCTACATACTCCGAGGTTCCACAGTGACTGGTTCTGCTGCAGCCACTCCAAAGCAAATTCTACTCAATTGTAGCATGCTCGCTTAGGCCGCATGAGTGAGAAGGGAATGACAATTATAAGCAAGCGAGGTCTACTTAGCAACGAAGGTATGGGAAAACTTGATTTCTGTGATCATTGTGCTTTTAGAAAATAAAAGAGAGTCAGTTTTTCTACTGCTACTCACCGTACCAAAGGTACCCTTGATTATATACATTCTGACTTGTGGGGTCTGTCTAGAGTTCCTTTTATTGGAGGAAAATGCTGTATACTGGCCTTTGTAGATAGTTTTTCTTGAAGAGTCTGGGTTTATTTTTTGAGGCAGAAAAACGAGGCTTTTTCCATGTTCAAGAAATTCAAAGCCCTCATAGAGAGCCAGACTGGGAGAAAGATAAAGAAACTCAGGACTGACAATGGTATCGAGTTTTGTGAGTCTGATTTCAACGAGTTTTGCACCACTCAGGGTATCGTCAGACATAAGACCCTAATCGGAAAGCCTCAGCAAAATGGAGTCACAGAATGTATCAATCAGACTCTACTTGAAAGAGCTCGTTGTATGCTCTCCAATGCTAACTTGTGGCATCGTCGTGATTTCTGGGTAGAGATTATTTCAACGGCCTGTTATTTGGTGAATCATTCTCCACACTCCTCTATTGACTTCAAAATTCCAGAAAAAGTCTGGTCAGGTAATCCTATTGACTATTCTATTCTGCGAGTATTTGGATGCTCTACTTATGCACATGTTAACAATGGGAAGTTAGCCCCTCAGGCTATCCAGTGCATGTTTCTAGGTTATGCATCTGAATCTAAGGGATACTGGCTGTGGTGTCCTGACTCCAAGAAACTCATTCAAAGTCGGGATATAACCTTCAATAAAACTATTATGTTTTCATCGGGGAAAGAGTCTATTTCTACAGATAATTAAGTAGATGTCAGTGAGAAGATGGAGTTTGGGATTCCTGCAGATGTCCCTCAAGGTGGAGACACATTGCTTCATTCTAGTAGTGAGGTCCAGTTTGAGAAAGTTAATCCCAACATTCCAAGTTCAGAACAGCAGGCCACAGATACTTACTCTCTTGCTCGTGATAGACCACGAAGAACTATCAGAAAGCCTGCACGTTACTCAGCTGATGATGAGAATGGGCTTATTGCATATGCATTGGTCGTTGCATAGGAGATACCTGAAGGTGTTAAACCTTCCTCATATTCTGAAGCCATTTCCTATCCCCAAACTGGCTTATAGCTATGCAAGAAGAAATGAAGAGTCTATACAAGAATGAGACTTGAGAGTTATGTGATCTGTCGAAAGGTCGTCGTGCTCTAACGGCCAAGTGGATCTACAAGCGAAAGGAGGGCATTCCCAGCATTGAAGATGCAAGGTGGAAAGCACGGCTGGTTGTTCGAGGCTGCAACCAAAAGGACGGTATTGACTTTAATGAAGTCTTTTCTCCTGTAGTACATCATACTTCAATTAGAGTGTTGCTTGCTTTTGTTGCTCTATTTGACTTAGAGTTGGAGCAACTTGACGTTAAAACCATGCTCCTTCATGGTGAGTTGGAGGAGGAGATTTATATGAGGCAACCTAAAGGATTTATTATTCCTGGTAAGGAACACAATGTGTGTCGACTGAAAAAGTCCTTGTATGGACTTAAGCAAGCCCCCAGACAGTGGTACAAACGATTTAATGCATTCATGATAGGACAAGGCTATACACGATGTCACTATGACAATTGTGTATATTTTCAATAATCTGGTAGTTCCTTCATTTATTTGTTGCTATATGTTGACGATATGCTCATTGCTTCTAAGGATAGGTCCTTGATCAACAAGTTGAAATATCAACTTAGTGATGAGTTCGAGATGAAGGATCTAGGCGTAGCCAAGAAGATAATTGGCATGGAGATTCATAGGGATCGAAAGGCCGATAAACTATACCTATCTCAAAGGAAGTGCCTTGAGAAAGTCCTTGATAGGTTCAATATGGATAACTGTAAATCAGTATCCAATCCTCTGGCTGCGCATTTCAAGATTTCAGTCGAATCCTGTCCTAATTCTGAAGAGGAGATTGAGAGAATGTCTCATATCCTCTATTCTAGTGCAGTTGGAAGTCTCATGTACGTTGTGGTCTGCACTAGACCTGACTTAGCCTATGCGGTTAGCATGGTGAGCCGCTATATGCATAATCCTGGTAAGGATCATTGGGAGGCTGCAAAATGGATCCTTCGCTACGTGAAGGGCTCTCTTGACAGATGTTTGGTGTTTGACAAATCCAAGACTGCAACCTATGATGTTGCAGGTTTTGTTGATTCTAATTACGGTGGAGATCTTGATCATAGGCGTTCTATTTCTGGCTATATTTTCACCTTATGTGCAGGTGCATTCTCGTGGAAGGCATCACCACAATCTATTGCAGCTTTATCCACTACTGAAGTTGAATATATCGCTGCAACTGAGGGTGTCAAAGAAGCTACATGGTTGAGAGGCCTCATTATTGAGCTTGGCGTTTCACAAGGTGTCACTACTGTATTTTCGGATAGCCAGAGTGCTATTCATCTCATCAAAAATGATGCCTACCATTCAAAGAGCAAGCATATCAGTATCAAGTACCACTTCAGTAGAGATACTATTGCTGCAGGTGACATTACGGTGAAGAAAGTTCATACCTCAAAGAATCCTACAGAAATGCTCACCAAGTCACTTCCTATTGCTAAGTTCTAGCATTGCCTGGACTTAGTTGGCATTCAGTGCCTTTGATTATTCTTCGGGGTCCTTTGACGATGTTCTCTATGGGTGTTGGTGATTTTGGTCCAAGGTGGAGATTGTTGGGTTTAATGGCCCAAAATCAGCTCTGCAGATCTACCATGGGCTTCAAGGAGTTTAAGCTACGGACCATGACGACTAGGGTTTCGTTGTACTGACAGCTAGGATTGCTCCTAGGATTTTTGCATCCTTGTACCTCTAAACCCTATATAAAGGGCCTAGCCTAGGCTTTAAAGATCATCCCCATAACACATAAACACAAGCATCCATAAGAGTTTAAGTTCTATTATTCCTGTTTTATGAGAGAGCGCTTTGAGTGATTTATAATCGCTTTCTGATCTCTTCCTAGAGCACATCCCTCTGAGATCAGTTTTGTACTCTCTCATCTCATAGTGAATTCTTGCTCATCGCCGTTGGCGGTTTTCTCCCGTTTTGGGTTTTCACGTAAATCTTGGTGTTTTTTATTGTTCTTGTTATCGTTGTTTTACTTTGGTTATCATTGTTCATCTTAACGCTTCCGAAATTAATTTTCTCTAATTCCTAGCATATATATATATATATATATATATATATATATATATATATATATATATATATATATATATGCACGCACGGAAGTTAAATACATATGCTGTGTGAGTGTTTCGATAGTGTTTGGGTTCAGTTAGAGAGGGATCAAGCCATCAAGCTGCCACTGGCAATAGATGGGATGGGGTCCTTGGGGAGGGGTTGTCAGTGGTCATGCCAATTTGCAGTGAAGTACGCTAAGGAAAGCACATTGCTGGCAGGGGTGTTGGTCAAATTGTGACTATAGTGGTGGAGATGGACTGCGATTTCTGCGTCATTTTTTTCTGTTCTTTTTTTTTGTTGAAATTGTCTAAAGTTAATTACACAAAAAAAATTGTCTAAAATCAAATGACTATTTAATTTTGAATAATAATTATTATGTTAGAAAATAATAAATATTATGAAGAGATGATACAATCTTTTTATAAAAATGAATTTGACTTTGTTTCAAATATTTCTTAATTAACAAAAACCAAATTCATTTTATATTGAAATTAAATATTGAACATGAATAAAACATTTCTGCATTTGTAACTTAAATGAACATATAATTTTGTAAAAAATTCAAAAAACCACTGTAAACATTAAATATTATTTGTTTAAAAAATAAATACAGACTTGTAAAAATTGAATATGAAGTTCTTGCAATTATTGGTGATGCAGGTTCATGTCAAACGTATGCAATTGCATACACTTAAAAATTCTGACATTTTCAACATGTGGATTTGTATACCATAATAAAATTGTTACGTTACAGCAACTATAAATACTTTCATATTTATTGTTGATATAAAAACATTACATATATTCAAAGTCCATATTGATAGTAATCAACAGTAAAATTGGATTATTATGGTTCAACAGTCGTAAAGTATATTGTCTTTTTCTATTCAGTTAATGCATCAAATATTAATATCAAGCCCAAACAAAGACAAAACACTAAAAACGTATATAAATTAATTTGTTCAAGTTCCTTTTCATAAAGTCTCCTACAGTACTTCAATAGTAAGTGTTTGGAAGATCATCTGGCGCCTTGTCAACAATTGATGTATGTTGATATGATTCATATATAGCTCCTAACTAGCGAAACAAATCTTTTTTTTATCAGTACAAGTAAAGTATTAAATATCTTGAAGAATTGTGATTCTAAACACTCTAGCTAGTTTTAGGTGACAAATGTCGCAATTTTCTTTTTTTTCTTATCAGCACGTCACTGCTAATGTTTCTTTTCTCCTTTTTGTCTAGATCGATCATTCAAAGCTTTAGAGCCTTTTAAGAAAGGCAGAACACCATATTTGGCTTATTCTCAATGTTAACTCTTTTTTCCCATATGAATAGTTGATACATGAATGTAACGTACTTCACAAAACCATAAAGCAATACTCCACAATGTTACTTGGACTAGATTAGGTGCACAAGATTAGACGTCAATAATTTGGATCTCTTAGTTACCAGTGCATGTTATCTGAACTGGTAAAGTTTTAAATATTTATTACCAAAGACTTGAATTTGAATACTACTCATATTGATCTTTGCACCTGGCTTTATAACCCCCAAAAAGAATTGATTTTAAAAACATATTTGCATAAAAGTCCCCATATGCAAAACAAAACAAAAAGTGTCATTCAATCCTTAAGAAGTAACTAGAGTAAATACCGTATAAATTAATATTTATTTAAATAATATATTAGAATAAAAAAATAAGTTAAAAAAATTATTGTGCTAAGATTATCTCAACTTAAAAACTAATAGAATACATGTAAAAGCTGAATGAAATATGAAAGACTAAAAATATAGAGATAGTGCAGGTCCGTTTAGATAAATCACATCATTTTCTTTAATATTAGATGGAAGAGAATACACATGTAAGTTTCACTTTTTATTGCATTATTGAAGTAAAATAAAGTTTTTCATGAAGGGTCCGTTTGGAACTTGGAAAATTTAGTGAAAAGAAAAAAATTTTAAAAAGTTACTTTTTTCTTATGTTTGGTTTAGGGAAAATCACAAAGAAAAAAAATATGGAGGAAAGTTAGGTGAAAAAATTATTAAAAACAAGTGATAAAATTTTCCTCATAAAATTGTGTGAAAACTTTGAGGAAAATTCCGAACCTCCTCAAGGCTCCAACCTCACATTGCTTAGATGACATCAACATGATTCAAGTAGTTCATCAATATTCAAATTTCTCAACCAAATTCTCGTATTTTTTCCTCAATTCAAATAAGAGAAAAAAACTCATTTTCTCCCTACTTTTTTTCCTTCACAATTTTTTTCCTTCAACTTTTCTTTCCATCAAATTTTCTAAGGATCAAATGGAACCTAAATGTATTTTGATTTTCTTTAAAATTTGGTGTTGTTAATGGTACCTTTAATCTTCAGATAGATTTATTTATTTATTGTGTTAAAATGACCAATAAAAGATTGACATTTCATATACCATGAACCCATTCACTTTTATATATTTCTACATGATAATTCCCTAGTAAATACAACATAAGGAAGTAAGGTCAATTAATGAGTAATGAGTCAAGGATCATATAGACACTAACAAGAGCACTAAATGTAATGGAGTATGAAAAATTCACACTATAAGCTGTGGAATGGACCTCCTAATTAGAAAGCACTGTGTTATTATTTCTAACAAAAATTAAAGGATCATGCCTTCTTCAAAAGGCCCACTGATTTTATGGTGGACAAATGATCATGAGTATCAAATTTTTGCGCGGAATATTGCTCCACTTATACCTTTTTTTTTTAAATACTACTTTTGTCCCATAATATCTATGAACTCAGGTAGAAATAATATACTTTCTCTATCAAGTAAATAGAATATATAGTAAATTTAAAGAATCCAAAGATGATAATACAAAGTAACTTTCTATTAATTTTTTTTAATTGATGTTGTACATATATAAATTCACTAATTTTATTTAAAAAATGACAGTTGTATTTTGTGATTTTTTACCATCTTTTACAAACATGATAAGAATGAATAAACAATATTTACAAATAACATTTCATATAGGTATGAAAACATAACAATGTTACACCATATAAGGATAGTAGACAAGTTGTTAATAAGATAATGTTTGATGATTGGAGCTTGCTTTTTACTTTTTTGGGTGAGATAGGAAAAAGATTTTGACCAACCTAAAAATTAGGAAAAATTAGTGGAACAAGATGATGACATAAAGGGAGGAGAAATGGACTCCGTACCTCCTCATGGTAATCTATAATTAATATAATATTAAATGTCAAAGTGGAAATGAATGAACGAGATTCTTTTTTTATGAATAAAAATTTAAAATTTTTTAGGGGGGGGGGGGGGGGAGAAAAGATAGTGGAGTTTAATTTCTGGCCCAGATCCAACCATTTCTTGTGGAAAACCTCCTAGTGAAAGGCCGTAGGACGGGGCAAGTGAAAGTGTTACCTGCGTTTGGTTTTTGGTTCAATTTAGTTTCACGATTTCCCGGGTTTATTCAAAAAGTAGGGTATTCGTTTTACCCCCATCCCCACCACTCTTTTGAGCTATTTGGCGCCCGTTAACGGCTATCTATCTTCTAAACAACCTCCAATGGCTCGTTTTGCTCGTTTCTTGCATTGGTGGCTCAAGGTAACGTGACATTGGAAGTAATTGGTTAGCTCATCCAAAACATTTTCATAGTCAGACAGCACAAAGGTTTGCTTTTTCAGTTGCTGATTTTGGTATCCAAAGTGCTCCACCAGCTATAGCTCCAGTATCTCCTCTCCCCTTGTCAATTAAAATATCATAAGAAGTGTAGGTCAGAGTTTGTCCAATATTGTGTAGAATGCAAAATTTTGTTAGCCAATTAAGACCTTTGCCACATGGAAAGAAATAATACTTTTATTTTTGGTCAATTACAACACGCCACGTGTTAATTAATTACGGATCCATTAAATATTAAATATTACTTATTGGAAATGTATGCGGCCAATTGAAAACTGCCACGTGCATGGATGATACAGAAATAAATTGATTATTTCTTTTAATAGAGATAAGAAGGGAAACCCTAACTCCGACTGCTCTATACAAAAAGGAGCTACCCCCTTGCTTCAGTGGGTCGGCATTTTAGAAGACTTACCAGAGTCAAGACTTTTATCTGATAGAAGACAACAAAGCACTTAAATACGTGTGCCGTCCACGGGCGGAGATTAAACTCACATCTTGATTGAGATTAAGTCCTTCAGGCCCTCTGTCAAGATCAATTCATTCAAGTTTTACTCAAGAAGATTGAATCAGATGATTTATTATACTTGTTCTTATAACAATCATACAGATATTGTATCCATTCCTTGACATAAATACAAAAATTCAATTGTACTCAGTTCTTGTCTAATTTAATCGCAGGCTCGAAATTATTTATTTACAAATTTTTGGCACGCTCAGTGGGACATTCTCTGCCTCTCATCTCTTTCTCCAAACCACGAACTCTAATTCCTCTCGAAGACGATTATGGACTCTAAGAGCGCCACCCTCAACCTTCAAGGAAAGCTATCTGATCCACATCTCAAGGATCGACAACCGCCAGTGTTACATCTAGGCGGAGTCATGACTAGAAGCATCCGCAAAAAAGCTGCTGCTATGAATGCCATAAAACAATAAGTTTGGGACTGCCCTGTCGCAATCTCGCAAGATCCCAGCCTTGACTCCAACTGCCTAAAGGAGTCGACAACGTCACGTCGCATCCTTTGAAGCAAGATCTGTTGCTGCTTCTTCAAAATGCATAAACAATTCCTCAAAGGGATGCATGAGCTCCAAACTCAGGCAAACCCCACCTTCCAACCTTTCGGTGAAGAAGATCATGGCTGTACCAGAGATCCTCACCGACATCGCCCGCCAGGAGAGTTAGTCGTTGAATCGGAGACCAAATCCTCCAATTCTATCGTTATGCCAGCCATGGTGACGAGGCGACCAACGTAGAAAAAACAGCTCGCAATATGAAAGCAACTTTGGAGAGGCTCGCTAAGGAAAGCCTAGAGAAAGACGCTCAAATCAAGCGTCAAAGTGAGTAGATTACTACTCTGATGAAGAAGTTCGAAAAAGCGACTATTCCGAATCCTCTAGCAAAGGCTCGAATGGCAAGGAGTCTGATAAGGAGTCTAACCACAGCGAAGACTCTGATGACGAGCGCATAAAAAAGAAGGAATCCTCATTGGGGTAGATGTCTGTTGAACAAGATTCAAAGCCTAATCGCGAATGCTGTTAAGGCTCAAGCTAGGGGGAGATCTCGCAAGACGCATTTGTGCACAAAGCCTTATTGAAAAGGATTGATGTCCTTCGCATGCCTCATGAATACCAGCCCCCTAAATTCAACCAATTTGATGGTAAGGGCAATCCCAAACAGTACATCGCTAAATTCATGTAAGACGTTGCAAGCAAATGCTGGCACCGAGGGAGACAGGTTAGTGAAGCAGTTTGTTCAATCTCTCAAAGATTGCCTTCGATTGGTATATGGACCTGGAGCCCGAGTCTATTAACAGGTTGGAACAAATGGAACATGAACTTCCTCACAGGTTCTATAGTACTTAGCGCAATGTTAGTATGACGGAGCTGACAAATACTAAGTATTGGAATGATGAACCAGTCCTTGATTACATCAATCGATGGAGATCTCTTAGCCTTGAATGCAGAAGGTTTATCCGAGGCCTCTGCTGTGCGAGATGTATCGCCAGGGCATGGAGGTAGGAGCCTGCTTATGTCTTACAGATGAGTAAGCCTAGGACCTTTCAAGAGCTAGCTATGAAGGCACATGACATGGAAAATAATGACGATAAGCAAATCGGCAGCAAGTCATGCTCTTCATATGGGAGTTCAAGAAGGACAAAGGCGATTCTACGAAGAGTTCTAAGCCTCCAAAAGCTTCAACAAAGGAAACTTGACTATTTCCACTGAAGAGCCTGTGAGGATTTAGGGAAGTCTAGGCAAAGGGGAAGAACATTTCATTCTCTAAAGAGGCAATAAAGAAGCACCCTACATTGAAGGGAACTTCAAGAGAGAAAGTACCATTCCCTGATTCAGACTTTGTCGGGAATGTTGATGACTTGCTGAAAACATGATCATCGAACTCCCGTGAACCTAAGTGACCAGAAGAAGCTGGAAGGACAAGCGACTCGAATACTGTCGTTATCACAGGGTTCTTAGCCAGCCTTTAGAGAAATGCATTACTCTCAAAGAGCGTATCATGCAGCTGGCCAGGATAGGAGGATCATACTAGACTTGGACGAAAACCGTGGAGCAACTGCATTGGGCGCCTCAATTAGAGTCCTTGCCTTTACAAAAAGAAAAGTCATAACCCAACTCCAACAAGAGAAAAGATAGATCTGACTCCTGCACCAAGGATGGAGTATTTACAATTCAGTTTAGAAGTCTAGAGCCAGTTGTTGTGCCATTGATGGTACAGACTCCTCCTCTAGAGATCAAACCCACTGTCGATATCCAGGAAGATGATGAAGAGGGTCAGACCCTTGTTACTCGGCGAAGGTCCCAAGAACCAAAGGCGGGACTAAAAACTGCCCCTGCACTTGTAGGAAGAGACGAGGGAGGAAAAAGAAACCTTAGCGTAGGAGAAGTAGAAAGAGTCTGAGAACAAATAGAAGCCGGATATTCAACCTAAGATCTACTTGAGCAAGAGTCACTTGCTCCTGTCACGTTGGAAGAGTTCTTCCCAGTGGGCTTTTTCTAATAAAGTCACTGTTAAAATGACCTCATTACTGAGCTTGAAGATGAAGAAGATGGAGGTGAGGAAAAACAGGAAGATTCTCCAAAAGGATATGACAAAACTGATCGTCTTATAGGTCTTTACTAGCATACATGGATTGGAGGTAAATCTTTTGCCTACTAAAAGAGATGTGTCAATGTGTTCACCGCCCTTCACCAGCAGAGCTTTATGCTGATAAGGTCGGGAACATTGAAGAAACCCTCGGAAGGCCTTGCCCAGTACGCCACTTGCAACACGGCTATCATTTTTCACCGATGATGACTTATTATTGCTCCAAACCTCACAACCGTCCTTTGTTTATGACCGGTTTATATGAGGGAGTAAAAAAGTCAAGCGCATATTGATAGATGGAGGTTCTGCGTTAACATCATGCCTAAGTCTATAATGAATGAGCTGGGATGTAGAAAGAGCTTTCTAAGGGTTGTATGGTGATTCAGGGATTGAGCTTAGAGAGTCAGCATGCATTGGCATGATTCGCCTAGAGAATAACAATGGGAGATCTAGTGACATCTTCAATCTTCCATGAATTGACTCCAAGATGTCGTATAAATTGCTATTGGACACTCGTGGCTCCATGACATGGAATAGTGGCTTCTACCCTCCATCAATGTCTTACGTATTACCGTGGGGGCAGAAGAAGATCAACAGTGATGTCAAACCATTTACAAAGGCAGAATCGCATTTTGCTAATTCTTAAATTCTTTGAAGAGGGCCCGTACTAAGGAGACTTACACTCCATAATTTCCTCCACAGGTAGGGGTGAGCCGAAGGCGCAGATAATTCTAAGGTAATACTAAAGCATGACGACGTGAAACAGCAAGAGTATCGGAGGGAAAACGCTGACAAGAGACTATCACCCAACTTACTAAACATGTCGCCAAGCAAGTGTGGTTTCACAAATCACATGCCACCAGTGTTAAGATATGTTCCCAAAGCTCGATGCAAGGAAGGAGAAGCACCCTTCAGTGGGTCCGTAAGTGGAAATACTGGGGCAAGGCTATCAAGAAGGATAGCGGGGCCAACTTTGAGCACCTTAAAGAAGGTGTCACATTGCCAACGCGAAACAATGTACCAACCGAAGGTGAGCAGAACCTTCCACCCGGATTTGCCTCTTGTTCCAAGATCTGATTAGACGGAAATGAGAACTTGCTAAATGCGCGAACGAAAGAAGGATTTGACCTGAATGCATATAAACTGATGAGAAAGAGGGTTATAAATTTTAACAATCCTGTTGCATTAGGGAAGGTAGTGGAGGTGGAATACCTACGGTCTCAACAAAACGCGAAGAAGATTCAAGAACAAGGTGGTCTAGTAGAGGTCCCAAAATGGCCTTGGTTATACACTAGTGCAGCCGATCATGATATTAGGGCAACGCAAGGCCAAACAAAATGTGGTTCAACATATCTCTACTGAAGAAAAATGGACGAGAGTGAGGATGAAAGGCTCACCTCCTATAAAGCCTTCTGTATTTGATAGGTTACAGCCATCTCCTTAAGGAAACCCATCCGTCTTCAACTACTAAATAAGAGTGGTCAAAACCCGAAGTCTTCTGTGCTCTGGAGAATCAAAGAATCAATGCATAACTAATGCCTTGTGTCAATAGAATCATGTAAGCAAAAGAAACCATCAAATCCATTACGCAAGAACAAAAGGATTCAGTCTTCAATTGACTTGTGATGGAAACAAAGTGCAAAGTCTATCCTTCGTGCATGAAGTGATTTTCAACTCTTTGATATGAAGACAGATGGTTCACTAAGGGTGAAGAGACGCACTGTGGTCCTTACTGGTCAGCCAAGTAGTTTTGACAACGACCAAAGGAGATGAGCAAGAAGAAGTAACTTCTTCTAATCACATCACAGTCCAAGAATGTGAAGACTCGGAGTCAGAGATAGAACTCGCAGAGACTCCTGAAACCCTTGAAGACGAGAGGTAAGCTACAGTTGATGATTTGAAGGAATTGGATCTCAGAAACTACTAAGAAAACCCGCCCATCTATGTAAGTTTCATTGCTTACACCCGAGGAATACTTCAATCTCCTCTCGGAGTACAAGGACGTGTTTACATGGCGTTACAGGAAAATGCCAGAGCTTGATCTCAAAGTTGCAGTCCACGCTTATCCTCAAGAAGGGTGTTTTCGCCTAAAAAGCACCTCAACGACGCTTTCGTCTAGAGTTAGTACCTAAAATCGAAAGAGGAGGTCAAACAAACTCACAGAGGTAGGATTTATTTGTAGGTAAAATACCCCCACTTGGATCGCAAACGTTGTCCCTGTAAGGAAGAAAAAACTGGCAACTTCGTATTTGTGTACACTTCCGGATCTCAAAGCACTTGCCCAAAAAAGATGATTTCCCGTTATCCGTCACCGAGCTCATGACGATTCAACATAGGACACGAAACCTTGTCCTTTATGGGATTGTATGCAGGATACAATCAAATTCAATGGCGCCATAAGACCAAGAAGCCACAGCGTTTCGCACTCTCAAGGCATCTTTCTGCTATAAGGTACGCCTTCGTTTTTAAAGAATGTTGGAGTGACATACCAAAGAGCAATGCAAACTATCTTTGATGACATGTTGGCATAAAAACAGTCGGGTGCTATGTTTGATGATTTGGTGGTCAAGTTAAAAAGAAGAGCAGACCACCTACAAGACCTTTAGTCGAATTTTTGATAGACTGAGGAGATTTCAACAAAGATGAATCCACTTAACTGTGCTTTCAGTGTCACTTCAGGGAAGTTCCTAGGCTTTATAGTTCGGCATAGAGTTATCGACATTGACCAGGCCAAAATCAAAACAATCCAAAGAGATCCCTACCCCAAAAAATCTCAAAGAACTATGTGGTCTCCAAGGTCGTTTGCTTATATCAGAAGGTTCATATCAAACTCACCGCCGTTGCCACCCATTCAGCTATTCATGAACGAAGGGTGCAGAATTCGAATAGACAGTTCATGCCAGAAAGCCTTCGACAGTATCAAGAAGTACTTGTCAAATCCACCAGTTCTGGGGGCACCAATTACCAGGAAAACCTCTTATCTATACATTGCAGCTCAAGAGAAGTCTTTGGGGGCATTGTGCGCCCAGGAAAATGAGGAAGGCAAAGAAGGGCTTTGTATTACCTAAGTCGCACTTTTGTTGGGGCTGAATTGAATTATTCCATGATCGGAAAATGTGTTTGGTTCTCATGTTCGCCATTCAAAAGTTAAGGCATTACATGCAAGCTCATACAGTGTGGGTAAACTATCAGTTTTGGGCGGGCAGGTTAAATACAGATCAGGTGTATTTGGATTCAGGTAAAATACAAAAATCGGATGTATTTCGGGTTCAGGTAAAATACGGGCAGGTCTATTTCGGTTTTACGGGTTCGGATCACCTATGGTTTAAAGCGTCTTTTCTATGAGTTTTTTTCTTTTTTCAAAATCAAATTCTGCATATTTATTACTCAAAATTGTCAGTATTTAATGAAAAGAGATTAATAGTTGTAATTTCTGAAAGGAATATTAAAAACATTGAAATTTTTATTATAATATATGAACATCTTGTATGGGCGGCAAAGAATCAAATCTCACTTGGTTTTGGGTAGATCGACTCGTATTGAAAGAAGGTCAATAGAAGGTCGCCATTATTGGACCCCCATCTGGAGTAATTAATGGGTTGTAGTATTTAACCGCTAATAACCTATTAATGATTTAATATTTTTATTACTAATATATCAATGTCCAATCAGGTAAAACTTTATTAATTGGGTGCCCCAATACAAATACGGCTATCCGTTTTCCTACCTTAGCATCATAGTTCAGACTAGCTAAAACGAAAACCAAATAAGATTGAAATAAAAGAAGTACAAGATATTATCTTGCAGTTATAACGTCAAAAATTTAAATTATTATAAATTAATTAATTTAAAAAAATAATTAGACATACTGTTTAACTAAGGCCGTGTTTTGGACAACCAATGTTTTGGGTAAGCGTTTAAAGTGTTTTGACTAAAGTCAATACACTAATTAGTTATTTTATAGTGTTCGGTAAACTAGTGTTTTGACAAGCATTTTCAAGTAGCGTTTAGCGTTTAAGCAGCATTTTTGAAAAGTTAATAGTATTAACGTTTGACATTTGAAAAGTCGTGTTTCATATTTTTAGCCAAAAAATATCCTTTAAAAATTTTATCTTTGTAATTATCTATATCCTTCTATGTCAAATTTACATTAATCAGTTAGCCTAACAGCTAAATTTACCAGACATATTAGTTTTTAAACCGGATCATCTAAATAGCTATCTGCTAATAGCTAAATTAGAAATGCTATCCGCTATCTAAACAGCTTCGCTACCGAACCGCTATCCGCTATAAAAACAGCTAATTTTGCCGAAGGGGCTTAAGCATATAAATGGTATGACTTGCGCATCTTAATGCTTGTCTTCATTTAAATTAACTTTTTTAAAAGGATTACATAGTTATTTCACGTAAATTTTTTTCCTATTTTAAGTTTTTTCATTTAAGAGTTGTGTAAGTATTTATTTTCAGAGAATTGGATAAGAAAAAATAAGGTTATTATTGTCTAATTTATAAAATAGATGCAATAGTTATATAATATCTTTTTAAACTATCCGATAAAAATCGATTAACCATTATTGTTAAGAGAGATAAAAAAAAAAAAAAAAAAAAAACAATAAGAGAAAAATCGAAAAAACTAAAGATATAAATGTTCGGGCCAAGCGGGCGGGTTCGAGTTCGGGTCGGGGTTGACCCACTAATTTGCGGGTTTTTCGGTTCGGTTTATTTCGTTTATTCGAGTTCGGGTCAAGAAAATCGTGTTCAAAATTCAAAATTTTCGGATGGGTTCGGGTCGGGTTTTCGGGAGTCCGGTCATTTTTACCAGGTCTAAGTGCCGGGTGATTTCTAAAGCTGATCCCATCAAATACATCCTGTTAAGGCCAATTCTAAGCGGGCGACTGGCCAAGTAGGCTGTAATCTTGAAGCAATATGACCTTGTTTACGTGCCATAAAAGGCCGTTAAAGGACAAGTATTGGAGGATTTCTTGGTAGATCACCCAATCCCTGATGCTTGGGAGCTAAATGATGACTTGCCTGGTGAGGATGTACTCTTCGTTGATATCCTCCCACCTTAGAGGATGTATTTTGATGGAGCTGCGAGACGTGATGGTGCTGGTGCAGGAGTAGTCTTTGTTTTCCCAGAAAAACATGTCCTCACTCATTCATTCGTCCTAACTCAGTTATGTTCCAATAACACGGCTGAATATCAAGCACTGATTCTAGGCTTTCAAATGGCCATCAAAATGGGAATCAAAGACCTTGACATCTATGGTGATTCCTAATTAGTCATCAAGCAACTTCTCGAGGAATATGAAGTCAAAAAGGACGACATCGTGTTATACCATAAATATGCCTTACGACTACTCGATAAGCTTGAAACCATCAAGTTACAGCATGTTCCTAGGAGTGCCAACAAGATGGCTGACGCACTTGCAAACCTCGCAGCTACTTTGGCACTGGGGGCAGAAGAAAGCATGAATGTCCTTGTTTGCAACCGGTGGGTTGTTGCACCCCTCGTTGAAGAGTTTAAGGAAGAGGTCAATGCGGTTAGTGCCCAGGAAGTAGAGGAAGAAGACTGGCGCCAGCCACTCATTGATTATTTACCACATGAAAAGCTTCCTAATGACCTGAAGCATAAGACGAAAATTCAGCGAAGAGCTCCTGACTTCCTGTATTTTAATGGGACGCTTTATTAACGCTCCATCATTGGCTTTTGGTTGCGTAGCTTAGATAAAGAAGAGGCTAGACAAACAATGGAGGAAGCACACTCAGGAATATGTGATGCACATCAAGCAGGACCCAAATTGTATGATCGAATCAAGAGGATGGGTTATTGTTGGCCTACCATGGTATAAGATTGCATGGACTATGCAAAGAGGTACGATCCTTGCCAGTTTCATGCCAATTTTATTCATCAACCTCCTGAGCCGCTTCATCTAACAGTAGCATCTTGCCCATTTGAAGCTTGGGGACTTGATGTTGTGGGTCTTGTCACTCCAAAATCTTTCGCTGGCTACTTGTACATCTTGGCAGCAACTAACTACTTTTCCAAATGGGCAGAAGTAATCGCACTGAGAGAAGTCCAAAAAGAAAATGTTGTTAATGTTATTCAAACCCATATCATCTATTGATATGGTGTGCTTCGATATATTATTACTGACAACAGCAAACCATTTGTCAACAAGCTGGTGACCGCTCTCTGCAAAAAGTTTGAATTTGTCCAACGCAAATCCTCAATGTACAATGCACCTGCAAATAGGTTGGCAGAAGCTTTTAATAAGATGCTTTGCAACTTACTAAGCAAAGTGGTGGCAAAGTCAAAACGTGATTGGCATGAAAGGCTAGGGGAGGCTCTTTGGGCATACAGAACCACGTACAAGACGCCGACCCAATCAACTACTTTTGCTCAGGTGTATGGGGTTAAGGTGGTATTCCCTTTAGAACTTTAAATCCCTTCATTCTGTATTGCCATACAGGAAGGCTTGACCGAAGATGAAATTCACAAGCTTCGTCTGGCTAAGCTCGAGGCCCTTGATGAAAAAAGACTTCTAGCGCAACAAAAGTTGGAATGCTATCAAGTTCACTTATCACGAGTGCTCAACAAAAAGGTACGACTGCGTTCATTTCAAGTTGAAGATCAAGTGCTCGTGGTAAGAAGACCAATCATTATCTCACACAAGACTAGAAGCAAGTTCACTTCCAAGTGGGATGGCCCTTACGTGATTCGAGAAGTCTACACCAGTGGCGCTTATAGGATTGTCGGTACCGATGGAGCACGAGTTGGGCCAATAAATGGAAAGTTCCTAAAACTTTATTATCCTTAATGTGTTAATGCATGTAAGCCCCTAAACATGAGCCTAAACTGTTCATTCATTCAAGTTAAACTCTATTGTACTACTCCTGGCCCGCAAGAGTCTACACTGTGAACGGCGAAACCAAAAAAAAAAAAATCTTGTTGTTTGAACTACATATGGCTTGATCCTTTAAGGTTCCCCTTCAGATACGTAGGCAACTTTGGTATGCACCCAAGTATAATCATCATCATCATCATAAAAAAAAAAAAAAAATGAAGTCTATTGATGGAAAAAAAAAGAGTCCATTTGATTGCGAGTTTTATACAACTTGTGAGTTTAAAGGAGAAACATAGAGATTTGGCTAGCTATAAATTCATATGTTGTCATGAAGTTGATAATTGTGGAATCTAAATCACAAAGGAAATCAACTAAGACACATGTGCAGCAATGAATAGAAGAAAATTTTGCATCTGAGCTTTATTCAATAGATATCAAGTTTACATCACAAAAGTGCAAAGTGCATTACAAATCTATCTCAAAAAAAAAAGAGGAGGTAACTATGGATCCCATTGAAAATTCTTCAGATCTTCAAACGACTCCTTTATGTAGGCCTCAGCCTTCTCTAAACTAGCTTTTGTGGCTGCATCCATCACTTCAGTGGCATTAAGTATGTCAATCTGACCCTGCAAGTCAATAACTTCCCGCTCAGCTTCTTGAAGCAAATGCTCACTGGCCGCTACCTGAGAGTTAAGATCTTTTTGTTGATCTTCTAAAAGTTGAAGTTCTTTTAGCAGCTCCTGATGCCTCGATTCAACATGCTTCAGCTCGGCCGTCTTCGCTTCATAATGGGCGCCCTCTGTGTTCAACTGATGGGAGGTCTTATCAAGCTTACCTTACACCTCCATGCGACAACTATCATGCTCTTCAGTAGATGTTCGACCAGAGTAGCTCTGTTGCAGGTCCTTGAAGTCACATATTTGCTTGATCAACCCTTCAACCTTGCTCTTTAAAGGAGTGACATCGACACCTCTTTCAAGGATATTGGCATAAAGGCTGTCGAAATCGCCTTTAAGAGAAGGGAGTCCATCAAAAGAGGTTCGACACACCTTGTCAAGTATGGCTTTACCAAATACTCGCACAGCATTCTTATCCACCTCCTTTATAACGGCATCAGTGTTGAAAACAAAAATTCCCCCTTGGAGAGCCCTCAAAGGGCGTTGTGGCGCGAGGCACTGGTGAAGGAGCATTGACTTTGTGAATAGACTTGACCTCATCATCATCTGGGGAACAAACACCCTGCAAGTCAACTAATCTTAATCTGTTGTCAAATGAATCCTTACCAAAGGATGGTATTCGTCCAATCGACGAAAAACATTGACTTCCCGAAGGTAGAGGAACATGTGTGAGTCCCTCCTTGAAATTCACATCTTTGCTTTCCCCCTAATTTTTTTTTTTTAAAAAAAGAGATGTATACAGGGGTGAAGGTGAGATACACATTTGAAAAGAAAGCATGCTTCTATTTATTTTAAAAAAAAGGAAGGGAGTACCATGCATGCAGTAGGATTAGGTTCAGCATCGAGGATATCCATAATATTCTCAGCACCTTCTGGGGGAAGCTCGATTACCTTTTTGATACTTGGCTCACAAACTCCAACCGGTAACTCATCCTGACCATTCACAGCAAGATTAATCAAAGGATTAGACTTGTGTTTACATGTCTCAGCAGGTGAAATTTTTGAAAGGTTCTTCAATCTCATTCGTTACTTGTGGTAATGGCACAATGCTTTGAATAGGGATTGCAGGGATGGGCATCGCCGGGATGACAACATCTATTCCTGGAATCTTGACACGGGAAGAAACATCCTCTATCAATAGAATAAAAGGTTCTAAGGGCTTCCCAAAATGAACAATCTTCAACTTGGGTTTAGAACCAAGTTTGCCTTCATCTTTTGAAATGTTCGTGTCAGATAAATCACTTCATTTCCTCTTGGAATCACTGGCATGTGGATTGCAAGTTGAGGAGATGAACATCTTGGACCACCATTCACAAAATGCACAAGTGGTATTCCTCTCGAGTAAATTATATCACCCAGGAAGTAAGACTTGGGACCCTATTCCATAGCACGTGAGCATGTGATGATAGCGAAGCATTGTTTTCGGATCAAGAAGATTATTGAAGTCCAGATCAACAGGAACATCCTGATAGAAACCAAATTATCTACTGAATCGGTCGGGGTAATAGAGCTCCCTGACGAGGTTGTCTTCACAACCGTAAGAGACAAAACTCAAACGAATGATAACAAAAAAAGCAAAGCCAGCCCTCGATAACTTGTTGTCATCCACGAGAGTCTCCTTAAGTCGGTCGATGATGGATGAATGCCAGCGAAAGCCTCTCCCAGAACCAATGAGTTCTCAGGCCTCTTCAGGCTGAAACGACTTGGCTCGACCAAGGCCACTAAACTTCACCATACCTGGACTGGAGGAAGCCTCACCAACTAGCTCGTATGCATCAAAGTTTTTGGCTAACCAAGCACAAAGGAAATGAGCAGGAAAATGGCCCCCACTTCTACCAGGATGTGAAGAATGAGACAGCTCATTGAGTCCCTTGTAGATACTCGCAAGGATTGCTGCAGGGAAGTAATAACCTATACCTGATGCCATCAATGATGCGATGCTGAAAGTGCCAGAGCATATGCAACTAGCATCTCTAACTAGTAAGATGAACGTGCATAGCCAGTAGGAAAGAAATGCAGCTAGAAAGATCTCGGTACGCTGACCAATAGCCACTCCCAGCTCGTCCAAAATAACTTGACAATCACCCCACCCACGGGTTCCTGCATCGGTGATAGAAGACAATATTCATGGATGAGGGATTTGGTCATCTTGATTAGGCTTCCTAGAAACATAGTACTTGTTGCGCTCCCGAAACCAAAAGGAAATCCACTGCTCTGTGGTCGGCTTGCCCTTGCAACCTTGCATAAGTTTGTGGTAAGCAATGAATCGATAAGTGCAACTCAACGAAAGCTTGCTTGTGAGTTCCCGTTGACTAAGAACAACTTCATTATAAAGACGCCCCGAGAGTGGTAGCCTAAGGAAGCTGTAAATATCAAAGATAGATAGGGACACCTCGCCTTTAGAGGTATGAAATATGTTCGTTTTGGGACACCAATACTCGCACAACGCCTGAATGAGGTTCGAACACCGATCATAAAGGAAGCGCGAAGCAGACAAAGTATCAAACAGATGAAAGATTGTGAGTTTATCCTTACAACGAACGAGGATATCCTCTAACCACTCCCAATAAAGCAGCTTGTAAGAAAATTCCCCATGCAGCGGTAACTTAGCCCATGATTTGTGCTCAGACTCTCTATCATGATGTAGAAATTGGTAAGAGGGGAGATTCTTTTTTATTTTAATGTGAGTAGAGAGCAAAAATGTTTTGCATGTCTTCAAATTCTCCTTGGACCACCAAGGAAGGCTCGGAGGACCTCTAACACAATTAGACTTGCACAAGGACGTTATAGGATTGCGGATGGGAAACTTTGTCTCTTCCCCATCTGCGTCATTTTCATTGGGTTGGATGTGTAGATAGCATGGCCCGCTAGTGGTTTTATCCATAAAAGTGACAATCTTGAATAGACCCTGCATCAATAGCAGAAATAAAGAAAATTGAGTTGTAAGACTTATCACAATGGCAGACGTAGCAATTTAATAATCAAATGAGGAC
The DNA here is from genome assembly GCA_029747015.1 of Carnegiea gigantea. Taxonomy (NCBI): domain Eukaryota; kingdom Viridiplantae; phylum Streptophyta; class Magnoliopsida; order Caryophyllales; family Cactaceae; genus Carnegiea; species Carnegiea gigantea. The sequence continues at coordinate 256,484 of JAKOGI010000749.1, forward strand.
TGAAAGAAAAAAATAATAATTAAAAAAAATCTTAGACATGAAAGCACTAGAGAACCAAAGAAGAAAAAAATGGGCGCAAATGCAAGCAAGCGCTCTTCACACCTCTTGAGAACTTTCGCCTTTGGAAGGTCGCCTTAGGAGGAAATTCAAGGTTAACCCGTTGATGTACCCAAAAGAGTTAGACATTCAGAGGTAAACCGGTATTAAATCAAAATTCGCCTTGTGGATAATATTCGCCTTTGGGAAGTTCACCTTAGGAGGAAATTCAAGGTTAACCTGTTGATGTACCCAAAAGGGTTAGATATTCAAAGGCTAGCCGGTATTAAATCAAATTCGCCTCTTGAGAACTTTTGCTTTCGGAAGGTCGCCTTAGGAGGAAATTCAAGGTTAACCCGTTGATGTACCCAAAAAGGTTAGACATTCAAAGGTTAACCGGTATTAAATCAAAATTCGCCCTGTGGATAATATTCGCCTTCAGGATGTTCGCCTTAGGAGGATTCAAGGTTAACCCGTTGATGCATCCAAAGGGGTTAAACATTCAAAGGTTAACCGATGTTGAATCAAATTCGCCTCTTGAAAATTTTCGCCTTTGGAAAGCTCGCCTTAGGAGGATTCACGATTAACCCGTTGATGCACCCAAAAGGGTTAAACATTCAAAGGTTAACTGATATTGAATCAAATTTGCCTCTTCAGAATTTTCGCCTTTGGGAAGTTCGCCTTAGGAATATTCAAGGTTAACCTGTTGATGTACCCAAAAGGGTTATACATTCAAAGGTTAACCACAATAAATTATTGTATAAATTTGGGAAAAAAAAAAAGCCTTCACACAAATTTAAAAAAAATGGGCAGATTGAAGCAAATAAGCAAGAACAATGCAAATTTTGATTCAAGTTGATATCATATAAGCCAAAAAAGGGAAAAGAACAGAGGGTAAAAGCGAGCAGCGGAAAGGACGGCACCAAAACAAACAAAAAACAAAACAGAAGAACAGGAAACGCAGGAGGAACCGAGGCATGGGAAGTCAAATTACCTTCAAGTGTTACTTTGTTAAACTATTAATCATGGAGGGGTCCAATTTCGTTATTTTACCTGTTTCACTTCTTCCGTTTCACTTTTGGCACAAATCTCACGATTGCAGAGGGAGATAAAAAAGGGGTGAGATGCGCATTCTCAGAAATCAACTCTAAACAATAAAAGGGACGGTACATGGGCAATCAAAGTGAAGAGAGGCCTTCAACGGAAATCAATGCCCTGAACAAACGCCCATGCTCGCAACAATGGTAGTGAGATTTGTCTCAGGGCATCACTTACGAAGCAAATATTTCCAGCAAAAAAAAGAAAAAAAGGAATAGCATTATCCAGACTTTTGCTTCCAGTGTGGCCAATTAAAATTTGGTGATGAAAGTGATATGTTATATATATTAGGTCAATGGAATAAAAATTAAGACCTAATTTGATACATTCCAAAAAGTTCATGGATGTAGTATGCATTAATAGAAAGTAAAAATATTCTGTGTTGATTGATATATTTTATTCATGTAAGTTTCTTACTCCAAATCAAAAAAGAAAAAAAACATCCTGAAAGTTTTTACTTGTCTTGAAAGTCCCATTAATATAAGTGTATCAAATTATCAGTCAAACATATTGATATATTCAATTTGAGTGAAAAAGGGGGGGGGGGAAGGGAGACCAATAAATTGTTCATAACTCTTATTGAAAACCCTATCAAGTCAAGGATTTCAACCTGGGTACTACGTAGTTAGGGTTATGTAGATCTCCGCATTCAAATTTTGAGAACCATCTACACCAAATATTCGAAGATCATGGGTGTGGCCAACTCTTGAAGGGGAATTTGTAGAGTGCAAAATTTTGCTAGCCAATTAAAACCTGCCACGTGGAAAGAAATAAATACTTTTATTTTTTACCAATTCCAACACGCCACGTGTTAAATTAATTACGGCATTCCATTAAATATTAAATACTTATTGGAAATGTATGCGGCCTATTAAAAAGTGCCACGTGGCATGGATGATGCAGAAAATAAATGATTATTTCTTTTAATATAGATAATGAGGGAAACCCTAACTCCGACTTCTCTATAAAAAGGAAGCTACCTCCTTGCATTCAGGGGTCGGTATTTTAGAAGAACTCATAAGAGCTTAAGACTTTTTCTCTGGCAGAAGATAACAAGCACTTCAAATACGTGCTGTCTATGTGTGGAGATTAAATTCACATCTTGATTGAGATTAAACCTCTTAGGCCCTCTCTCAAGATCAAATTCATTCAATTTTACTCAAGTTGATTGAATCAAAGGATTTATTACACTTGTTCTTGTAACAGTTATACAGGAATTGTACCCATTCTTTGACATAAATATAAAAATTCAATTTGTTACTCAATTTCTTATCTAATTTATTGCAGGCTCATAATTTGTGTTTACAAATTGATTTGACACGATTAACGATTCAAATTAATTATGAAATTAAGTAGAGTTGGATAGAGATTTCTCGCCCGTTTATTTAAATTAATTGACACGTTTAACTCATTTAATTAGTTGAGTTAGATTGAAGTTGAAAATTTCGAAATGAAAACTTATTTAACATATTTAATTAAATGGGTTAGATAGATCGACCCACTTACCTAATTACCATTTATTTTCGGGGAAAACTGTGAAAATGAGGGTTTCAAACAAGCGCATTTGTTTATGTGGGATTATGGTTTCTGAAGTTGTGGATAGTAGGCAAATTATGATGAGATATGGAACTCAGAAACCTGAATTGTAATGTTTTATAATCATATTTAAGTTGAAATGTTAAGTGGAAAAATAGGTAATCCAATAACCAAAACCTGACCCATTTATATTGTACGGGTAAATGGATTAAAAAAAAAAAAAAAACCGTGTATAGGTCAAGGTTTTTAGTCCATTTAATAAGCGGAAAAGATTCAGGTCGAGAGTTTCTTCACCCGTTTAAATTCGACACAAACTTGACCCGATCTGACCTGTTTAATAGCCCTAATAGGGGTTACTAAAATTCGTTGACTAGGATGCAGGTTAATGTAATCTCATAAATTCAATAATGCGAAAAATCTTGGTGAAATGTTGTATCCAATGCTCAGCTTATTTCGGGTGGGTGAAATATGAGTTTCGATCATATAGATAGAGAAAGTCTCGTGTAAACTTTACAGGTCTAGGCAAAAATTTTTTCGGCCATACTTGGATTTTGTTCAGGTTAAACAAATTAAAGTAATCAAGTCAGATAAAAAGTTTTATGGTGTTATAAGCAGGTTGGGTGTTAGGCTGCAACATTTGCTAGATATAATGGGATCAAACAATGTTTTAGGATAAGTGGCATAATATTTTTGGCGGTGTCTAATGTATATTCAGAGATAAAAGTTACTCCTTAGAGCATATATATTTTTTTTTTACTTATCATAAGCATTTATGATAAGAATTCAACAATCTTTAACACAATTAAACATGATTCAGTACAATTTAACACTGTTAAGTACTTATTTAATTTCTTCAACCATTGAACATGTTTTGACATGTTTCAACTTGATTCAACATATTTGAACAATAAGTATCAGTAAATACTTCTCAAAAATCGAAAAGAAGATGCCCTTAAATTAATTTGTTAATACGTAGTAATTCTTAAATAAATTATAAGTTAGATACAGTACAATTCAAAACAAGGTATGACTTTGTTGGGCTATGATTTATACGGCAAGGCTGCATATTGTTCTTGAAAGGCAAGTAGCTTAGCTTTGAAAGGAAGGAGTTTATTACCGCAAATTATAACGTAAAATCTGGTGGATACTTGCTTTGTTCGTCCGACATCTGTGTGTTGGGCCTGCGTGTTTATTGGGCTACATTGCTTTAAATACAATTTTGTGCAGGTCTATTGTAAGAAGAACGATGAAGCTTAGTAGCATGTTTGGTTATTGGCAGGGTCAGCGGTTCAAATTCTATCAAAGTAATGTCTATCTTTGGCAATTTTTTTTTGACTTATAAAAAGTATTAATTGATATTTATTGCTGAAATATGCTAAATTATGCTAAATAATTAAAGAAAATATAACTACGTATTCTCAATAACTACTTAACAGTGCTGAATTATGTTGAAAGTTGTTGAATGTTGATGATAAATACTTATGATAAATCGAAACAAATGTGCTTTTATTTTTTAATAATTTTATTCATTTGCTTTTTTTTCCATCATTTACTTGAGTTTTTTTCCGCACTTAGTATATTCTATTCAACTAAATCTATAACTTTTTAACCTTTTTTAATCTTTAATATTCTTTTTAATATATACTTTTCATTTTTTTTTTAACATCTTTTCATCCCTTTTTTAATATCATCTACTTATTTTTCCTCTCTCAATATGCCAATATTCACTAAATGACACCAGATGTTTACCAAAGAAGTACAATAATCGTATCATTGAAGGAGAAAAAAATTGGGTAATGAACTACTCAATGATTAATTGTATATCGAATGCTCACCAAATAACGACCTAAATGTTCGCTTTTTAAAAATAAACTACAAAATATTGGATGCATTATTGGGGTTTTTTTTGGGTATTAGTGAACGTTGTGTATATATTTAGGTGAGTTGTACAGTTTTTAGTGAGCAAAATCTGAGTATTAATGAGCATTGTGTATATATTAGTGATGAACATGATTATATGATTACTTGCATATTTTCATAGTTTCATTTATTTAAATTGACCAATTTGTTTTACATAATTTGTTTCAAATTTCATTATACAATTTCATATGCATAACAATATTTTTCTTGTGATCATTTCTCACCATTACAGAACATTTGTCTCATGTATACATTTTTTTCCTTTATTACTTTGTCGTTTTAGGGCATGTTCTTTTCGTGGGTAAATGGGGGTGAGTAAAAGGTTGAAGTGGGTTGAGATGGGTTGAGGTGGGTTGAAGTTGGTATTTTTTGTTTAGGTGGGTTGAAGTAGGTTGAAGTTGGTTGAAGTTGATTGAAGTTGGTTGAAGTTGGTATTTTTTTTGTGGTGGATTGAAGTGAGTTAAAATAATGAGAATGTGTGATAATTTATTAAGTTATTGTAATTTTTAGTGCATTTTTTCTCTGAATAGTAATTTCATAATTTTGTAACTATTTTTCTGGAAGTTAGGGGCCGGTACAACTTGTCAATTAATTTTAACAATTTGGGTTACAAATTATTGAATTTAGGAAGGGGTGGGTTGAAGTTGGTTGAAGTGGGTTGAGGTTGGTTGAAATTGATTGAAATGGGTTGAGGTTGGTATTTTTTTTTCAGGTAGGTTGAAGTTGGTTGAAGTGGGTTGAAGTAGGTTGAGCTGAGTTGAGGTTGGTAAATATAAAAAGACCTATGAAAAGAACAGGACATTATGCTTTTTCAAGAATGAGGATGCCAAGAAGTTGATCTTGAGAACCACGTACCCACAAATTATTCAACCCTTTAGATGCATGTTGGACGTATATGACATTGTTTCCCTCTTTATCGCTGCCATTCTGAGAAATTGGGTGGTAATTATTCTTGTTCAATCTATTTTTGTCTGCCACCATTTTTTTTCCGACGTGTTCTATCAAATAATTGATGCAAATAGAAATTAAATTGAATATATTAACTATAACTAAAATCAAGATAATATATTCGACTTTTTGGATTAAAATAAGTTTTAACCAAAATAATTTTAACATTGAGTATGACTTAACTGTGCAAGCCAATTTTAAAATAACTGCTTTAATGAATTGCGACCCTTGAGGGTTTTTTTTAAAAAAATTAAATAATTACAAGTAAAATAAATAAAATCAATGGATTCCTAAAAGAAAAAGGCATCATGGATTAGGAAGGAAAAATCATAAAGTAAAAAATAAAAAAATAGAAAGTCAATATATTGCTTTTTTTTTTTTTTTGGTAGGACAAATCAAAAGACCAGATTTAAGGAATAACAAATTGGTAAAAATAAAACTACTGACTGAGCATAAAGGCAATATATGAGATTTGACATTTGGTAATGGGCAGCAATAAGGGAAGACATCAAAAGTTGGGAGTATTTGGACTGTTTGGTAAACAGTTTTTTAGGCTTAAATAAAGCTAACTGTTTGACTTTAGTCAAAAAATTACTTGGACTATTAGGCTAAATAGTTCTTTGCACTAACTTTTTGTACCCAAAACGTTAATTTGTAAAAAATCCTTTAGGATAGTTTTTCAAAAACGTTTTTATGTTTAGCCCTAGGATGACTGTATTGACTATGACAATTTTCCCAAGATTACTTCAAATGCCAATCACAACAAAAATTTAACAAATATTTTCTAAAATAACCATATTGTGGATGATCATGATGCTTGAGTTAACACTTTTTATATTAATATTTTCTAAAATTTATCAAATAATTTATGTTAATTAGTTTTATATAATAAATGAATAGGTTTACATAACATAAATTTCAAACATTATAAAAAAGCAAATTAAGATAACAATGAACAAAAATATTGCCATAAACAAAATTGGGTAAATGTCTTGTGTAATTTTATATATCACATAATTCTTAATTAATATTTATAAGAAAAACAAATATGCAATTTATACAAAAGAAGAAATTGAGTCAAAGGTAATTGCAATTTTACAAAATAAAATTGTTATAAATAGCTAATTCTACTAAATACTTTTTACCGAAATGACTAATATAACTGAGTAAGTCAAATAACAAATATAATTAGTTAACAACTAACCGCTGATTATCAAACATAGCCTTTATCCTCTAAAAATAGTTAAGGAACATTAATTATGGATTGCAAAAAACAAAGTACTGATTATGAAACAATGATTACAAGGTTTGGCTTTGGCTATTTACTATGATTAACAGAAAAGGCACACGGCGCACGTTGAAATTTCTGTGGATATGCAGAACCCTCTGTGAATTTGTCAAATCCCCAATAATCAAGAACCGAAAAACAAAGAAAAATCGTCATTTCCAAAGGCATGTCAATCCACTTCAATTTTTATGGATTATGAGTGGCATGAAATGTGTCAATACTTGACTTCTAAATTGCTTGAAAACGAGGATGACATATTAACGGTCTTTGCTAAGTGGGAACTAAGTGCGCAGCTTTTACTTAAATAATATTGGGAAATTTACCGACAGGTGTTCGAAAAAATTTGTATCCCTTTTTTGGTGCTCTTTTTTCATTTTATGGCTCTCGTTGTTGGTTGCATGTGGCAAGATGTTGTCTGGTTGTAATGTCTAAAATACCCTAAAGGGGTGGAGGGAAAAGGCTGAGGAGAGAAGATGATGGTAGCTATAGTTGAGTGGAAATTTCCCTTTGAAAAACACGTCTCTATTCTTTCTCTACTCTCTCTCTAATTCTACTATCTTTGAACCAAGCACAGTTCAGAGAACAGAGTAGAGCGAAACATGGAGCTAGAGTAGTGGGGGCAAAAGGAGCAGTTGTGTCTTTGAAGAGGAAAATACATGTGTTCGGATAGGAGGAGGATTTGAAGCAAAATAGCATAAGGAAATTTGTCAAGAAGCTGATGTTAAGCTAAGACAACTAAATATAAGCAATTGCAGGGCCTTTTTGTTAGCAGATGATGAAGCTATTGATAGTGGATTATATAATTGCGAAATGGGTATGTAGGTGAAATCCTTGTTTTCTGAAACAAATATGGTTTAGATCTGTGAATGAGCTTGGTTTAGGTGAGTAATGATCTTTAGTTGGGTTGAAACTATTAGAACACTGATATAGTCTGAAGGTGTAGTTGGGGTCGATGAGGATGGGGGTAATGTATATTGTACTTAAATATGTTGCTTAAGTGTAGTGACAGTGGTTAGGTTTTGGAAAATTTTAGGCTAGAAAATAACAAATATGTAAGAATTATGTGTTAATGTTTGATTATGTATGAAATTTTCATATATTAGCTGATAGTAGTAGTCGTTGGTGAATTAGGGAATGTTTCATTTTGTGAACCCTTATGTATCAATTGATATCCCGGGATGTCAATGATATAAAGATGGGGTTTTGGGTAATTGTGTAAAGAAATGAGAAATCCGAAGGAATTATGTATTGATGCTTGATATGAATGAAATTATCATATATTTGCTGGCAGTAGCGGAGGTTGGTGAATTGGAGTATGACTAATTTTGATAACCCATTATGCCTTGATTGATATTCTATGATGTCAATGATATAAAGATGGGGTAGACCGTGTTTAGGTTTGGGTAATTTTGGGAAGGGAAATGGAAAATACGAAGGAATTATGTGCTCATGTTTGATATGAATGAATTTGTCATATATTAGTTGGAAGTAGTAGTTGTTTATGGATTGGGGTATGTTTGAATTTAATAACCCGTTTATGTCTCGATTGATATCCCATGATGTCAATGATGTAAAGATAGGGTAGACGCTCTCTAGGTTTTGGTAATTTTGGGAAGGGATGTGAGTAACATGAAGGAATTATGTATTCGTGTTTGATATGAATAAATTTTTCCTACATATGCTAGTAGTAGCAGCTATTGGTGCTTGTAGTATTATAACATGTCTGATTTTATTAACCCGGTGTGTCTCGATTGATATCCTAGAATGTCAAGATGCAAAGATGGGTTAGATAATTTTGTATATGAAGTGAGTATGAGGAGGAGACTTTGTTGTATACTGAAAGTTGTTGTTATATTTGTGTAAGTGCTACAGTGATTATGCTGGTGAGGAATTGTGTTTGTTAAGTACTCATAATGGAAGTTAGTGTTGATGAGGAGCATGTAGTAGTTGTCAGAGAGGTTTTAGTGTATGTATGTTAGGGAGATTACTTGGAGTATGGAAGTAATGGAGTATTGACATATCCAAGGGGTAGTCCTGACTATGTATGGGTTAGGTAGAATATAGGGGTTGATGAAGTTGTTATGTTAGCAAAGGAGACAATGGGGGATGGTCTGAAAGGAGAAGCTTGTGGTATGATATCAAGTATGATCGGATTATGTTAATGTTGTTACATAGGGATGCGGATGGGTGTAAATTGATAAAGGGTAATGATGAATTTTTTTATATGTATGTTGCCGAGAAGGACAGGGCAATTTTGCAACCAATGCATGTGACTAAAGCAGTAGAAATGAGTGGTGCCAAGGGTACTTGTTATATGAGTGGGAAGCGTGGAGGTTGTACTCAAATAGAGGATCATGGTGTCTGGGAGAAGGACATAAGGTCCTGTGCAGCTGTTGTGACAACATAAAGCTGTATATTATGGATGGTGTTGCTTGTTGACATTGTTAGATAATTTGGCTATAAAAAAAATGTGAGTTGGAAGAAAAAAATTTAATGTATGCTTAATTAATTATGTAGGGTCGATGACGAAAGTGGTAGGCAGCAATCGATAGGTGGAGAGGAAATGAAGGATAAAGAAGAAGCAGTTGATATAGTGGACAAAGATTCTGATGACTCAGCCATGAACTCTGAAAGTGACGTAGATGGTGACAAGTGTGTGGTCCCGTTTTGGATTTAATTTTGACGCTTACAAGAAGAGGATAGGTATCTAGAAGAATGAAATAACAAGGGACACAAGTTTGCGCCTGCAGATTTATCTAGGTACAACATTTGGAAGTATGCAAAATAGCTAATCAATTTGATTATAAATTGGAAATGAACTACAAGCAGCGCATTGTGGTGAAATGCAAAGCGAGAGGCGGTAATTTTTACATTTGATATGAGATGCCATGGCTCATCAGGCTTTAATTGTGGTGTCGTGACTCATATTTGACATGAGATGTGACATATGAATGTGAAAGGCATGTTGTAGAAATTATTTGTGGTTGTTGAGTTGGGCATTAGGCATAGAGAATCCATTCTGGGAAGTTGTTGTACTCCTCTGGTGTAACAGGATTGGTGGTCTTGTAATGACTAACCTATATACTTTATAACTGGGCAGACATTATCATAAACCCGAGACATCAGCAACTGTCACCAGGAAAACATAACTGACTAATTCAACAACATTTTCCTCTTGTAATGTGTGTAGCAAGAAACATAGGTAAAACACATGCTGCTGTAACAAATCATAATTAAAATCTGTAACTTTGGTCAAGAAGTTGAAAAGCCACCTGACATTGGCGGTAGTGCAATTGGTGTCATCCTAATACTATATGACAGTACTTGAAGGTGCAAAACATGCATTACGTACATGCCAATAATTTATATAAACTGTAGAGTATCAAAGCATATGGTTGTTTTATTTGAAGGCACGAAAAGAGTTTTGTATTAAAACCTAAGGAGTAATTAGCCGTGCACAGTTTCGTAAGAAAAGTTCATGTTTCCCCTAGTTGCCAGTAACCATATTCGCAATCTCTGTCGTGCAAGTCTCGTCAGAAAAATCATCTTCTCCCCAATTACTAGCCAATGCTACCCCCATCTTCACTACTCTCTGCCATATAATCACCCCTAGAAGAAGTGTCCACAACCTCTACCTCCCCCTCCACTTCTGCCTTCTTTCTTCTCCTTCGCCCTCTGCATGAACCCTCCCCTTCCCATCCATTATTGTCCACACTATTTCGACACTGGTTTCCCCTTATGGTTGTCCATGGTAGTACAACATTTACTTTGTCCACTACTAAAAATTCCAATAATTCCGACGGAAAATGCCGACCGAAAAAGAGACTGACACACAGGCCGACTGACATGCCGACGGATAGAAGCAAATAGAGGCGGCGGATGTTTCGATGGATGCATAATCTGTCGAAACTTTAGACGGAATCTGGGCGATCCATCGGAATTCCAACGGGTGTCCGACGGAATGTACGTCGAAACCCAGGTCAAATTTGACCAGATCTGTGCCGATTTTTTCTCATTTTTTTTTAAAAAATGATTCTGATGGAATATTCCGTAGGAACACGGTGTCCATCGGACACATCTTAAAAACCCCATCCCAACTTTCTTTCTTCATTTCGGGCATTTGAGAGTTCGAAGAGAGAAAGTGAGAGAGCCGAGCACCGAGCGTCCAACCACCGCCGCAACTCCGTCGCCTACGCCGACTCCGGTCGCCGCCGCCGCCACCCTTAGCCTGTCGTCGGTCATCCTCACCTTCCCCCGCCATTTGTGGCCCTTTTTATCTTATAATTTCAAATAAGTGATGTTAGTTTAGTTTGTAGTAGATTTTTTGATAGATTTGAGAAATTTGAGCTAGAATTTAACAATTACGTGATAATTTGTGATGGTTGTAGAAATTTTATTGAGTAATTTGTTGATTTTGGATTTTGAATTTGGTTGTGTCGATGTGAATGTGAAAGTAATTATTACGTATTATTAGTAATTGTTGGGTGTTGTAAAAATTGAATTGAAAGTTATTTTTTGTAATTTATGGTGCGTAATTTTGAATTTGCAAGTATATAGAATTTATTATTGAAAATGAAAGTTTGATGTGGATAACTTTTAGATTTTATGATGGTTACAATTAGTAGTAATTTTTTAAAAAATAGTATATTATTATGTAATAAATGTCAGAATGTGACATGTTGTGACGTATGATTTGGACAATAGACGTGCTTTTTATTTAGTATGTTAGACCTACTTGTAATATATTAAGTACAAAATTTGCATAATATTTGTAATTAGTAGATTATTTCGTATGTTAGACCTAAAATTTAATAAATTAAATGAAAGTATGTTTTGGATAATATTTGTAAGTTGGATATTAAAGTTGTATTATTTGGTAAATGTTTAAATATTATTTATTGTTATGTAGATTAAATAATAGCATATTATTACCTAAATATTTGAAGTTTTAATTTGTGTGGATGATTAATATGAAGGACATAGGTCATAAGAGAAAACATATTGCGAAAGGGAAAAAATTACGTTATTATTGCTGTGAATGTCGTTATTGTCGGTGTGAATGTCACAAGTTTATACTATAATTTCAGACATTCAAACAGGTTTACAACCTCACCTAATTGTATAATGTCTTATTTTTATCCATCGCATATTGAACATAAGCAGTAGAATAATATGTAAATCAGTGATTTAACTGTGTATGAAGAAAAATTTAATGATTATGTCTATTATTATTATAAATAAAGAATTAACATATACATTTGTAATAGTCTACAATGGATAATATGGATGGACCACCCCATCGGAAGTGGATGTACAAAAGATTTTTACCAAATAGAAAAGGGTACAGACAAGAATTTTTAGACGGAGTTGAATTGTTTGATCAATTTGCAAGAAGCCAAGTGGATTCATAAATAATGGACATTATAGATGTCCTTGTGCCAAATGCCAGAACAAAGCTTATAGAGAACCTGATGATGTGAGATTACACTTGTACCAAAACGGTTTTGTTAAAGGCTATTGGTACTGAACATCTCATAAGGAAGTAGAACCTACTTCATATGACAATGTCGGAAGCAGCAATGCACAAATTAAAACTTGTATGAGCACATGGTTTCAAGTCCTATATACGTTGATAACACTGAACCATTTGTGGATCGTGTTGAAGTAATGGTGAATGATGTGATAATTACTAATGAAGTTAGTGTCAATGAGCAACCAAATGTAGAAGCTCAGGCATTCTATAATATGCTTCAAGCTACGCAGAGACCTCTATGGGATGGGTGTAGTAACCAAACTGAATTGTCAAATGCCGTCAGATTAATGAGTACTAAATCTGATTATAATATGCCTCAAAATTGTTTGAATGAGGTGATGCAATTAATGCATGAGAGTTGTTCGGTAGACAATCGTGTCCCCAGACATTATTCAGAGTTGAAAAAGAATGTTCGAAGCTTGGGTTTAGATGTGCAAACCATTAATTGTTACCGTAATGGTTGTATGTTGTACTTTAAGGAGGATTCAGCACTTGAAAAATGTAAGTTTTGTGATTCACCAAGATGGAAGCCAAAGAAGTCAAGCAATAATGGGAAACCAAAGCCATATATGAAAATGTTCTCCTTCCCATTGACACCTAGGTTATAACGTCTTTACGCCTCAAGAAGCACAGCTGAACACATGAGGTGGTATTATAACAATAGGCATGAGGATGGTGTTCTTTATCACCCTTCAAATAGGGAAGCATGGAAACATTTTGATCGTAAACACTCAAATTTTGCTTCTGAGCCTCGCAATGTGAGACTTGGTTTGTGTGCGGATGGGTTTACCCCATTTTCACAGTCTACACGACTGTATTCGATTTGGCCTGTCCTTATGACACAGTACAACCTTCCTCCTAAGATGTGCATGATGACGCCATATATGTTCTTAAGTTGCATTATACCTGGGCCAACAAATCCGAAGAACAAAATAGATGTGTACTTGCAACTTGTGATTGATGAGTTAAAAAGTCTATGGGATGGTGTTCAAACTTATGACATTTCAATGAGGCAGAACTTCGTTATGAGAGCTATATTAATATGGATAGTAAATGACTTCCCTGCCCTTAGAATGTTATCTGCATGGAGCACTCATGGTGTTTTGAGTGGCCCTGTTTGTATGAAGAAGTTAAAAGCAACACATTTGAAACATGGGGGCAAACCATCGTGGTTTGACTGTCACCGTCGATTCCTGCCTAAACATCATGCATTTTGAAGAAACCGAACTGCATTTCGTAGGGAAAAGTTGTAAACAATGGTCCTCCATCTAGGAAAAATGGGGAGGAACTATACCATGAGGTTGAGAGTCTTCCTAAAGTAACCACTGATGGAGATTTCATAATCTCGGGTTTTAAGAAGAATCTTCACAATTGGACCAAGCAAAACATCTTCTGCGAGTTACCTTATTGGAGAGACCAACTACTACATCACAGCTTGGACGTAATGTACATAGAAAAGAACTTTTGTGATAATATCATCAACGTTGTCATGGATGTGCCTCGTAAAACAAAAGATGATGTTAAGGCAAGGCTAGATATGGCGGAGATGTGTGATCAGAGTAAGCTAAACCTAAGACAAGGTGTCAATGGCCGAACGCTAAAACCCAAGGCTTCCTACGCCCTTTCTTTGGACAAAGGAAAGGGCGTGTGTGAATGGGCGCCACAACTAACGAAGCTTAACGCTTATTTCTCTAACATTACAAACTGCATAGATATGAAGTCTACAAAGTTTTAAAACATGAAGAGCCATGTTTGTCATGTGCTTTTACAAACGCTTGTGCCAATAGCTTTTCGTGTCCTTCCAGATGATGTATTAGAACCACTCGTTGAGTTAAGTGAATTTTTCAGAAATCTTTGCTCAACAGTGTTAAGGGTCGATAAGCTACAAGAAATGCAAGGTAATGTCAGCATCATGCGTTGTAAATTGGAGAGAGTTTTCCTACCAGGATTCTTTAATATCATGGAGCACTTACCTATACATTTGGCAGAAGAAGCATACCTAGGGGGTCCAGTGCAATATCGATGGATGTATTCATTTGAAAGGTAAATATGTATCCAAATGTCACTACAGTTTGTATGTTTGTCCTAAAGATGTTAGATATGCAACGTGGACGCGGTGGTGGACGTGGTAGACTCGAGGAAGAGGTCATAACAACCAAAGTGGCCAAGCAGAGGAAGAATTTCAGGGATGGCAAAACTACCAAGACGTCCTCACAATGTTTTTCTTGATCCCAGCAGCATCCAAAACATGCAATTCACCCCAAACATACCTCAAACTTCTACGTTTCCCCATGTTGACCTTTCTTTCTTCCAATTACAAAGATCGCCTAACACTCAGACTCAAGGAGCATTTATGGATAATCAATTTGGCTCCTACATCCCTGTACCACCTGTCATTCCACAACACAATGAAGAAAGGAGTCAGAATCATAGTAGAGATGCTTCAAGCCATGGGAGCACGTCCAACAAGGTGCTTATCAAGCCAGATGGTAAAGAGTAAGTGATTATACATTTCAGTTTTGTACATTCAGAACCCAAAGATATATATAAATATGTTTGTTCTGAACACAAATTTCGAATTGTATTTCTTATTTGCAAGCTTCTTTCCTTATGATGTGGTGTTTGAAACAACAAAGATATTTGTAAGCGAATTTCCCAAGCCTAGGCCATCATGGGATAAGGTCCATAAATCACAATGGGATCAGTGGTTTGGCGAGTTCAAGGTAAGATAAATTAATATGTTCACTACACCTGCAAATATATTCTTAACTGAAACATTATTTATGTTTTGCTGACTTCTTTTTTACGGAAGTGTTTCTATTGGGCTCCAGAGCATGACTCCTAGATTAGGAAGAACTTTGAGGAAAAGGGGATTAGTAGGTTGAAGGACACATTTGGGGAGCTAAGGAAAAAGAACAAGCAGCCTCTGTGGTTGTCTGGCAGCACTTGGAAGTCACTTCAAGAGTACTGGACTTCTGAAAAATTTAAAAAGATGAGTGCACAAGCGAAGAAGAACCGGAATAGTGACCAGGAGGGCTTAGGTCCTTCTTTGCATACATGTGGCTCAATCTCATTTAGTGAGCAAAAGAGACGTTTGGTAAGTGGTTCATTCATTTCTTGCATCCTGTATTTTCTATATGTTTTGCAATATAGGAAGAACCCTCACCTATTTTAACTTATTTGCATATCGTATAGGCTAAGAAGCTTCAAATGGAGCCGACTGCAATAGAATTATTTAAAGACACTCATCAACATAAGTAGGACAACATATGGGTTGATAAGAAATATGAGAAAACATATCTGAGTAACCTCTACTTTTTACGTGTTTAAAATATTCTGACTCGTGCGATTTTGATGCTAGATCTGCAACGCATAATATTTTTAATCTTATTTTGTAGATAGAGCATCAACAGAAATGGGAACAAATCAGAAATTTCCAATATTCCACAGATCCTAGCTCCGATCCATCTAAAATTCCATCTGAGATAGAGCTGTGGGTGCAAGGCAACTTAAACAAAAAGGGGCACGTGTATAGACTAGGTTCGGAAGGGGTGAAACTGAAGCACCTGTTTAAGTCCACAACAACATCCATGAGCAGTCAGGAGCTAGATGTGCGAGAGTTGGTAACCCAATTGAACAATGAGTTAAGTTCAATGGCAATGATAAACTGCCGAATAGAAGAGAGGAACCGTCATTTAAAAGAAAAAGTTATGATGTTGAGTGAACAACTTAGTAGGGTGCAAAACACACTAAATGAGTTCATTAGATCTCAACAAGCATCTGGCTCTAGATTACGCCTACCCCCTTCTTCGTGCCCTTGACAGAACCGTCGCTCTATTTATGCTCCTCCTCCTCCTCCCCCTCCTCAGCCCCAATACCAAGATGATGATGATGGTGATGGTGATGGTGACGGTGATGGTGATGGTGATGATCATGGGTATGATCCGTATTCTAGTTACAACTATTTCAACTATTAGAACTTCTAACATTCGGTGAATTTGATATTGTGTTATGTGTATTTGGTACAATGGTTTGGGATTGTGCGTGCTACAATCATTTGGAACTTTGAACACTTTGTAGTTGTATTGTTGAATGAAAGTAATCATGTGTGATGGTTACTTTCTGAATTAGTTATAATGTCCATACCTTTGTGTGCAACTAAACACTTGTGCTGGTTGAATGAACGTAACCACGTGTCGTGGTTACGTTGTTGTGATTAATGTACCACGTGTGGTAGTTGTAAATGTTGGACTTACAGGTTTTGTATAAATTGTAATTGGGTTGTTGAAGTTGCCTAATTTTTTTTACAAAAGTTGACAAAAATTCTGACAGATTTGGCGATGGATACAATATGCACCGACAGATTTACCGACGGAATTTCGACGGAAGTCCGATGGAATTCTAATGAAATTCGTTTTTTTAAATTTTTTTGGAAAAAAATTTCAAAAAAAAGGAAGCATCTAACGGAACCGTTCCGTTGGACGCAAAGAATTCCGTCGGAACAGGCCTCCAATGGAATTCCCTGTCCGTCAGAACTAGTAAATGCCATCGGAACACCTTTCCGACCCCGGTTATTTCGACGAACAAACTCGGTCGGAGTATCCGCCGAAAAAAGAATTTTCCAACCAAAAAAAGTACTTTTTTGGTCGGAAAATCTGCTAAAATAAATAGATGTTTCCATAGTGGTCGTCTCAGTTCATTGTGACCTTCTACAATACAAACAAACACATTACACAAAGGTTCTCAAAATAATATGGCCATCCTCATAATCAACATAATTCATGACAACATCAAGTACACTCACATCACAACAACATTCATAACTATCATATATTTATGCTGCATACCTAACACATATCCACATACTGTAAACCCGCTGCAGTCATAGACAGCATAACACACCATGTTTGTAGCTGCAGTTATCTCGGGTTTGCATATTCATATCCAGGGGATATCTATTCTGACATACATTATAGAACCACATTCAACACATCCATTTTCCTTTCATATCTTCCCCAAAATCATCCAAATTTACTCCTCTTATATTTCATACAGAAAGACTACAATCCTCACATCACCAAATGGACAACCTAGGTTGTGACACAAGCAAATACTTGTTAACATTCATGAAAACTGTTCCTAACAAACATCTAACCGGCTTAATTTTAAGCACATAAAATCCATCTCACTCACCCACTACGAAACATAAACTGCTGATACTGAAACTTCATAGCAACTCACATTATACAAGAACTTCAACCTGGGATGGATAGTATACCATTCCGGGGTAATGATATCCTGATCCGAACATCACTGACAAACCAACAGTCAAAACATTTGGAACACAATTCACAGCAGTGGCCAGTACATTTTCACATATCCATCAATACAATCGACCCCACCATATGCACATAACATCCCCAAACCCTAAATTTCTAATTTCCCATTCGCTAAATTCCAATTGAGAATCAGTGGTTACAATATTCATATCCAGAGAATATCTACTATGACATACATTACACAATTACATTCAACACGTCCATGGTCCACTCACACCTTCTTCAAAAATCATCCATTTTTACTCCTACAATTCATATAAATACACTACAATCCCCACATAAACCAAATGGACAACCTAGGATATGCCATATGTAAATACCAGGTTAACATTCATGTAAACTGTTCCAAACACTTTACAAAGTCGAGCAATTTTTAGGTACATGAAATCCATTTCACTCACTCAATACAACCCACAAATAGTTGTCAATGAAATTTTAGAGCAAACCACTTAACACAAGGACTTCAACCTGGATTGGACACTATACAGTTTGGGTTTAATCATATCACCTTCCCAACGTCACATAAAAACCAACAATGGCATAATTCGGAACATAATTAAAAGCATTTGCAAGTACATTCCACATCTGCATCCCAAACGAACAATCCAACATAGCCATATAGCATCCCCAAACCTCAAATTCCTAATTTTTTTCAATTTCAAATTTCCTATTGAGATTCATGTCATCCTATTAAATGTGTTTCCCATACCCAACTTGCAACAAAGAGACTTTAAATGATATGCTATGAACTTGATGAACACATAAACATGTAAGAAACGTTACCTTTTCTACCAACTTCATTTACATAGTTGCAACCCCGTAACCAACCACCAAAGACAGCCTTTATTTTGAGCACCACCACGCTTCAATGTGCCAACTTTCCTTCTTCAACATCGACGATGGATGCTCCCAGTGTTTGCTTTCTCTCTCCTCTTCTTTTACATCTTCTTAATTTCTCTGCAACTTCTTTAACCTCCCATTATAACTCACACTCATGCCCCAAATGTTTTGAATTTTTCAATTTTATCTTTTGTCAGCTCCTTCAAACATGACTTTTAGTGTTTTCCAATTTTAAAACCAAGTTACTTAAACAAGGGGCACAACAGACTTTTTTGCGCTTCAAAAGCAATTGACTTTTTCAACCCCCAAACTGTCATATCAAAAGTAGTGCCAGAGTTTGTCGAGGACACAAACAACACTTAAACAACAGAAAAACTCCAAAAAATAGATACAAATTTATTGCAATACCTGTAGGTAAATTTCCCAATAGTATTACACTTTTAGATGATTTTCCTTTTATTGAGGTGTTGGTATCCCATTTACTTCAGAACCCATAGTTCCTTAAAGTTTATACCATACTTTTAGAAGTATAAAATCCTACAAATCACATAAATATTATGTATCAAAAATTGTTTATATAATAAATATATGCCGGATAATATATATATATATATATATATATATATATATATATATATATGACAGGAGGAAATACATATTCCTAGATATATGATATACATTACCCCTGTTCCTTTTTGTGACTCCTTTTTTTTCCATTTTTTGCGGTCCTTTTTTGGGATTTTTTTGGGCGGTGGGTGTTGTTTCGCTGTTGTACAATATTTGTGATTCAATCAGTTTCTGAATCGTGAGATACAATGCACCTTATCATCATTTCTTTTTGCTTTTTTTGCTTTTTAAAGTTAAGCTATATGGATTAGCTCACGTGCCATATCTGTGCACAAAGTTGCTTTTAATCCTGCCATCAAGATGACGATGGCTTCTCAACAACTTCAATAATTTCCATCCAAGCAACTTGTATCTTTGACTGGATCACTTATGGATCTCGTTTTTTGAGTGTACTAGGGTCGCAAGAATTAGAAACCTAATGAGAATTGATTGGAGGTGCTTAGGAGCAAAATCACTAAATTGAATTAAGAATTGTAAGAGTCTAACACCTATTTGAAATAAAAAATATTTCCATAACAGTAAAAATCTTAATAAACATTCATAAAACAATAGAAATTCAATCTAACTATTGTATATAAGTTTCACACAAAATCTATATTGTAATGAAGTCTTGAATATAAAAATGTATGAAGACAATATGAGGTTCCTCGAGAATCATGGATCGGTACCCAAGATTGAATAATCGTATTACGTACATTCCTAATACACATTATTTGAAAAAAAAAAAAAAATGGGGATCATAAGGTCCCAGTCTTTAAGATTCTAGTGAGAGTTGGATCGATGAAAGATTTTTTTATCATAGAATCATAGGATCGTAAGATACAGATTAACAATTTAATAACGTGACCACCAGAGTTGTAGAGTTAGACCCTAGCATGACAATAGACACAAATCGATCCGAAATTATTGAGAGATAAATGGTTCCAATAGAACATGAATCGATGAAAATTAGATCGTAGTTCCTGTATTACAATGCCATATGCTCCCACTTATTAAACTTTCGTTTTTCTCATATCTAAAACTCATGTTCTCGATTGTTGGGTTCATTGGACTCCTAAGTTTTATAATTTGAAGTCACGATGTCTTTTTCTTTAAATTTTGTGGCAATGCTACATACTTAAGCCAAAGTTTGACAATTATAACATATAAGAGTATAAAAGCACAAATAGCTACACAAATTGATGTAAAGTCCGCATAAATTAGCCATTCTCAGCGTGAAATATATCAATTAATATTTTTGGACAAGTTTTTAAATTGTTTCTAACATAAAATTAACACAACTATCAAGGCCATGTTCTTTTCATGGGTAAATGATCCATTTCCGCTCGTTGCCACTCCTTCCTACTCCTTCCTACTCTTTCCTACTTTTTTCCACTCCTTTTCACTCTTTCACACTCCTTAAAACAAATATTATTCCTTCCCACTCCTACCCACTACTTTCCACTCATTGTAATTATTATTATTAATTACTATTATTAATTAACAATAATTATTACTATGATTTTTTATAATGACTAAGTAATTATTGTAATTAATTAATAATAATTATTATTACAATAAATATTTTCAATTATTAATCGTTATTATTAAAAATTATTAATAATTAATAATAACATTAATAGTAATTATTTTTACTATTAACAATAATAGAAATTATTAATTACCACTAATAATTAATTAATGAATAATTATAAAATAATATTTTTAATATCAATAAATACTAACATTAATCATTATTACCAATAATATTAATAATAATTACTATCACTAATATTATTAGTTATTAATTTTATTAATATTTATTATTATTAATATTGGTATTAATAATTATTAGTATTTATAGTAATAATAGTAATAATTATTCCTATTAAAAGCAATTATTATTGCAATTACTACCAATTTTCATTAATAATAATTATTACAATAATAATAATAATAATAATAATAATAATAATAATAATAAATATTATTAATTATTATTGATATTATTTTGTTATGATTAACTATTATTATTAATATTAACCATTATTATGACTACTATTAATAATATTAACAAGAATTATTATTGTAATTATCATTGTTAATTATTATTAATATTAATTATTAATATTCTGATTTATCATTATTATAATTATTAATAATTATTATTTAGTAACAATATTAATGTTAATTATTTTTAATATATAATAATTATTATTTTTTATTAATTAATTAATTATTAAACAATAATTTGTAATATTTTTAATTATTAATACTTAATTATTATTGTCATTATTATTATTCGTGTTGGGTGTCTCTGGGCCTCTTTTGCTACTTTCTTTGATCCACAAGGCCTTAAAATCATCATTCTACTCACATAACTTGGCTTACACAGTCAAAATCTGCAAACACTCTCAAAACAAGTGAAACCAAGCGTAATAGTAGAAATAAGGGCATAAATCGTTGAACTAAGCACACTAATGCCATAAAATGACTCCTAAACACTCATGGATGCTATGTATATATGACATTCATCAGCACACATACCTATATTGTGAATCATCTATGAAAGTCATGAAATGAATTTTCCCATGACGTGTTTTCACATTAATGGGTCCGCAGATGTCGGAGTGAATGAACTCCAAGGGACTTCATGTGCTTGAAACCTTATCAAAAGACTTTATAGTTGCTTTGCTAGCTAAACTTGACTTTCACAAGGGCAACATAACCTTAATGAGTCGGTCTTAAATGACCTTCATTAGCTAGTTTGTTAACTCTTTCTTGGCCCCCATGGTCAAGTTAAGCATGCAAAACAAAGTTAAAAATGAGGCAAAGATGAAAGATGTTCCATTTTGTCCAAAGCACTGAAAACACTTTTCAATGTTGCATGGCCAAACAAATTACCATTGTATATAATAGATGACTATTAGAAGAGAAAACTAATCTTAGAAGCAAAAGACACAAAGGAATATTGCATCCCAGGTGCATAGAGAGCGTCATGAAGAAGCAGTGCATTCTCTTTATGGAGTTTGAGACAGTATGTTCTTATTTCAAAGACATCTTCTTCACTGTCGTTTCCTAAAATGACAGCTTGGGAACCCACCGGATAGCGATGAAAGTGCACAAAATCGGTTTCGCCCTGAACTATATGCTTGGTTGCTCCCGTGTCTACAATCCACTAGGGATCATGGTTGGTAACAAATGCTTGGGAGCACACACATTATTTAGGGTTAACTGTGAAAAAAGGTACCTCAGTTGGCCTATGACAATCCCAAGTGCAAGGTTCCTCATTTCCATAGTTTATAGCACTTCACACGTGTCTTTTGCCCCTAACCCTTTTCCTTTTGGCATTACCACCCTTAGGTTCGGAGCTTCAAGGAAAAATGATCTGATCGAACTTGTTGCTAAGCTAATCCCACATTACTCAACAGTGGAATAGTTTTCAAATTCCTTCACCAGATCATCATGCATGCTATACAACATAGTATAACATGTTAATGGATCCATTCTCAAATCATTTTTGGTATGTCCTTAGGTTCTCTTGACTTTACTTACTAGCGACACCATCTTTGCCATTCTGGGAGACATAGAAGACGTCAAGTATTCCAACACTTCATACTCGTTCAGAAGAAACTAAATCTTCTAACACTATTTTTCATAGTTAGTGCTATCTAACTTTTCATTCATAAGGATATCACTAACCACATTTTAGTTGCCATATCTACAAGTACAGTTTTAAAAGATGGACATTAGGCATATTTTCAAATAATTAAATTATTTAAAAAAACTCCATTATTCACTTGTATGATCAAAAATTTTGCTAAACTCATAATCATCACATACAAAGATGAATTAGAAATGTCTATAATTTAATTACCATATTTTTCCACAAAACAAAACTTATGGAGTACTCAGTTGTTAAACTAATTAACACATTTAGAAATATCACAAAGATATTCAACTTAATCATGTAAAACAATTTTACATGAGGTTATGCTATGTAAAACGAATTAAATCTATTATTTAAAATTCAATTTAATGGCATATCAACCAGAAAATTCATAGTCTTATATGAAATATATTTATATAATAAAATGAAACGATATTGCAAAATATATTCTTATAATAACATGTTACAAAAGAAGTTCATTAAAGCCCATATAGTATTATATGGAACACATTTATATAATAATCATGAAATATATTCAAATTTCAAGCGTAAATTATAAAACACATTTATAATTTTACGGATTTAGGTTTCATGAAACGAAATAATAAAATTACATAATTAACATGAAACATGAAACGAATTCACCTTCATTAATTTGGGCAAAGAAAAAGTGCTAATAACAATTAAAAACTCATGTAATTATATAAAAAACATTTATATAATATCATTAATTGATGATTGACATGAAACATATTCATCTGACAAAAATATTATATAAAATATACTTATATAACATAATTGGTAACATGAAACATATCCAAATATTAATCGCAAGTGATTATATAGAACACATCCATATAATATTACAAATGTGAATAAAATGAGACGAATTCAAAGTAAAACTCGTAAATTATATAAAACGTATTCATATAATATTGCAAATTTAAATTTCATGAAACAAATTCAAAAATAATTACTCACTATACATATCCAAGTAATGCCATGAAACACATTCATGTAAGTTGCTCATACATATGACTTTATATAACTTTATAAAACGTGAAACAAATTCATATAATCATGCCGAAACAAATAATTAAGCAAATCGCATTTTGGGCTTAACTGATTCAGGTAACAAATATGAAAGATATTAAATAATACAATAAACAAGAGTTATCGACATATGGTCCTTTCGAAGAGGGGGGCGCATGTTGCTAACGTAGAAACCCCCTCCCCGAACCTAAATCATTCTCTCTCTACTCAAACCCTTAGACCCACTCCCAACCTTTCTTTGTCCCTAAAAATGGTATTGCGCTGCCATGAACGACTCTCAACCTTGTTCTCCGTGAGCAAGCCACCACCTCCGTTCATGATTTTCTTACTTCTTGGCAGCCTCCACCGCCAAGAGGTCTCTTTTAACACCCAAAGGATGTAACTTGCTGCCCGTCACCATAGATTCAAGCCCCACGAGCCATTGTGACATTTTCCAGGATGAAGCCGACACCGCTGAGGTGTAGATCGGCCACCAAGGGACTGAAAAAAACGCCAGTTACTCAACAAACACGCCTCATACACAGTGGCGCGTGGATCTGACGCGCCTCTCTTTGAAGCGCTTTACGGTTTTTCCGACGGAATTGCACGGATCGGATCATTTGAATGGCAAAGAAGGAAGAAGAGAGGCAAACTCCACCTTTGTCGACGGCGCGTGACACACACGCACCGTCCCTCTTACACGGTTCTCATGGGTATGGACGGACCCCGCTTTCTTGCTTCTATCATTTTCTCGTTCTTGTTGTTTGTTTTGTCTTGGGGGTTGATGATGGCGATGGAGGCCACCAAGACAACTCCAGATCTGGCGCCATCAAAGCTTGGGTAACAGAGACCATACAGTGGTGGTTGTCACCATGGCCACAGAGACCGGTGGCATCATGGTGTTTATAGGGTTAGCGTTTGGACAGATGGATAAATTTTGGGTGGGAGGGTCGTTTAGGAGAACAGTCTGGGTTTAGGGTTAGGGTTTTAGACAAATAGGGGGTTACAATCAGGGAAAAAACAATTAGGCAAACATACTTAATAGATAATCACATATCAAAAGCATGCTTTCATGGATCAAATTAGCATGATTCAATAAGTTGAGATGAACATATAATCAGACTAATACTTATAACAATTCAGTTTGCGTAATTACAAAAGTTAATCACATAGGCAGAACATTTGGGGCTAAACCCGAGCAACTTAGACTCTGATACCACTGTTGACAGATTAGGACATACCTTAGTGCAGAAGCATTGAATCTCGTTGATTGGTGATTGCCCATGAATTGTTGAATTAGGACTGATGGTGGCTACCAAAGTCACTATAGTTATCACACCCCAAACCTTAACCCAAAGCATGACAAGGTTAGCGTGAGAGGAGGGGAGAGAGACTTATGTTATGTTTGATTGGTTGTAATGTAATGACAATGTAATACAATCAACTTTGCAATGCAATCATGATTACTTAGTTTGAAGTAATCACAATTACAAGATAATTCTTTTGTAGCAATACTCTCATATAACCAAACAAGTTAGTGAAAATACAATTACAAACTTGTTTGCATTACAAGGTTAATTACGTCTAATCAAACATTACCTCAGGGTTACAAGTTTCTATTACACCCCTTAAAACTAATAGCACAAAGTTTATAACTTGCTATGTGGAGTTAATAGAAATGACTAATACATAATTAATCATTCCGTATCCGTCCACTTAATGTCGGTTATCAACGTGACCGTTACACTTGGTTAACAGATTTCATGAAAATTAGAATTACTGTAGAGTATATAAATTGTTGAGGTGTAAGTTTTTGCTTTAATCACCTTGCTGTAGACACTCAGTTATAAAAAAATAAAAATAAATAAAGCAATAAGTAGGCTTGTAGTTGTACAATGACTTGTTAGTTTGAATGTAGCCAAGTTTGCAATACAGCATAGCTTAAAATTATAATTTCATTATAATGTTGTTTTGTTCTATAGAGCATTGCAACTAAAATTTTCTGATAGTTGTGATTATCACAAGTTTGGTTGCATTATTTTGTATGCAGCATGGGGGAGGCTGGAACTGTTGTGGGAACAAAATTGAGCAATTGGATCCTGCTCTAGCGAAGCCTTATTTGCATGCAATTTGCACCAACTCAGCAGGAAATTTGAGCTCGAAAGAATGCTTGGATCATGACCCAATTGCTGGTCACGAGCCCAGCAGCCCCAGCTCACACCTCCCCTACCTCTTCTTCACTCTCTCTCTCTGTCACCCAACCGTGTGGGCCCTGTTTATTGCACTGCAATAGAGGCCCAGCAGCTTCCTGCTTTTTCTCACTCCCACGCCTTTCCCTGCTAATTTTGCTTCCCTTGGCCCAGCAAGTGAACACTCAGCCCGCTTCAATCATCTGTCTTTCGCAGATAGCTTGGCCCAGGTTTCTCTTTCCCTCTTGCCTCTTCCTTGGAACCTAGCAGCATGCCCAGCCCGGCCCAATCTTGTTTCACCAGTTCATGTGCACCCAACCAAGATCCTTTCAAAGCTCAATGCTAGAACTGGCAAATGAATCATTCGATTTGGTACGGGTCGGATTAAGTTTGGGTCGGATCATGTTTCAGATTAGGTAACATTTCGGTCAGTTCGGTTTCGCTCGGGTGAACTTTGGTTCGAGTCGATTTTGGGTCAACTGATTTTTGGTTCAATACGCTTGTCATGAAAAAATAAGCAACTTTATAGAAATTTTCGGGTCGGGTATGGCTCGATTCGGGTCAATTCGGATTTTAGATCCACTTTTCAGTGAGCATATTTTGGATGTTTAAGGATATCAGATCAGGTAGGGGTTCGGATCGTACAGTTCAGGTTTTAGGCCCTAGGTTAGTTTTGTTAGGTCCACTCAATGCCTCACCATCTCATTCTACTCTAAGAATTAATTTCTATAAAGAAGTGGTGGAATTCAAATGTAAAAAAAGGGTGGCTGTTCAAGGATAACTTCAACTCATCCACTAATTTATCCACTCCTTGTTCAATTCTTCGCTTCTGCTAGACAGTAGAGAGTCTTTGTAAGACTAAATTATTTGGATTGAGAAGTCTAGAAAAAAAATAAGCTTGTTAGCTACTTTTCTCTTCTCATCTCATTTGTGAGCCAAATTTCTAGAGTTTGTGTTAGATTTCATGATTTTGTAATTATCAAAGTTAGGCTTTGTGGGGTGAAATATACCACCAATCAGGAGTACCAGTAGACCAACTTTAATGGTATTTTCATTAATTATGGCCGGTTAAGAATTAAGATGCCTATATAGGACTGCAATGTATCCTTGACTAATAATAATGTTTTACTTATTTTTTTGGATTATATTTTGTCTCTTACTGCATAATTTGAACTTTATTTAATATTAATTTGTTTATACAAATGATTACTATTGTTTATTCTTGTTCATTTCAATAGTTTAATTTGCCATCTCATATCCTTATAGGCTAATAAAATATTATTTAATTATGGTTAAAATTATAGTTGTTGAATTTGAATAATTTATGCTATAAATTAGATGAGTTTTGTCTAGAATGAATAATTTATGCTAACCACTAGATGAGCTATGTCAAATTATAATTATAATTCATTTTTTTATGACCTGATGCTTGTAACTTAGGATCTTTAAGAGACTATTGAACCTCCACTAGGATTAGTAACTGAAAAATGAGATTCTTGATGAAATCAAAGTCCCAAGTTTTCTCTAATTAGATATCTCTCACTTTCTCTCGTGACTTGGTAATATTTCTTAGTTTTATTATTTTTAATTTGATTATTGATAATATTTCTCACTTGAATCATTCTTTGGTTTAATCAGGAAAAGTAAAATTAAAGCTATTATTATTCTCTGTGAGCACGGCACTCATATGCTCGCCAGTATTCAATGCTTTTGTGCACTTGTAAATATTTGAATCTAATTTTTAAACCTCAAAGATCTACACCACATAATAGTCTCTACATAAAACACATACTAAACATAGAAAAAACATTCATTCTCAAAGACACACCATTAACCACAACTAGTTAAGTACATGAGAGAACCGACCAGTCGCAGCAGTTCATGTTAGACTAAGTACACATGCACCACTAGGTAAGGCAACGGAGCACACCGTTATTTATCAAACATAGTGGCCCCCCAACCTAACTATATGTATATTTTCTGTTTCTGATAGCAGACATGGTACCACTTCATAGCTACTAGTCCAAGTAATTTTAAGCTATTCATACGATTGATTTCAGAGACCATCAATTTCTAGGGCTAGCCTACATTGACATTAGGCCCCGAAATGCTATTCCCTCCATAGTTTGGTCCAGCAGTATTGTTGCAAATACCCCCTGATACATTCTGCGGACCAGTATTAACAGTCTCAGTCTTCTGCTCATAATTCCCAGCATTGACACCTCCAACTGTCTGATTCCCAGATGCGTTTGCGTTACCCCCAGAATTGGCTAAAGATGGGTTAATCTGGGGAAGAGGTAGACAATCTGGAAATGCACGTTGCATGGTACCAAATCTAGGAGTGCTTCTTTTTTTCTTTCTAAAGAGCTTAGGTAGGTTCAGCTGATGTTTAGTTGTGATTTGGCCTGCTGAAATTGTGAGCAGTTGTCCCCTTTTATAGTGGCTGGAAATGAGAGAGAGGTACCCTGCCATGACAGTGACATGTATAGATTCATTGCTCCTAAGCTTTCAAGACCACTTTTAAGGAACATTTTCCTCATTTAAATATAAGTGGACATATTCCAGTAAAGAGTTATAATATATGTTATATAAGTGTCTTATTTTGATCAAAATTAACATATTAAATGATTTAAAATCATTTAATATGTAATATTAAACCCTATCTACAAAAGCATATAATATGCATAATTTTCTAGTTGTGAAAAAATTGGATAAAAAAATAATAATACACAATTCATAAGTTGTAACATCCTTGCACTATTCAATCATATTATTTTTTTAAAAATTTAATACATAACAATATAAATTTTTAGCTCTAATAAAACACTTAAAGAAGTGTCTTGTAGTAAAATACTTATCAATTTGCTTCCAATAAATTTATCCTGGTGATGTACCTGTCCAACATATCTTGGCAAAATTTTAAAAAAAAATAATAGTACAAATACAAAGATATGTTCTATCCAAAAGTATAAACTATTTTTTTTAAAAAAAACAAATTCTTATCTTTAAAACCTGTTCATTAGATTGGTAAGACTCTTTACTTAGGCCATATTTGGTAAATATCTGTTAGCTATTAGCTGTTAACTGTTTGTATTAGCTATTAGCTATTTGAGTTAACTATTTATATTAGCTGTTTGAATTATTTGTTTGTTGAAAAATTATTTGGTAAAATTAGCTGTTTCTAATAAATTTGTGAGAAAAAAGCTAATTCTTTAAAATGTTCTTCCAAAA
This sequence comes from Carnegiea gigantea, assembly GCA_029747015.1. Classification (NCBI taxonomy): domain Eukaryota; kingdom Viridiplantae; phylum Streptophyta; class Magnoliopsida; order Caryophyllales; family Cactaceae; genus Carnegiea; species Carnegiea gigantea. The sequence continues at coordinate 285,750 of JAKOGI010000749.1, forward strand.
AGCTCATGAAATTAGCTTTTTCAAATTAACTTTTGGACTCCAAAAGTTCTTCTAAAAAGTCTTTATACCAAACATCCAAATTAGTTTTTTGTTTGGTCAAACAGCTAATCTTGATCAAAAAAGTTCTTTTTGATCGAAAACCTCTCTAAAACACTGTTTGCCTAACACCCCCCTTAATTAAAGGAATTGGATTAGTGTCAATTAAATATATCTGCCGATGTGGTTAGAACGATTGTAATATTAAATCTACAAGATATTTTTTTAATAGATACAAGGATTTTATTCAATTAGTCAAATTCTACATACATTACAAGCCTCCTCAGCAACTAGATCAAGGATACACTCCAAACCATTACTGTACTAGCTTGTTAGAGGGTTGAGGACGTGCCCGACCCGCCCTGACCCTTGCTCAAACATGAGGGTCAGAGTCATCTTCTTTTGCGTTCAATCCACTTGAACCCTCAAATTAGGGGTTCACGAAAAGTAGTGGTAGGATCAGGCAGAGGTTCCACCTCGCTAATATGACTTAAAAATCCAACCCTCGAAAGATTAGATTTTATAATATAAGCACTTTAAAGTTTTAATCTTCAAACCGATCCTGGAAATGGACAAGCTTATGTTGAAACCCAAATTGCTCAATAATGACGGCTTTATTTGATCTGATTAATTTCTTTTGTAAATTTTTATTGAGTTATTATCTAATGTCTTTTAAAGCTTTTCATCTACCCAAATCATTCATGCTTCTGCATTTCTAGAAGATGAAGTTTTAAAACTGAGAGGCATATAAAAAGAATTGGATAAGAATAACTTGGAACACGAAGGCACAAGGAGAACAATTCGATTCATTTTTGGTTGTCCTCGCATGTTAGGCAGAACTCACCACCATTTCATAGGTGGACAAATGGGAAGAGGCGTAGACCATTTAGGCATTGAGTCGGACACATTCCAACTTGTTTTTTGGGCATGCTACGTCGATGCTTATTTTTTTCTATGCGCTGTGGGTCTCTCGGTATAGGGGAATTTGATTCTTACACCATACTTGCATGAATTTCGTGTTGCATGAATTTCGTGTTTTGTGTGAATACGAGTTTAATTAACACTTGTATGCATGTATGTATATATATGATATAATATGATGATATGATATAATACGATTAGATTTATCAGTTTGATGGGTAGGTCAAATATAGATAGGGCATATTTCGGGTGCAGACAAATATAGATAATCGTATTTTGATTTTACAAGTTTCGGATCGATTCATTGGGTTAAAAGTGTATTTTTTGAGTTAGTTCTCTTTTGTTAAAATTAAAAAGTGGTATACTTATTACCTAAAATTGTCCGTATTTAATCAAAAGCATGGAAATTGTAATTGTGTAAAACAATAGTTGAAATATTCAAACTTTTCATTGTAATATATGAACGCAATATGCGGATAGGCAATTAGGCACAGGGAAGTTAATACTAATCAACACATACATGTCATGTTTGTACATTTGGTCCAGAGCAGAGAATATCTTTAAGCAATTGGACTTTCGGCCAAGAGTAGGGAATACCATTAAAGTATGAAAGTGAACTAAATATTTCTTAGGGCCTGTTCTTTTCGTGGGTAAATAGGGTGGGTAAAACGGTGAAGTAGGTTGAAGTAGGTTGAGGTGGGTTGAGGTAGATTGAAGTTGGTATTTTTTTTTTGAGGTGGGTTGAAATAGGTTGAAGTAGGTTAAAGTGGGTTGATGCTGGTTGAAGTGGGTTGAAGTTGGTATATTTTTTATGTGATGGGTTGAAGTGGGTTAAAATAATAAGAAATGTAACTAATGTGCGATAATTTATGAAGTTATCGAAATTTTGTGAAATTTTTGTTTATTCTTTTTTTATTTTTTGTTTTTTATTTTTTATTTTTTTTTATTTTTCATTTTTAATTTTTAATTTTTCATTTTTCATTTTTCATTTTGTATTTTTGTATTTTTTATTTTGTATTTTTCATTTTTTATTTTTCTTTTTTCTATTTTTTCATTTTTTTATTTTTCATTTTTTATTTTTTATTTTTTATTTTTATTTTTTATTTTTATTTTTATTTTTTATTTTTTATTTTTTATTTTTCATTTTTCGTTGTCCATTTTTCATTGTTCATTTTTTATTTTCATTTTTTATTTTTTATTTTTTATTTTTTATTTTTTATTTTTTATTTTCTTTTTTATTTTTTATTTTTATTTTTATTTTTTATTTTTTATTTGTAGTTTTTATTTTTAGTTTTTAATTTTTATTTCTTATTTTTTATTTCTTATTTCTTATTTTTTATTTTTTATCTTTTATTTTTTATTTTTTTATTTCTTGGTTCTTATTTTTTATTTTTTATTTTTAAATTTATTATTTTGTAATTTATCATTTTGTAATTTTTAATTTTTAATGTTTTATTCAAAAATAAAAATTAAAATTAAAAAATAAGAAATAAAAAGTAAAAAATAAAACAAACAATGTAAAAAACACAAAATAAAAAATAAAAAATAATTAATAATTAATAAAAATAAAAAAAGAAAAAAGAAAAAGAAAAAAGAAAAATAAAACAATAAAACAATAAAAAATAAAAAATAAAAAATAAAAATAAAAAATAAAAAATAAAAATAAAAAATAAAAATAAAAATAAAAAATAAACAATAAACATAAAAATAAAAATAAAAATTTAAAATAAAAATTAAAAATTAAAAATTAAAAATTAAAATAAAAAATAAACAATAAACAATAAACAATAAACAATAAACAATAAAAAATAAAAAATAAAAAATAAAAAAGAATGAACAAAAATTTTACAAAATTTCGATAACTTCATAAATTATCACACATTAGTTTCATTCTCATTATTTTAACCCACGTCAATCCACCACGTACAAAATATACCAACTTCAACGCATTTCAACCTACATCAACCCACTTCAATATAATTCAATCTATTTCAACCCACCTCAAAAAAAAATATCAACTTCAGCCTACCTCAACCTACCTCAACCTACTTCAACCGACTTCCCCCTTTTCCCCACCGAATGTACTCATAAAAACAACAGGCCCTAAATCCCATATGATACTTTACAAATTATTAAAATTATGAAGGGGGTGGGTTGAACTTGGTTGAAGTGGATTGAAGTAGGTTGAGGTAGGTTGAAGTTGGTTGAAGTTGGTATTTTTTTTCAATTGGGTTGAAATAGGTTGAAGTAGGTTGAAGTAGGTTGAAGTGGGTTGAAGTTGGTAAATGTGGATTGACCCACGAAAAGAACAGGCCCTTAATTGTGCTAAGCCACTGTCTTTTTCAGCTTTATGCAAGGTTATGCTTAGAACTTATAATTCCTTAAAACTTCTTACTGTTCCTTACTGTTTGTTGACAACGTTTTACAACTCCTTGCAAGACCTTACAATTCCTACAACCACAAATTTGATAAAGTTCCACACAGCTAGGAGCTAACAACTTCTTACAAATGCTTACAAATGCTTACAACTACTTACAATTTTTTTTTTTAATTCCTTACTTACCATTTAACCATACAACGTAAAGAATGGGAGCCAAGTGTTACTCGTTCCTGTTTAGTTCTACTTATGGGGTACTAACAAAACCAACTGAACTTGAACAAACTGTTATTATCATGGCATACAAAAGGTAAAATACATAGTACAATACACAGAATTGATCATAAATAAAAGGGTTTTTAGAATATGATAATCCCAACTTATGGGGTGGTGAAAGATAATAAGCTGAACTTAGGAAATCCTTGCCAGTGAGCTTTACTTTGAAGGGATTTATTTTTGATATACCACTACCGAGTCGGACTCGTCGGAAAGGTGATGTGGCAGTGGTTGATGCCATGTGTAAGTAAGAAGTGAACACCAAAAAAAACAAAAAGGAAGTTTGACCTTGTTTAATTAGTTGACCGTTTGATTTTTGATACATCAAGCTCTCTCCTTTCTCATTCTCTCTCTTTCTTCAGTCTCCCTCCTCTTAAAATAGAACTTCCCACTTAACGTGATTAAAACCTGCAAAAAGTAAAGGACACCAAATTTCTCCCTCTCTCTCATCAAAATTCCGAAATTAATTGGAAAAGTGGAAACCCTAGAGTTGGAGTGTTGCGAATTAGGAGCAAAATTGAGTGTATTTTCATCCCCCGTTGCTGCTAAAGTGGAAGTGGAAGGTGATTGTTGGCAAAATTGACAAGGAAACTGGGGGAGAAGGTGGAAAAGAAGCACAGATCCACTTTTTGTACTAAAGCGTGTAAAAGTAGGCTTTTTTTTAACTTAATTGTGATTAATTGAAGGGTTTAAAGGACACTATATTTCTGTTATTGTTTATTGTTGGGTTGATCAGGGGATAAGGGTGTGTAATATGCCTACTTTTGTAAATGTCGACCTAACGCATGTATGTTTTTATGTTTTATTTGTTTTTAAACAGTATAATTGACGAAAATAAGTGTTGATGACATAGTTGTGGAGATTCATCATGGGGGGAAATTTGTGGATGGTGATAAGGTGGAATATGTTAGAGGTGGAGTGTCTGAGATTGAGCCTGTTGATACAGATAGGTTATCTAGGTTTAAGATAATTGGACTTGCTAATGATATTGGGTTTACCAATGTGGAGGAATTTTACTATCTAATACCTGGAATGAGTTTGAGAGATGGGTTGAGGACTTGTCATAATGATTTTGAATCATTAGATATGGTTGTTGCTGCTGCTATTCATAAAAGATTGGTTGTATATTTAGTCCATAGGGTGGATGTTCCAAAGGAAGTGGTCGCTGAGATGCCTGCTTTACCTTGCCCTTCTATGGCCACACAACAGTCCAATGTGGACCCAATGAGCAGCAGTATCAATGGTGGTCAAGAATGTGATCAAAGGAGGGGCTTGATGGGTTAACAAGAACATTGGGTCTCAAATTCAAGGGGCACCAGAGTGAAGCATACTCCAACAAAATCTCCTTTTAGTAGGAAAAAGCAAAAGGCCCATAAGAAAGGCCCAATTGAAGAACCAGTTCAGCAAGATCAAACACCCATCCCAACCCTAACCCCAACCCCAACATCTGCTACTATCCCTATTCCATCTCCTACTAGCACAACTCAAAAGGCCCATTCACATGACACAACCCCTGTTTTCAATGTGAATAATGAGCATGTACCTGAATGGGATTGGGAAGACCCTAGACCTGAGTCACCTATTTCATGGGATAAATTAATTGAGGGTGAGTCACTCAATGAAGAGTCTGGTGATAGTGAATATGTTCCTGAAATTGAGGTTGAGTTAGAGGCCTTTGACGACATTGCAGGTAGCATTTCAAAAGCAAGAGGCAAAAGAAAAATAAATTTGGGTGGTGGTGTTGATCATGGTGGGTGTGAGAATGATGGTGATGAGTATGATTGGGATACTGATATTCAAGATGAATGGGAGGCTGATGTTGAGGACCTGGAGACAAGTGATGAGGAGTGGGCAGCTGCCAGGGTTAAGGTTGGTGAGTGCAAGAAACAAAAGTATTCAGGAAGGATTGATAATGCCGAATAGGTGGGCAAGCAAGACATGACTGCAGATAAGTCTACTACTGGTGGCATTGAATAAACACAATGAGGTTCAAGTTTTCATAGTGATTATGAGACTTTTGAAGCTAAAATGGATACTGATGGAGAGACAGATGGGGATGTTCCTAGGTTATTAAGGAAAAAGGAGAAACCTATTAAGGTGGATGAGCACAGTGATTTCAAGAAATTAAAATGGCAAGTTGGAATGACTTTTAAAGCAGTTCAGGGATTCAAGGATGCAATATTAAGGTTTGCAATAACATAGGGGTATGACTTAAAAATAGGTATCTCTGACTCAAGAAGAAGAAGGGTAGGTGCAGTTTGCAAACAGTGCTGCAGATGCAAACTGCATGCATCATGGGATAAATCCAAAGCTACATGGGCTGCTAGAACAGTAAACAACCACCATGTTTGTACAAGGAATATGGTGAAGAATAGACAATTGAAATATACATGGATTGCATCCCACTATTTGCTTTGGTTCAAAGAAAATCCAACATGGCCTGCCAAAGAGTTGGTGAATGCAGTTAAGAAGGATCATGGGGTTGTTATAAACAAGTGGACAGCTTATAAAACAAAATAAGTAGCTTATGGAATGTTGCATGGCTTAATGTTTGACCATTACTCAAAGCTGGGAAGGTACATTGAGGAGCTGAATAGGTCAAATCTAGGTAGCTTATTCATTATTGAAACTGATCCTAAAATTGTCAAGGACATCCCTGTTTTCTAAAGGATGTTTGTCAGCTTTAAGGTGCTCATAAGGGCCTACTTTCAGGGTGCAGATCTGTGATATGCATTGATGGTAGCTTTATGAAGACATTTTTAGAAGGTTATCTACTGGCTGCAATTGGCATGGATGGAAACAATCAAATGTTTTCAATTGCATGGGCTGTTATTGAAGGTGAAAATAATGACTCCTAAAAGTGGTTTCTGCAGCATTTGAGGGATTGCCTTGGAGGCAGAAATGGCTCTGGTTGGAGTTTCACATCTGATGAACACAAGGTGATTTTCTTCACCTGTAAACTCTTTTTGGGTTGGAGTTTCAAGCATATGACTGACCTTGCATTTTTTTTTTTTAAATGTAGGTAATTCTTCATGCTCCGGCAGCTGTATTCCCCAATTGTGAGCACAGACACTTTGCTCGACATATATATGAAAATTGGAAGAAGACTCACCAGGGTGAAGAATTGAAGCTTTTATTTTGGAATGCAGTAAAGGCATACAACCAAACTGATTTGAAAGATGCAATTAAGGCACTCAGACAAACCCCCCCAAGGCAGCAGAAGATTTGAGTTTCAAAATCCAAGACTATTCTGCGGGGCCTTCATGAGAGAGGATTCAAAATGTGATGTTATTGTCAACAACATGGCTGAGACTTTCAATGCTTATGTTGTCCATGCAAGAACCAAACATTTGATTGACATATTAGAGGATATTAGAATGGCTTTAATAGAGAGGATTGTGGTGAAAAGGTCCATTATGGAAGCTTCTGAAGATGACATCTGCCCTAGAATAAGGAGTAAACTAGAGGAGGAAAAAGAAGAAGCAAGAAATTATTTCCCTGTTTTAGCTGGCAACAAAGTCTTCCTGGTCAAGCACAGGTTAGACAACCTTGTTGTAGATCTCAACCAAGCCAAATGCACATACAGAAAATGAAATCTCACATGAATACCTTGTTGTCATACCATTGCATGTGCAGCATGGATGAAGCAAGGTCTAAAAGGTTATGTGCATTCTTATTTCAAGAAGAAGAGGTATATAATAACCTATGAAGGTTCAATATCTCCCTGTGCTAGAGAGACATTAGCCTGAGAAGGACATGCCACTGCAACCTCCACCAGTTCAGGTAGGGCCTGGTAGACCAAAGAGAAATAGAAGGAAAGATCCATATGAAGATCCAAAAAAGGCAAGCAGGTTAACAAGACATAGAAGGCAGATAGTGTGCACCAACTGCAAGAGTGCTGGTCATAACAAGAAGGGATGTTCTCAACCAGCAGAGTCTACTAATGGCAACCCGCCTCCACAGAAAAGGCAACGGGGTAGACTAAGGAAACAACCTCAGCTTCTCAGTGAGCCAAGGGAGCAAGGAGCAGCAGCTACTAGAGGTAGAGGAGGAATTAGAGACAGGAGAGGTAGAGGGAGAATAGCTAGGGTAAGTGTTTCACATTTCATTTTTTTATAAACAAAATATTTTTCTGGTTTTGCACATTATTAATTTTTTATTTTTCAATGTCTTAAGATATTCTACCCTCATCTGGACCACAGTCCATAACAGACCAAGGCTAGTCTCTTATTTTTAGTCAAGCATCAGTAGCTACCAGCAGCTCACAGTCTTTTATTAGCCCTCCATAGTCAAGATTCCAACTTCCCTGTAGCCTTTAAGTGTCAGATTTGTACATTGAAACAGTCAAATTTAGATGTGGTGTTCTGCGTTGTGTGTTAAACTTATATAATTTGGATATCAGATGTGTATGCTTGAGGCTTAATGTGCCAGGTCTACAGTGAGTTGTAAACCTTTTTTGCTCATTTTGTTAACATACAGGGAAAGTAATATCTATTTTGGATCATTACTTGCTCATTAGTTGCTACCAAACACAGTATTATAATGACTATTTTGGATCACATGCGTTTAGAGCAAAATATTTCACCACTTTTATTCTTTTTATTCATTCATTCAATGCAAAGTACAGCTACTCAACCACATTCATCTACCCCAATAAATAGCTACAAAGCATGAACACCAACTCCTTACATCTGCCCACATCATACCATCAATTTTCCCTTAGCAGAACTACTACAACTAAAAAAATAGTTTGATACATCCACATTTTGTGCCACCCCCACTTGTTTGCAGCTGTAAGTTTTAGTGCTATGAGTTTCTCATTCGCTGCCTTCATTTCTTGTTCAACTCTTCTCCCCTTCTCCTTCTCCTTAACAATCTTGCTTCTCAATTTTGCATTCTCTTCTTTTAACATTTGCAGCTCATCAGCATTCATTGCATTCTCTTCATCCCATTTGAAAAACCACAATCTTCATTAACCTACGGACACACAAAAGTAACACATCAATTGCAGATTCCACCCAATCATTAAATCCTAATTTTCATCATTCTACTAATGTAACCCTATTTTGATTTCACTTACCTTCCACAATTGACACCCAAAAAACTTTCTTCCCCTATTTGGGGGTCTTCTACAGGTTTGATATATAGCAGGTAAGTCATGAAAATACTTCACCATGCCTAGAATCAAGCCTTGGCTACTTGAATTTGATGTCTTCCCAGAATTCGATGACCTAGCAATGTTTGCTGTTCTACCAGACATATTCACCTCTTGGAACGGATCTTGACTTCCGGCTTTCGTTTTCTTCTTTCTCTTCAAAATCGCATTTTTTGCTTTGAAGAGGAGGGAGAATGAGAGAGAGATTTCACAAGAGGAGAGAATGGGAGAGGAGGGAGACTAAGGAAGGAGAGAGAATGAGGAAGGAGAGAGTCTATGCGTCCAAAATTAAATGGTCAACTAATCTTACTAGGATAAACAAGGTCAAACTCCCATTTTTCTTTTTTTTTTTGGTTCGCTTCTTACTTACACATGGCATCAACCACCGCCACGTCACCTTTCCGATGAGTTTGACTCGGTGGTGGTATATCAAAAATAAATCCCTTCAAAGTAAAGTTCACTGGCAAGGATTTCCTAAGCTCAGCTTATTATCTTCCACCACCCTATAAGTTGGGATTATTATATTCCAAAAACCCTAAATAAAAATACACTTGCTCTTAAACTTTTTGTTTCTTTTCTTGAAATCATTTCTACGTATTAAAGATTTAGAAGATAATTAACAAGCATAATGTTAACGTAATTTTTTAATTACAGTTATTTAAATAACAAAGCAAAGTAATGCAAATAGTATGATTATAACTTTGGTTGGATTTCATATTTGATTATGGGCATATTTGTTTCGATTTATTGTAAGTATTTATCCTCAATATTCATCAACTTTCAGCATAATTTAGCAATTTTCAGCATAATTCAGCACATGTATAAGTCAGCATCATTCAACACTATCAAGTAGTTATTAAAAATACCTAGTTATTTTTTATTCAACCAGTCAACATATTTAAGTATGTTTCAACATGTTTCAACAATAAGCACCAACAAGTACTTTTTATAATTAAAAAGAACATGCCTTACTTCAGACAAAACAAGTTTTTTTTAAACAAAGAGCTTTATCAAAATAATTTCTACATATTAAAGATTTAGAAACGAATTAACAAGCATAATGTTAATGTAATTTCAATTGCAGTTATTTAAATAACAAAATAAAATAACGAAAATAGTAATATTATAAATTTAGTTAGGTTTCATATTTGAATACTTCAGGCAAAACAAACTTCTTATTTTAAAAAAAAAAGACCATAATGATCAAGCTCCTGCATGAAGCAACGACGCTTATGCGTCTACATTTTCAAAGCTAACCAGTAACCAGTCGACTCATAAAACCTATGAAAAGCAAGCACCAAAATCACATATTTGTACACAAACTATATTTAAGAAGGGTGATGATGTATATCTGTACAGCAAAATGCCTCTTAGATGTCTTATCTTAATTAAAGTTAATATATTAAATGATTTAAAATCATTACATTCTTGATAGTTAAACTTAGTTATGAATTGTGAAGTCCTAGAATTTGTCGGATTCGCTAAGGGATATAAAATGACACCCTAATCAGATAAACCCTAACCGCAAAGATTTATTATACGTGTAATTTTTTAATTGTGAAATAATATCCATAAAAAGATGATTTTACACAAATTATAACATCTTTTCACTAGTCAATCATATTATTTTTTTAAAATTTACCACACAATAATATAACTTTATAAATACAAATAAGACATTCATAATGTCTTATAACAAAACATTTATTATTTTGCATTTTAGAAGCGCAACTAGTCACATACATATCATACCAGTTGCAACAGCTTATATTTCAGAGCATCTCTAGCCAACGGAACTCATTCCACCGGCAGGGCCCACATTCCGTCTTTGTCTTTGCAGTTAGAATTCCATTTGCATTGGAACGCATGCCGGATTTTTGGACTGTTCCAACCTGCGTGCGAGCTTATATGTTTTCCTTTTTTTTTGCTTTTGTTTTAGTTTTCTCTTTTTTCCCCCAAAATTTGATGATTGAGCTAGACTTGTAAGGTAATTTTTTAGCCCAACATTTTTGCCCGCTTTTCAATTGGGCCTGTTTGTTTACTTTTTTTTAGTCCAATTGTGCAAATTATATGTGTAAATTTATCATTTTCTCTGTAAAATATTAAAAATATTTTGGTCTATAAAAACCACAATATGAAGTTTTATTCGTACAACTGAAAAAAATTAATTAGTACTACATGTTCAAACAAAAAAAAAGTAATTAATTTTTTGGGAATTTAAAAAAATTAAACATTTTTCAGTTAAGAAAAACAAATATTCATTTTTTTGAAAATAAAAAATATAATTACAAGTTACAAACACAAAGTACAAGTACAAAATTAAAAGGATAAAAGTAATTAAATATGTTTTATGGTGTGCTTATTTTATTTGGTGATCTAAGTTAGAGTTTTGTAAATTAAAGAAGTGATGGAATACAAGTTCCAAATTAAAAACTAAAACTTTTATTTAGTTTTAGCTACAACTTGCCCATGATAGTGATGATATCTATATACAGATTCATCATGCCTAGACTAACATTGTGTTTAAGGATGAATCTTCTAATACTAACACACATTTGTTGAAGTAATCTAATACTTGTTCTACTTAAGTAAGATCTCATATTTGAGTATTGTGAATCGAGAGGATCTGCAATAAAAGAGCTCTAACCCCCTTTGTGGGCCAATATTAATGCGAGTTTATTAAAATAGAGGCTCAGTGCAAAGCAAGGTACAAACCTGCAAATTTAGATATAATCATATAAATTGAAAGATGCCAACATATCTACCTTACATTCTACCTACCAAACATATCTTTGTCAAGATCAAATCAAGGAAGTAGAAAGAGCAGTAATATAATCCCTTCATCCCTCTAATATTCTCCCGATGAGAGACTTTTGAGCTCAAAATCCTCTAATATTGACCACTTGTATGATTTCCAAACTATATATCGACTCTCAACATAAAACTATTACCATTATATTTACTTTAAAAAATACTTTCATAATAATATAATTTTGTAATTTTTTCCTAACATATAACGATAAAAATTAATTTATATATATGTTTGTTTATATATATATATATATTAATATATATATATATATATTAAAACAAAACAAAGCTTTTTAATCTTAATTTTGACACGTATCATTCTCGCAAAATTTAAAATATTTAAGATTTTTCTCTTTTTAAAAAAAATTAGTCCTTGAAATTATTGTCGTAATCAATATCATTTCGAAAACCAAAAAATGAAATAATATTGTGTGCCATAAACATATTAAGTGTAAAAGATTTTCTTTTCAAAAAAAGGAGATGGTTTTAAATTAAAAACTCATAATAATTACTATAATTAAGCACTCATGAGATTTCCTATGTATCACATAGGTATAAAAATATCTATTGATGATCAAAACATTACCTTTGAGAAAGAGGACGATCTTATTGGGTTGGAGCAAGTAGAATGCTTAAAATTAAATTCGTAAGAATTTCGTTAAGAAATATATTTAGGCAACTGAGCGTACCTAAAAATAAAACACATCAATCCACCATAAAATAGTCTTTGTGCACAAAGCGACGAAGCTACTTTGACGCCATGGCCCACGGGTGGCCATGGCCCCCCTTCCCTTGACGCCAGATACGTTCCTTGAGTGCGCGCAAAGAACATGATTCCTTACGTTGGCGTTGGCGCTGGTAGTGGAGACTCTATGCACGTGTCATTGAATCCGACATATGAACCTTCATGGGACAATTTTTTATGTGCTTTCAGGAACACGTGCTTTCATTGTTCACGTATATATAGTTTTCTTATGTGTATTTGTCATATATTAATTTTTTAATATATATTTGCTGATGTGGTTGTTGAGAGTATGTGCTCCCAAGAGTAAGATATACATATTGCCTTCATGGCCCCGTCATCTACGTCATTTTGCTTCATTTCAGCTCCCAGTATTTTTTTAAAAAAAAAAAAAACCCTCATGTCTAATATTCTCTATTTTATTAGTTAAATATTTTAAGTTCCTTTTTGGGCTTTTAGAATTTTGTTTTCTATAAAGCAATGTATGCTATAAATTTTAGTATCCCCTTTTTTAAAGTTGTGTTTCCGTTGTTCCTTGATCATTAAACTTTTGTTATTCTTGTAATTTTCTTTTGATCACATGTTGAATGCAATCTACACTTTTTATTTTCTTTATCCTTTTTTCTTCACAAAAGATACGAGCTCTTTTCATATGTACTATATTATGGGTTACATAAAGAAATATGTGGAAGGTTACTGAAAAGGTGTAAAAAAAACATTTAGATGGCTTAGCGCCTCGTAATCCAATTTAATTTTATCTAAATACAAATAATATGGGTAATAATTCTATCCATGATTTAGTTAATATTTTAGGGTATCTCTTTTACGCATCAATATATATAGAGCTTTAAAATTGACAATTACTATTAATGATTTGGTAGTTTTAAGTATTTAATTTCTTAGATTAAATCATTTAAAATGAACTTCATATTTAGTGAAAATATGCGACTATAGCAGATATAAAAAGCATATTTATTAATTTTTTTCCATGTAAACGGCCCCATTGACTGGACCCCATGATTGTCAAGTTCTGACTTCCTCACCACAACAGAGGAAACGGGCCAATGGGGAAAGAAAACCAAAATTTGTAAGTCTCCTATTTTAAATACAATTGTATAGATGCCAACAAATATATCTTCCTTTTCAATTTACCTGCCTGACATGTTTGTTATGTGTCAAATCGTCTAAAGTATAAGTATTCCGGGTAATTTTTTTTAAAAAAAAGCCAATAGGCAATGTAATTGATATAAAATGGCAACTGTGACAGCTACTATGATTCTCGCGACTTCTACCATACATGTGGCATGATTTCATGTTACCCATTAATTTTTTTAATAAATATTGCTGGAATCTATATGTATTATTTAAAATGCATTGCTTAACATTTATAAAAGCTTAATAAATATATAAAGGGATTTGGATGATATAATATACTGTACTTTGGGATATTAAATAGTAATACTCTAAATTTTAAAGTTGGATGTCCATGCACCATACTATTAACTATTTATTGTTTGTATACCATGGCTGATTTTAACAGTATTTTAACTTGATGTAATGTAATGATTTCATGATGATATTCAATGTTTATGTTTAAAATACAATAATTTTTAAGTGTATCGAATTGCATGGGTTTAATATGCACTTTTTTTTTTAACAATGGTAAAAGATAAAAGGAAAAGTTACGCCCCTCTTCTCACAATGATAAACACAACGACATCATCCGCAATGAGTTGACGAAGGTGTGGTGAGAAATGACAATCTGATAAGAAGAAATCGGTAATGGAGTGCCCGAACTTTGATAGACAGTTTGCTACCATATTAGCCTCCTGAAAAATGTGTTTGACAGTAGCTTGTATGTCCGTCTTTAACCATATTTGGACATCCTTTTTGGTGTGGAAATTGTAGGCAGGGGGTCGGGCTTACCCCAAGCCAAGGGCTCGGCTTCAGTTGAGAGCTTCCTCAGCGGGTATTTGGACATCTTTAATGATATTAAAGATTTGCCATGGAACTTGACCATCGCCTTTTATTGCCTGAACCACCGTCAAATTATCACCTTCAATAATGATATTGTTGAACCCTGCTTGGACCGCTAGTTTTACTTCATCTCGTAATGCTCTTACTTTTACCAGCAAAATTGATGTATCGCCATAATTTGCTGCTCTTGCCTTGATTAGCCTACCCGCCCAATCTCGTAAATTAAAACCACCTGCTGCTAAAGATTGGTTGAGTGAACTATTAAAATTGATTTTGATGACTCCCAGTTGAGGGGAATGCCACCTCACAAAATGATTTGAGATGGGAAGCCGGAGAAGATGACCCCTTAAGAGAAACATCGACTAATATACAAGTTAGGATTCTCCATTCAGCGTAAGCTTTTTTGGCCCGTATAATAGATGCGAGGGGTTGAAAGATCTCATTTCTAAACACCACATTATTCTTATCCTTCCAAATACTCCAGAATAGGAACGATATTTCTGGAGAATGACAAGATTTCCTACACCTTTAACTTTTTGAAGATGATAAATAGTGGTCTAGTTTTAGTCAGGTGACATAACTGGCGGAATCTATCCATGTTTCCTTGTGCATCCCAAATTTTTTTTTTATCATACAACATTCTTTAAACAAGTGGTCTACAGATTCTATATCATCTAGGCAAAGGGGACATGTATGGTTGATGTGAAGTCCCTTGCCAAGAGTAAGCCCCTTACTGGATGGTAGAAAGATAAATGCCTCGCGTGTGCCATATGGCTATGATTGCAATCATATTTTTCACCATAGTCATTTTATATTAAGTAAACTAAATAATTCCTTTCTTAGTGACAGAGACAAATTGCTTTCTTATATATTTATTAAAACTTTATACATTTTAATTTCAACAAATTTATACAAGATTGACGGATGGGATAAAATCATTCCACATGTGCGATTCAGGTCACAAGAATTACAGTAGTTATAAACAAAATAAGTCCTTTATATAAAATGGTCAAATTTTGACAGATTTTTTGACATAAATTTGGGCCAATTTTGACAGAAAATGGTTGTTGTAATGGGATTTGTGACGAAATTTGTGGCGGTTAAAAATCGGTGGTCGACATTAACTTTTCGACCGACCCATCAAAATTAGTGACAGACTGATTTTGACGGCCTGACAACCTATCAGAATTTGCGACGAACCATATTTTGACAGACTGACAATTCGTCATGGTACCTGTCAAAATCCTCACTTTTTCGTCAACATATCCGTAAAAATTTCAAGGGGATCAACTTTCTGTCAAAACAATCCGTTAAAAATTGCATCGAGATCCGCATAACTGACACACCGTCAAAATCCTTGCTTTTCGGTCAAAATTTCAGTCAAAATGTTTGACGGATCAACTTTCCGTTCAAATAGACTGTAAAAAATTAGCTACAGTTTTGCAGTATTCATAACAAGGAATTATTCTAAGGTGGAAAAGAACGAAAATTTTATGAGAGACCGCCTCAACCGTCAACATACCTTTTTGTTTTTACATGCCATAATTCTTCCTTAACCAGGCTTCGACTGAATAGTAGCGCCAGTGCTAGTACATAATTGCAGCATAACAGAAATGTGTTCTTTATCATGTCAATAACATTTTTTATGTTTGCTCGCGGCAATTTTGGTCCAGGGAATCAATGACTACACATGTGCTGCATTGTTAGTACAACCAAGAATTCTAAAATAGCTAGTTGTAAATAACCCCAGGAGCAAAAGATTATCCCAAAGTTATATAGGGGCATTGACAAAGATTTCAAATTGAGAATGATACAATTAGAAAGTGATACAGCAGGATAAAAAACGACAAAGGTTTGTGCACTTAGCTACTCTCAATGATCATATTGAACCCCTTTTAGACTTGACAAAACTGATTCGATATCCAAAATTCAAACCGAACGACCTGAACCTATATCTGAACCGACATTCGAACTAAGATCAACCAATCTGGACCCGAATACCCGAAGTAACCCGATCTATAACCGAACGAAACCCGAATTCTAGCATGAACTGAAATGACCCACATCCGAAATGACCCGACCCAATTCAAATCCGATCCGTAGTGACCCGACAAGAAGTGAACTGAACAGGGACAATCTGAACCCGAACCAAACTGTACCCAATGTAAAACCGATCTGATTCTTACCTAACTCAATTTTACCAAATAAAACCCGAACTCGAGTATGCCCAATCCGAATATAGCCCGAACAGAGATATACTCATAACCAATCAACCCAAAACTATTCCTAATTCCCTAAATTTTATGGCTAAGGCCTAGAACAAAAACTCCCATAGCAATTTAGTGCAAGTTTTAATAAACAACCAAGTTATAATCTAACTATTAACCATAGTGCACAATGTTATCAAAGTCTTTAACAAGTAGGTAACATATAATATTGTTGACATATTTCAATTAGGTCTAGCAGCGAGTAGGAGACTAAGAGAGGGTTAGGTGGTGACTGGCGAGTAGGAGACTGAGGGAGGGTTAGGCGGCAGATGGTGAGTAGAAGACTGACTGACTGAGGGACGGTTGGGCTTTAGGCGGTGAGAGACGAGGGACTTAAGCAAAGCAACTATCACGGTTTCAACTGTCCAGCCTATCGTCAAGAGTTTTAGCTTTTAGTTTCACTTATGTTTTGCTTTTTAAAATTATCACCAACAACTTTTTTTGGGGGGGTAGATTTCTGAGGGAAATTCTGAATTTTTCAAACTCAATTAGTAGAGTTTAGGTGGGAAAAGAAAATTAACTTAAGGCGAAAAAATAAAATAGCTAATAGTTTTAAATTTTTAATTTGATAGATATATAGTAAAAATATAAGAAAAAAAAATATTTGGTCAAAATAGAAATTAAGAAAAGATAAGCACAATTAACAAATTAATAAACTTATTAGAATCTAGCAATCTTATTTTACTGTTTGATTCACTTAATGACTTAATGCAATACATGCTATGATTATAATATCATTCTATGACTACTGTCAAAAATACCGTACTGTTGATCTACGATTCTAAATCATCTTCATAACATGTTTAATTTTATATAATCATATTCAAGAATGTATGTTTGCATATAATCTCATAATAATGTGACTCGTTTGAATTTTGAAAAAAATAAATTTCAAGTCTCGAGTTTCGACAACGAACATTCGTAATTACATAAATGTAATGCTAATTGACACATACTCATATATTGCCATTGCTTTTGAGTTTTGACTCATTAGGTACATGCAGATCAAGGTGTTAATCTCACAAAGACAAATCTTTGAATTTTGATGTATGATCGCTTAACGAGCTATCAAAGAACATTGATTCGATTATTGAAAGTGTCGACTTGAACTAACATGTTTCTTTTTACCAACTCTAAATATGACAAACATGAAGTTATGAACCAAAACCGGGGTCAAAATAAAAATTTTATTATTTTCATTCTTTTGCTTTGGCATATTTCAAGATATGTTTTGGTATTGAGCCTTACAAATAAAACTATTGACTCATGATTTGCGTTAGATTAGTTCACTAATTTTGTTATCGCATGACCTCAATTGAGATACTTGAAACCTGACTCAACGACACATAATCCCAATGGCAGAGCCACTAAGGGGCAAGGGGGTCAATTAACCTCCCAGCTTTTTGGGAAAAAAAATTAAATGTGGGATATTCTGATGCGAAAAATTATATATATATATATATATATATATATATAGATATATATATATATATATATATATACACATATATACATATATATATATATATATATATATATATATATATATATATATATATGTATATATATATATATATATATATTAGTTCTTAGATACTTCATGAAGGAGAGCACAACAGACTGGTTGGTGGCTTGTTGCTTTGTGTGGGAGGTTGTGGCTTTGACTCTTTGTGATGCCTTTGTGCAATTTTTTTGGAATCTTTTTAAAAGTCTGTCGAATGATGATATCATGCTTTACTTTTAAAAGATTAGATCTCATCAAGGACAACTTTCTTGATTGTATTAGTTATGCACTTCATTTTTAGAACTATTAAAGTTTATGTTATGTATATTATTAATCTTGCCCTCCTTACTTTGAATCTCGACTCCGCCCCTACGTAATTGTTTGGATAATTGCACGACGCATCTGATAGAGGGTCAGGGATGGATAATATACTTGTATTTTTAAGTTGCTAACTTTCTTAGTAAATTTATAACTAAGCCCATTAGATTTTCCATAAAAAAGTCCCTTTTATATATATATATATATATATATATATATATATATATATATATATATATATATATATATATGTATGTATATGTATACACACACACAAACAAGTAAAAAGAAGTGCTTTAAATATAAAACACAAACGTACTATTGTTAACGTATGAATTAAAAGAAAAATATAGAATAAATAGGCTTGTCTAGTTATTCGGTTTTTATCTTTTAAATATAATTTAAAAGTTAAAATGACTACATTGAAACTATATAGTAATTCGAAATTAATCTGACTAGATTTGTACCCGTTCCAATTTACAACCGATCTGATATTAATCCAAACATTGAGGCGAATCCCACTCGGCCCGAATTAGACTCGATCCATACTCGATCCGAACCGGCTTACTGCACGCAACCCGGAACAGACCAGACCCGAATTTCACTCGAACCGAACTTGTACCCGACCCAAACATGATTGACCCGAAAGTGTCCCAAATCCGAATTTTACCCGAACCAAACCCAAACCTAAGCTAAATATAACTGACCCGAAAGCTAACCGAACTACTACCCGATTTGTAGCCGATCTGAATGATCCATTTCCCAGGTCTGATCGCCTTTCATATCCAAACAAGCCCTTTGGGGGAGTTCAATGTACCTGCATTAGTCTTTCCCCTAGATAGGACCTAGTGAAATGGTCTGATTTACGTTAGTTAAAAAGGATAAACATGTATAAATTAATAATTTATGCTCTATGTTCAATCAATAGAAGGAGCGTGGACGCACCGGTAAGGAGATGTGAGACTATTAACATCCCCGACGGTAACAGAAGGAGAGGTCGATCAAAGAAGAGTTTGGATGAGGTGATTAGAGGGGACCTGAAATTGTAGGTTTGACGGAGGATATGGCTCAGGATAGAAGGCTCTGGCGGGATAGAATTAAGGTCTTAGATCGAGGAGCATTGTCGGCATAGAGTCTTTCGGTTGTAGCAGGGTAGGTTTTGTTACGGGTTGGCGTTTGTGTGTTGTTTGCAGGTAGTGCTGGCTTCGGAAGATGTCATTATTTGTCTATCACTGCCAAGATATGGTACCTCCCTCCTTTGCTTTACTATACAAGTGGTTCTCTCTCTCTAACCCTTCTTTTACAAATATTTTCACAAAATTCTTATTTGGTGGGTCGCTTGGAATCAGCCTCTCTACAGGCAGAGATGTCGGTGAAGGTAAGACTACCTATATCTGGATCTCCCCAGATCCTACGAAAGTAGAACCTACACTGAAAATTATTATTGTTGTTGTTGTTCAATCAATAGAGTTATATTTTTTTGCGTCTCCTTTAAATTGTTAATAGCCAATACTACGACTTTGGGGATGACTATTTACAGTTTAAAGGAGAAGCAGGAACTCTGTCGGCGCGGGAAAGTGGGACTGTGGAAGCCGCGCAGTTAGGGAGTCGTGCAGAGTTAATTAATTGGGGAACTCACGTTTCCTTATCTCTAAGATCTGGTAGTTATTATTATCAACTTACGGTTGACGCTTCAATTCTATTTTATATTTTTTTTTTATTAAATGCAATGTTAAGCCACGAGTAAATGGGCCTGATAGCACCTCAAGTTTTCTTTTACTTGCCTTCAAGGAACTCCATGGTGGATGATATTTCGTTGAGTCGACCTCATGTTTTTTTTTTCTATTATTAGTTGGGCATAGTCCACACAAAAGAAAAATGAAACATAAAACAGCTAGTCAGCAGCTATAAAGCTAATAAAAAGACAGCTGGTACATCATAGAGTATGCAATTCTAGATAGAAAAGCTCAAATAGCTACTAACCATAATTACAAGAAACATCTGAGATCACTACCTACTGATTACATGAATCTCAAACTCACACTTTGTTTTCTATTTTCTTTCTCAAGCTTCTGGTAATCCTTCTAATTGCCGGCTTTTCATCTCCGGCGACAGAAATACCAAACATTTTACCAATATCTAAGGCATCTTTTGCTATTTCAGTAGAGGTGGACGAATCATGAGTTAACTTTGAGTTCCTATTGCCACTATTCTTACCTTTGTTAGAATGTTTAGCCATCTCTCTTTTTTCATGAAGTTGAATGTCCATCTCGAGGGCATTATCAAACGGGCGCAAAGAACTGTTAATCTCCTCATCATCTTCCATTGAAGACCCGCAACTTGGTGCCTGAGAAGGGAACCTTCCAACAAAAATCGGTCGATTATGAGCACCATCCAAGGGTTGAGTAATTGTCTTACTATTATCCCAAAGACCCTTATGAACATCATGTTTGCTTCCCACATAAGGCAAATTAAAGAATGCATCCAATTTTTCAAGGTTAGAAAATTAAAAGACTAAATCGTCAATTGTTTGTCAAATAATGAAATAGGACGAATCTAATAAAAAAAGAGGAAAAATATAGTTTTGGATGTGATGAATTTTACTTATTAATATTACTATAATTATATACTTGTGAATCGAGAATTTAGTTAAAATAATTTTTAATATGTTATCAAGAGAATGAACAGTTCTTTTTGTTTTCGAATAGAAAAATAAGTTGACATATTATATCATTTAATTTATGAAAACTTTGAGCATTTCTTCTTAGCTTTTTTCTATTAAATTAATATATGTATTATTTTAAAGTTCAACTCATATGAAATATTTTTGTTGTATTCACGTTTAAGTGGGAGATTATGGGTTCAAATCCCACCACTTGCAAGTCTTTGCTTACCTCTTCTCCCTTTACAAGTGAACTGCTTACATTTCATTAAAAAAAAAAAAGAGTAATAGTAGGGGAATGGTAGAAAAAGTACTAAAAATTTAGTTAATAAATAATTTTAGTTAAGAGAGTGTTCAATTCGATTAATCATAAGACTTCAATTATATTACATGCCATAGTGCTCTTTTATATTATCTATCATCAAAGATGACCTCCTCGTATGCCAAACAATCACTATAGTTGATTTAAAGAGCATTATAGCAATTATTTTTTCTGATATATATCACCTTAATACTACAATTTATAAGTTTAACTTTAAATAGTAATGTCCATAAGATTAACTTTTATTATTCACTTCAACCCGTACATGTATGATCGATGCATAAGATGTCATGTGGGATGCTAGATGATATTGGAAGGGCATATAAGATGGGGTAGCTTTAGACATTTAGTTATATTTAATTCTGTTTCTTCAAACGATATTGACGTATCTCACGACTAATTAGTAATAGAATTTGGTCTTTAAAAATAATAAAAAATTTAACAAAGAAAATGATATAGAACAAAAAAGTTTCATATAAGTTGAACTTGAAATAATGGGTATTTAATTGAATAGAAAAAAAGCAAGACAAAATGCTCAAATCTTTCATGAATTAAATAATATAATATGTCAACTTATTTTGCTATTTGAAAAACAAATAAAGATTAATTCTCTCGAGTCTTAATAACATATTAAAAAATTATTTTACCTAAATTCTTATATCATAAGGATATAATCATAGTACTATTAGCTTTGTCATCTTTCGCTATGTGACAAATAATTAACCATTTAGTTCTTTAATTTTATAGCCTTGTAAAATTGGATGCATTGTTTAATTTATCTTGTGGAAATTTGGCCGGAAAGCAGCCATGAGGTCCTCTACAGAATGTCATCTATCATTGAGGACCTTGAAGGCAAGTAAAAGAAAACTTGAGGTCCTGTCAGGGCCATTTACTCGTTAAACAGCCAGGATCAATCTGCACGTGAAGTCAACAACATAATTTTCTCAAACTCCACAAATAACGGCTGGCAAAGTCAAAGTGATTCTCCTTCTATTACAGTAATCGATTTGATTTCTTTCATTTTTCCCCATTTTTTCTCCTTTCTCTTTTTTTTTCCTCTCTCATAAATCAACAAAAAAAATCTAATTTATGCAATTTTGCGTTGGACAAAATCTTACGGATTGAGTTAAGTTCCGTTTGAAGGAGATGAAGCTTCTCCCAGTAACCGCTGTTCACAGCCTTGCCATTGTTCCCTAATCCTTTAGTTTTGGCTTTTCTGTATATATGTATGTCTCTATTTTGACCCAATCTTTGTGCTGCAGTCATCGGCCACATCATTCGCCAGTGCCACCATGGCCAAAAAAGGGCTACATGCTTGCTGTTCTCGTCCTTCCTCTCGCTACCCTGCGTGACTTGGCCAAAATCCTTGGTCAATCAGAAGGTGCTCCATCATGGTGGTGGTGGTGGCAGTGTCAGTGTTTGGCTGGCTAGGTTTTAGCCCCCTTTGAGCTCCACCACTCTCTATCTCTCACAGTGCCACACATCATTGGCTACTTGTCCTTGCCTCAGTTCTTCCTGTTGGATATTTCAAGAGTTTTAGCATGGTGCCTTTTGGCATGGTACCTCTTGGTCTATCCTATCCTTTATGGTGTCTTTTGGCATAGTGCCTCTTGGCATATTATAAAAGTCATGGATAAGGAGAGAGACAAAAATATGTAGGATGTGATAATAAGATGGGAATAAGATGTGCGAGAACACATTCCTATGAATCACTTTCCCATGGTTCGAACTCGAGAAAACATGAACATATACACTTGTCTATCAACGTTTTATCCCGAAGACTATTTGTGGTACACAGCAAATAAGTCTTACAGAAAGTGATGTCGTTCACGACTCGTTGGTATATCCGGTACCACAAAGTTGATCTGAATCCCTTTCCCCAACAATCGTAAGACTTATTTTGGTGGCAGTGATTCGTGAGATGACATCCAACTTTTCAAAAGTGGAATAAGGTGGATGGTGCGTGTTGGATTTAGAAGACATCTGACCGAATTAATCCCGTTGTTATTGTTGAAGTCAACTTGCAAATATCAATGGATAAAGGTAAGTGCCTTTAATAATTTTGTTTTTGCATGCAGTTCATGAATCATTTTTATCAGATGTCACATGATCACAATTAGGTTTGCATTGGTCACAGATGCATTATGTATATATGATGAATGTTTACAGTTCATGCATGTTAGTTATCTTCTTCATGTTGGCTAAAGCATCTAGCATATACCTTGGATGAGCAAATTCTTTTTGTCAAGTATTTCTTTGCAAATTAAGTATAGGCACATGTATGTCTGTGTCCAATTGCAAAGTTCGAATTCTTGAGGTTTATCCTCTGTTCATGTAATGATGTTTTCTGTCATCATTTAAATCCAGATCAACAACAATTTACAGTATGTGGAATTTGATTATTTAATAATTGTTAATGGCTTTTTCCGGTAACAAAATGACAAAGTATTAATTAATAACCAGGCCGCCTATTGTTATTTATTGCGGTTATTACAAGCATTTTTGATAATCTTAATGATGTGATTAGCACTGTCAAGTGATAAGGTGATGACCCAAATTATCGATTTATTTGGATACGTTATCTAGCGATAATGAGATGATTATCATATAAGTTGATGCATACAAAGTTACGGCTAAACTTAAAAGCGTGATTCCATATTTCTAGGTTATAAAGAAATTTACATGGATATGTATGTGTCTTAAAGTTCATGGTTATGAGATGTATGCCAAAGCTAATATGATAATTTAATCATATGTGAGTTTGTGAGATGACTTATGATATATCATAGATTATGGAGGAAAATCCTCAATTTAAAAGGTCCAGTGTGGATATGTGCATGATTATAAAAGTATATGTTTGGGAATATGACTTCCATGAAAAGTCAAATTTTTGATTTATAAGTGAAACCATGTAAAGAATCCAAATTTATTGGATTAAATTATGGTTATAGGTATGATATTTTTATCATATATAATTTGGAAATTGAATGTAATTTCCATGAAAAGCAAAATATTTGGTTTTGTAAGTATGCATAAGTTGGAAAGATAATTTCCATGAAAACCGAGGTAATTTTTGGTTTTATGAGCATTATTTTTGTGGATTAAGTTATAACCATATGAATAATCTATAAGAATTGGATAAAGGTTATGGTTATGAATATTAGCAACTTTGTAAATCTTGTGGCCCAAATATTGAGATTTATAAAAGGAGGTCATATTAAATTTCAAATTTATATGGATCCATTTCAAAATCGTATACGCTATTTAATGTGATTTTACCCATGGCTTACAATATGATGGTTTAATCGTATTAATGACGGGGGTGTAATTTCTTGAGAATTCAAAATGTTCTATAGTACTAACTAGTCTAGATAGATCTGATTATGATCATGATGTATTCAAGATCATGAAATGATATGTATATATCTACTGACCTTGAATGTTGTATAAGTATTGACTAGTTCGGACTGACCTGAGCATGACTATTATATATTTAAGGTCATGGAATGATATGTTTTTATCTAGTGACCTTAGTAATAGGGATGGGTAAGTGCCCGTTATCTAATTACCAATGATAAGTACCCAACTCACACTTGGTAAGATGTCAAATCTTGAGTTCAATGTGGTTGAGCTTGTCATATGGATGGTTGCAAGCACTATTATGCTTACATTCCATCCCAAAGTTTAAGTGCTTGAAATTACCCATATGTAAGGAAAAGGGTGAGCGAAAGCTCTTAATAGACTCTTCAACAGTAAAGTTGGTATGCCAAAATATACGGGGGCATGTGCTTGAAAGAGCATAAAGAGTCTACCTATGTGAGTGTGAAGTGTGGCCGCTTCGAGAGCCAAATGAGGCATGGCTTGGTACACTCACTAAGGATATGGACACATGGCCCTAAATTGTGTCAAAACTCTAAGTGTATTTTGAGATTTATGTGTGAGATGTATCCAATTAGTCAAAAAGGATGTTTAGTTCAAAGGCTTGTCTACTATTACATTCAGACTAATTAAAATTATGTCCACTAAGTGAAAGTTCAAATCGCAAGATACTTTTATGATGCATAAATCTCCTTGTTTTCTCAAAAGTTTTTCTTCTCTCATTATTGGTATAGTAGGGGATTAGAAAACACAAGACAAGATTTTCTTACTCTTGAAATGGCGGGGGATTGTTGGATATTTCAAGAGTTTTAGCATGGTGCCTTTTGGCATGGTACCTCTTGGTCTATCCTATCCTTTGTGGTGTCTTTTGGCATAGTGCCTCTTGGCATATTATAAAAGTCATGGATAAGTAGAGAGACAAAAATATGTAGGATGTGATAACAAGATGGGAATAAGATGTGCGAGAACACATTCCTATGAATCACTTTCCCATGGTTCGAACTCGAGAAAATATGAACATATACACTTGTCTATCAGCGTTTTATCCCGAAGACCATTTGTGGTACACAACAAATAAGTCTCCCCTCAAAATATTTTTATGTTATAAGTAGAATAATTTAATACAAATTCTTAAATTTGACCATCTCATAGAAAGTACGGGATGAGACTAATTCTTTTATGGATGGTTTTTTTTTTTTTTAAAGAAACGTAAGAATACAATCTAAGTAGTCCCTCTCTCAAGGGTTCTTTCTAGATTATCCTCATAGAGGATATGGAGAAGGTCCCAGCGCGGAACATCATTCCACACCATTGTGAAATGTAATGGCAAACCATGCTTTGCTACCCAGTCGGCGGACTATTTTCCTGCCTAAAAATATGAGTGATACAAACATTATTACAGAGTTGGATGTAAGTGTGAATATCTTGGACCAGAACTTGGATCTCCCATAGTGTTTAAAAGCGACCTTGAACTGCCTGGATAAGAGTTCTATTGTCGCCTTCAATATGGATGTCGGTAAACCTTGCTTGTATTGTAGCTTTGATACCGTTTGTCATTGCTGTTGCTTCGGCTACTAAAACTGGCACTACTCCCAGATAGATTGCTGATGCTCATACAAATCGCCCTTCCCAATTATGAAGAATGAATCCTCCTGCTACTCTTTGTGATGTTTTGAATCCGTCAAAGTTAATTTTGATGAATCCGCCTTGTGGTCTTCTCCATGCTACCCAATGAGTCTTCTTGCAATTGATTATTGACTGTTTTGGGTTTGGTGGATGAAATGGTTGTGTGAGTTTATGTCTAATATGCATTCGGCGTTGGCTTTTTTCACTCTTATTAATGTACTTCCCGGAATAGGTGTTTTGTTACGAAACACCATGCTATTCCTTGTTTTCCATATGCTCTAAAGTAGCACCACTACTCTCTCCATTTTAGCTGCGGAGGTAGCATTTCTAGCACTTGATAGCCTTTGTAAAATACTGTACTGTTGGCTAGAGGCAAAGCTGGAATCAATCCAGTTATAGGCTACAGCTAATGTCCAACACTCTTGTGAAATTAGTCAATGCAAAAAAAGGTGGTTTTGATCCTCAATCTCGGATTGACAAAAAGGGCAAAAAGGATCAATATCCATACCTCTTTTGGACAGGGTTGCTTTAGTGGGAAGTGACACATGACACAGTTGCCATAGAAAGACTTTTAACTTTTGTATGATATCAAGTTTCCAAATCCAGTTATATTCCTACACTACTGGATTCCCAGAATCCAGTCCATGTGCTACCCAAGTGGTTGATTTTGTAGAAAATTCACCATTACCTGACAATCCCTAGCATACTGAGTTAGGGATTGGATTAAAAGGGATAAGTATTGTGAGAATTAACTATAGTTAGGCTGTGCCCACTAGTGGCTATAGTTTGACAACATTCCGTTCATTATTGCATGTGATGAAATGTGATACATTTAGAGATGTATCGATAAGGGCGGCATCTGTGATATTAAGCATTTTTACTAAACTTTCATTAGCACACCAGTTGCCTAGCCAAAAGTTAATACTCATTCCATTTCCCACTTTCCATCGAACTCCTTTCCGAAATTGCTATCGATTCTTGAGTATGCACTTCCAAGCCTAAGAATCTGATTTCTTTGGTTCTGCGGAGGAAAAATTCTTATCAATTGGATATTTTCCTTGCATTTGCTCTACCCAGAGGCTCTCACCATAGAACAATTTTCAGGTTAATGTGCTAAGAAAAGTACTATTAACTGCTTCCATTTTCCTTAATCCAAGTCCCCAAGCTTTCTTGGGCCGGCATACCTTATCCCAATGTACCATTGGCGAACCTTTATTCTCATTGTTTTTCTTCTAGAAGAAATCTCTGCTAATCTTATCAATATGACGATTCCTTTGTTTAGGGAGTTAAAAACATTGCATCGTATGTGCCGGCATAAATTTAATTTTCGCTTGGATTAGCGCTACTCTTCCAGCTTTGGAAATATATTTTGTCTTCCAGTTTTGCAGTTTTTCAGCTATTCTGTTAACCAATTTAGAGAATGTTTCGGGTTTTGGTTTGCCCTTAAACACCAGGCATCCAAGATACTTGCCAAGATTATCTTGGTGCGTCATATTGAAGATGGATGAGACAACTTGTTTGTTATGTGCCATAGTATTACTAGAGAACGTCAATGATGATTTGTTGAAGTTAATGAGTTGGCCAGAGCTTTGACAGAATCTATTCAGTATTGAACTAAGCTCTTGACAGGATTCAAAGTTTGTTTGACAGAAAAGAAGACTATTATAAGCAAATAGTAAACATAGGATTTTGGATGCTCTCGGAGAGAGCTTGACTCAATCCCATATTTCTTTTTGCTAAGCACCTTTCGGAAAGCCCTAGTCAAGACCTCCATACAAATTAAAAACAGATAAGGGGACAGGGGATCCCCTTGTCGAATGCCTCGTGAAGGTGAGAAGAAGCCACATACATCATCATTCATGATAATAGAATAAGAAACAGTAGTTATGCACGTTTTAATTAATTCTACCATTTGGGATGAAATCCAAATATATAAAGTGTTTTAAACAAAAAGTTCCATTCAACTCCATCATGAGCCTTTTCCATATCTAGCGTTAGTGCTACCTATGCTTTTTATCCTTCATATTTTTTTAATTTGTTCATGATTTCATACGTAAGTAGAATATTGTCATGGATGGATCGTTTAGGCACAAATGCACTTTGTATACGATCAATTAATTTTCTCGATATCGGACGCATGCAGTTTGCAATGATTTTTGAGATAATCTTGTAAATAGTATTGCAAAGACTAATTGATCAAAATTGATTATTTCATGGGTGATTGCTTAAAGCTTTAGGGTCAAGAATCATTCATTTTAATTAATATCACTTTTAAATTTAGGGATCACTAATATTTCTTATAAGAGTGACTTCAATTAGAATCACCATTTACATCTTGTCATAGTTAAAAGTCATCCTAAATTATTAGTCTCACAATATTGTGTAGGTAAGCGGGTCTCATAAAAGACCTAGTACTACTTCAATTATTTAGTACTTAAACTATTTGGAGTTTTGACTTTTAATTGATCTCTTTTCAGTCAAAAGTTTGAGTGAATTAGCCTAACATTGACAAGAGTATTCTCACAGACACGCTCCCCCCCCCCGATATCTTGTTTCAAATCTCTAAAATTAGCAAGTTGAAATTTACTATTACTACAGTTTGCTTCTATGGAAATATGAGGCCGATTCTTGATTCCACTTAGTTATTTTGAAATTAGATTCCACTCTGCTCTCTCTGCTCACTCTCTATGCAAGGGTCACTGAGTGACCTTGGACACTGCCAGTCTACCCCCTAGCCAGGACATCGCCAGTGGGTCGGCTCCCCGCCAGCGGCAGCCTTCGAGACCGCCGACATCGAGGAGACACGTTTGCGAGCACCGCCACGTGCCCCAGGTCGGCAAAGTTCCTGTGTGACTTGGGAGTGCTCGTTGCATCCAGTCCTCAACCTCCGCCGCCCACACCTCTGCCACCGCCAGCCCACGACTGCCGCCGACCGCCCACTTCAACCCATTTCCCCATCAAAAAGTTTTTACAGGTGGGCACAACACCTCTGTTTGGTGAGTCTCTACTCTTCGACCATGGACTGTTGACGTCAAGCTTGATTTATTCTACTGTTTGGTAAGTAACGAAGTCGCCCACTTCTGCCACTGTTCTGCTCATTTTGTTGGTGACATCAGGCTTGATTAATCCAGACTTGTGTACTTTCTCTGGGATTTGTTATGGTCCCAATTCTGGCTTCTTGCGATTGTCCAGTTAATCTCCTTTTCAGTCTCTGAGTTAGCTACTGTTTGTGTTTAATCTGGGTTAGGATTGTGATCTTGTGTTTTTATTGTCCAATCAGAGGTCCATTCTCACATTCCAGGTTGCATTTAATTTGTTATATTGGCTAGGGTTGGGTTCAATTTCACATCCTAGAGGTACTGCATTTCGACCACCACCTGTTCGACGAATTGCCTCACTCACATTTTCTCTTCGTCGTCCCAGTTCCCCTTCATTTTTCAGCCACCCACTTAACGAACTGCGCATATAACTTGCATACCCAATTTTGTGTCGGTTGTTTATCGCTTATTATTGTCGTCAAATTTGGTAGTGTCATAATTGTCTTATATTCATATATTTTTAGTTTAGTTTTTTTATTACTATTACGTTTGGCTTTAGTTGAAATCATTACTATGCCTTTTATTATTGTTGTCGTTGTTGGTAGTATTAGTAGCAGAACTATTAGTGATACTCATTTATTATTATTGTCGTTATTGGTATTATCATTAGTATTATTACTATTGTTGTTGGTGTTATTAGTGTTGCTGTCGTAGTTCTTATTATTAGTATCCTTGGCATTTGCATTATCAGTTGTGTTATTTCTAACGTTAATTTTTAATTATTTAATCATCTATTTATCTATTTAGTAGATTATATTTATTTATCTTTATTTTTTGTTGGGAGTGGGCGTGGGTTTTTTAAATTAGTGGCGAGCAATGTAGTAGTTCTTGCCAGTCCTCCGGGGGGGATTGGGGTTGGGAGAGGTGCAGGGTTGCGGAAGGTGCGCTTGGCATCTTGGAATATTGGGTCACTTATTGGTAAGTCTATAGAATTAGTTAAGTCTTTGCGTAGACGTAGGATTAGCATAGCCTGTGTTCAAGAGACTAAGTGGGTTGGAACAAAAGCTAGGATAGTTGATGGGTACAAGCTGTGGTATTCAGGGTCAAACAGGGCGAAGAATGGAGTTGGTGTTTTAGTTGGTAAAGAGTTAGTTGACTGTGTTGTTGAAGTGAAGCGTAAGAGCGATCGCATAATGGCCATTAAAGTGGTGGTGAGATCAGAAATCCTAAATGTGGTTAGTGTTTACGCACCTTAAATGGGACTGTCGGACGATGTCAAGAAGCAATTTTGGGAGGATTCGGATATGGTCATTCAGGATGTACCTCGGAGTGAAAAGCTTGTCATAGGAGGAGAATTTAATGGCCATATTGGTGTAGACGCTATCAGGTATGAGACGGATCACGGAGGTTTCGGTTTTGGAGAGAGAAGCAATGGTGGAGTTTCTGTCCTGGACTTTGCCGTTCCCTATGATTTGTTGATGGTGAACTCCTTTTTTAAGAATAAGGAGGACCACTTGGTGACCTTTAAGAGTGGATCTAGTAGGACTCAAATTGACTATTTTCTTACTAGGGTGGATAGTCGGAGGTTTTGTAAGGATTATAAGGTGATCCCTAGTGAGCATTTGGGTACTCAACATACGTTGCTAGTATTAGATGTGAAGTTCAAATGTTCAAGGTGGAAGCAGAGAAGTATTGGGGACTCTAGAGTTAAGTGGTGGAATCTCATAAAGGAGAACGCTATGAAAATATCAGAGAGGATCACTGAAGAAGGAGCCTGGAGGCAAGTAGAGGATGCAGATAAGATGTGAGAGGTAATGGCAGATTGTATTCAAAAGACAGCTACGGAAATCCTAGGAACATATAGGAGTGGTGGTAACAAAATGAAGGAAGCCTGGTGGTGGAACGCGGAGGTAAAGGAGAAAGTCAAAGAGAAAAAGGAAGCCTACGCTGCTTTCGTGAACAGTGGAACGGATGAAGAGAAAGAGATTAGTAGATGTAGATATAAGGCAGCAAAATAGGTAGCCAAGAAAGCAGTTGCTGTAGCCAAAAGCAGGGCTTATGATAAGTTATATCAAAAACTAGAGACCAAGGAAGGTGAAAAGGAAGTCTTTAAACTGGTGAGAGCTAGGGAAAGAAGAACAAGGGATTTGGGTGTCGTGAGGTGTATCAAAGATGAAAACAGTAAAGTGCTCTCTGAGGATGCTAAAATCAAGGAGAGATAGCAAAGGTACTTTTTCAAACTCCTTAATGGCGAAGTGATGGAAGATTCCCGAAATAGGGAACGAGAGAGTAGAGAGATGGGCCTTGACCCTCGACTGAGTGAACCAATCAGCAAAGATGAGATTAAAGGGACCCTAAGGAAGATGCCCAATGGGAAGACAGAGGGGCCAGATCAAATACCGGTGGAAGTGTGGAAATGGTTGGGTGAAGAGGGTCTAGAGTGGCTAACAGAGCTTTTCAACGTTATTCTTAGGACGGTTAAGATGCCCAGAGAATGGAGGTTTAGTACAGTCATCCCATTATATAAGAACAAAGGGGATATTCAGGACTGTAACAATTATAGGGGCATAAAGTTGCTCATTCACACTATGAAACTATGGGAGAGAGTGATTGAGAAAAGGTTGCAGAAGAATATCTCAATTTCAGAAAACCAATTTGGTTTTATGCCTGGCAGGTCGACCACAGAGGCAATTTATATTCTTAGAAGGCTCATAGGATTGTACAGAGATAGAAAAGTGGATCTTCATTTGGCATTTATCGACCTGAAAAAAGCTTATGATAGAGTCTTGCGCAAAGTGGCATGGAGTTGTTTGGTTAATAAAGGAGTGTCCCCTGTGTATATTCGAGTTATTAAGGATATGTACGAGGGAGATCGGACTAAGATTAGGACATTAGGAGGGGTTACTGATGACTTCAAAGTTGGCATAGGCCTACATCAGGGGTCCGCATTAAGCCCTTTCCTTTTCACTCTGATTATGGATGAACTTACAAAAGGGATCCAAGATAAGTTACCATGATGTATGTTATTCGTAGATGACATTGTTCTTATTGATAAGATCAGAGAGGGAGTTAAGGTCAAGTTAGAGCGATGGAGGCACACATTGGAGTCTAGAGGTTTTAGAATAAGTAAATCGAAAACTGAATACCTTCACTGTCGTTTCAGTTTGAAGGGAAGATGCGGGGGGAGAAGTCACCATTGACGGGATGTCGATACCAAAGGTCGAGAAGTTTAAATACCTTGGCTCGATCGTTCAGCAGAATGATGAGATTAACGAAGATATCAACCAATGCATAAAAGTGGGTTGGCAAAAATAGAAGCATGCTATGGGTGTGCTGTGGGATAAGAAGATGCCTGTAGGATTAACAGGCAAAGTTTATCGTATGGTAGTTAGACCTGCTATACTGTATGGTTCGGAGTGTTGGCCGATAAAAAAGACTCAGGTTCAAAGGTTGATGGTCGCATAGATGAGGATGATTAGGTGGATGTGTGGTCACACGAGAATGGACAGAATCAGGAATGAAGTGATAAGGGGCTTGGTTAAAGTGGCTTTCATCGAAGATAAGATGAGAGAGATAAGACTTAGATGGTTTGGCCATGTGAAAAGAAGGAATATGGACGCCCCAGTGAGGAGCTATGAGAGAATTAACACCCCCGTAGGTAAAAGAGGGAGAGGTCGACCAAAGAAGAGTTTGGATGAGGTGATTACAGAGGATCTGAAAGTTGTAAGATTGACGGAGGACATGGCTCAGGATAGGAGTCTTTGGCAGGATAGGATTAAGATGTTAGATCTCTGATTTTTTTGGCATTATAGTTGTCTTTTGGTTGCAGTAGGGCAGGTTTGGAGGTGGGTTTCGTATTATCTTGTGGTTTGCAGGTACCATTTACTTCTGGGAGAGTCATTAGCCGCCCTCCACAGCTAAGGTATGATTCCTCCCTCTGCTTTATTGTTCCATTGTTTGGATGGCTTCGACCTCCCGTTTTATTTGCGTAACAGTAGTTTTTCCCATTTATCTTTTTCTCAAAACCTCTCTTTTCAAAATGTTTTCACAAAATCTTGTTTTATGAATCTTGTGGAATCAGCCTCTCTACGGGCAGAGATGCCGGTGGAGGTAAGGCTGCCTACATCTAGATCTCCTCAGACCCCGCGAAAGCGGGACCCACACTGGGAGGTGGTGTTGTTGTTGTTGTATAATGACACCTAAGGGTATGAGTTTACATAGATTGAAGGGGCAAACGCAAATGCCATTTCGGCATCTTCAATCTCTGACATCCTGGGTTCAAACCTAAGAGGAGACATCTCACTTGTAAGTCATGTGTTTCACCTAAATAAGGCTATGAGTTTGCTTTGTCTAGGCCTTTAGTAAGTCTTGTGTGAGACTCTCTCACATGAGACATACCATGAGACGGATGCTTTTATTGTGATTGTTAACAATAATTAGATGACCAATAGTTCATTTAAGAATGATGATAATAAATGTTGTTAGTCATTACTAGATGAACTATTAGTCATCCCTGAATTAAAAAGACACTTCAAAACATATAGCTAATCACTACAACACCTTAAAAATTCACCCATGAAGGATTCTGTCTCATGATAACTCTCATGTGATACGGTTTCACACAAGAATTTGTGTTGTCTGCTATTGACCCATTCTTCTTTGGTTTGTCAGTGCATTGGACCTAATCCTAGATAGGGGACCTACTGTAGCCATGTTTACCATGCAATTTTAAAAATATATGTACAAATCAGAGGGGCGATATAGGTTTGCCTGTTCTATTTTGCGTTTTAGACAGATAGGTAGATGTAATGAGATGTAAGGAGCTGTAAGAAGCTGTAAGGAGTTGTAAGAAGATGTAAGGAGCTGTAAGGAGATGTAAGGAGCTGTAAGGAGATGTAAGAAGCTGTAAAGAGCTGTAAGGATGGATGTAAGGAGTTGTTGAATTGTTAAAGAGTTGTATAGTATAATTTGTTTTACAATAAATGTTTTGGATGAAAAATAATAATATTAAAATAATATACTTATTAAAAATAAACAATTAATTAAGTTAATTACATAACAATAAAATATATTAATCCTCATAAATTTGATGAATAAAATTTCGTCCAAGATTTTTTATATGAACATTAGTTTGATCGAATAAGCAAAGTATAACCCAAAAAAAAAAACAAACGTTTTTGACAAAATTGAATACAACTCTTCAAATAAATTCCTATTTTAAGTAAATAATTTTAAATATAAATAAATGTATGGTCATCTATAATAATATATCTTTCATGTCGAAACTCAAATATAATTTACGTCGTTATATTATGTTTTTATGTTTATGTAAATGTTGTGTTCATAAGATATTTATAAATTTTGTATATTGATAGTATCATTAAAAAAATATACATATATCTGTAACTAAAATAAATGAATATTATAGAAAATCTATGAAATGTAAGAAGATATATGAAGATGTAAGGAGATGTAAGAAGATATAAGAAGATGTAAAGAGATGTAAGAAGATATAAGAAAATGTAAGTATTATGTTAAGGATGTAAGGAGCTGTAAAGAGATGTAAGAAGCTGTAAGGAGATGTAAACTCTTAGCTAAATCTTAAAAAATGCGAAATAGAACAGGACCTTAATAGAACCCACACCCTATGGGTTAGTCATACTATTAGGTATGTGTATGTATCACCAACCAAGCAACAGATGTTGGGAACATAAGATTTTATTTCCATACTTTGAGCACAAAAAATCTTGAATCAAACAAGATGCAGATATGAAATCCATATTCCTCTTCTTGAGAGAAGAAGTGATTACCAATTACCACTTATCAAAATGGTGTTCCTGATTGCACATAGAGCATGAGTTATCATTATTATACCTGTTTTTCCTTTTTTAACGAAGGTAAGTCAGACCATTTCAATAGGTCCTATCTAAGGGAGAAACCAATCTGGGTACATTAAACTCCCCTATAGGGCTTGTTGGGATATGAAAGGGGTTCGCCATGATCATTAAGAATAGCCAAGTGCACAAACTCTCGTCGTTTTTTTTCTTGCTGTATCGCTTTCTAATTGTATTATTCTAAATTTGAAATCTTTGTCAACGCCGCTACATAGGTTCTAGGGTTATTTACAACTAAGGCCCTGTTCTTTTCGTAGTTTAATGGACCCAACTCACTCCTTTTCACTCTCACCCACTCATTCCCCCTTTCCCACATCTTCCCACACTTCAAAAAAAATATAACTCCTTCCTACTCTCACCTAGAGTTGGAAAAAGCTGACCCGACACAATTACCGACCCGAACGCAACACGAAGTTAAGTGGGTTTGGGTATAAATTTTCGACCCGTTTAATTAAATGGGTTGACACGTTCAACCCGTTTAATTAAATGGGTTAGGTTCAGGTTGAGATTCTCGACACGAAAAAGTACCTATTTAACCCGTTTAATTAAATGAGTTAAATAACTCAACTCATTTTTCCATTTGTCATCTATCCATTTACTTTTTATTAGATAATTAAGAATATAAAAATTTTTAAAAATTGTGAATTATGACGAATCAGGGGAATTTTAAAGAGTAATTATTTAATGTGATATGTAAACTTAATTTCTAACACTATAATTACGCATTAGTTGAAGATATTAAATGTGTAAATGGTTAATTAGGCGACTGAACTTGACTTGTTTATCTTAAACAGATTAAGTGGGTCAACCCATTTAAAAATTAAATGGATATAGGCTAAGGTTTTTCAACCCGTTTAATAAACGGGTTAGGTTCAAGTCGAGAAATTTTCAACCCGTTTAAGTTCGACACGAACACGAACACAAACCCGACACAACCTATTACCCAGCTCTACTCTTACCCACTTTCACCCATTCCTTCCCACTCCTACATATAACTATTATTTTTCATATTTTGAAAACTTTTATAATTTATGTGATTGTGTGTACAAATAGTTTGATAACAATTATAAAAAGTTTTATTTATTTTTCAGATGTTATGAAAATATTTGTTAGTCGTGGCAAAAATTGTAAATGACGAAATTTTGGTTATATATATTGAAGAAATAATAATTTTTTTTTGCTTTATTAAGCAAATGTTAGTTTTTTTATGACTGGTAGATATTTTGAGTTTGATTCTGTATATGGAAGAGATGCTTAATTTTTTTTTGCGTTGGTTATGAAATATTTGTTATTGGTCACCAAAGTATGAATGGTTGTTGCTGTATGTATAACAGATTTATTATCCGTTCATTATAATTTGGGGCCAAATTTACAGATGTTTTTTCCGGCATAATGAAGGAACGTGCAAATTTTTTTTGCATTGTTTGTAATTCGTGACAAGAAGTTCAGATGTATTGTACGTATATTTTGAACAGATATATTTTCCCGTGTGCGTTAGTAACAAAATATTGGAAGTTCTTCACACAAATTACAGATGATTGTTTTCCATGTATTGAGGGTCTGTTCTTTTCGTTAGAAAATATTGATTGTTAAATAGGTGAAGTTGATTGAAATTGATAGAAATGGGTTAAAGTAGGTTGAAGTAGGTATTTTTTTATTGAAGTGGGTTAACGTAGGTTGAAGTAGATATTTTTTTGGTTGAAGTGGGTTGAAATTGGTTGGACTAGGTTGAAGTGGGTTGAAATTGGTTGAAGTGAATTGAATTTTTTTTGTATGAAGGGTAGAAGTTGGTTAAAATAGTGAAAAATGTGTTGAAGTTGGTTGAAGTAGGCTGAACTGGGTTGAAGTTGGTTGAAATTGATATTTTTTATTGAAGTTCGTGAAGTGGATTGATGTGGGTTGAAATTTATTGAGGTTAGTAAATTTAGATTTACCAACGAAAAGAACAAAGCCTAAACATATGTGTATTTTTTTCGTTTTTCGAATTTGGTTAATATATGAAAAAATACATCCGTAATTTATTTTACGAATAACAAAAATTACAATTTTTTGGGGGTAACAATGGCCACGAAATAATATTTTGTACCTGAGTCAACACAAAAAAATATTTTTTCAGTCTAAAAAATCTTATTATCATCGGTAATTACTATCACAAATAAAAGATTATATTAAAAAATCAAAATACGTAACTTATATTAACTCTCATACTTTGTTCAGCTCCTTTCCACTTCTTCCTTCCCTTTTCCGCCCTTAAAAAAATATATCACTCCTCCCAACTCTCATCTACTCTTTCTCTCTTTTTTTTACTTCCACCCACTTCACACTTGTAATTTTTCAACCAAAAAAAACAGGACCTAAGCTATTTAAGAATTCTTGGTTGTACTAACAAATACATTACATGGGTAGTCATTGATTCCCTGGAGAGGCCGAAATCGCACGAGCAAACATAATAAATGTTATTGACATGACAAGGAACATATTTCTATTATGCTGCAATTATGTGCTAGTAGCCTAGTACTGGCCCTCTATTATTTAGAGTGTGTTCGGTAATAAAGGTTGAAATAGAGGTTAGTTGTTTATAGTAGTTAAAATGTTATAGACCACTACTTTGAAGTGTTCGGCAAAGTAGTGAATGAGGTAATGGTTAGAGATTTATGTAGTGTTTTTAAAAAGCTAATGAAAGTAGCTTTCAAGAACCTCTATCTAGTGGTTGTATTGTAAATTACAAAATTCATCTTTTTATTTACTAAAAACCTTTATTTATTATGCCCTTTTTAGTCATTTTACATAAATCTGTTACTTCAACAGCTACATTCACCAAACGCATTTAGTTTAAATCGCTAGTTAAACTACTAACCACTAATCACTAGTAGGTCATAGTTAATCGCTAGTAAAATCGCTAACAGCTAGTAAAACAGCTAACCATTACTAAAATAACTAATTTTACCGAACACGTCCTTAGTCGAAGCCTGGTTAAGATCGAAGAATTATGTACGTTGATGGTTAAGCACGCATACTCTTATAAAATTTTAGTTCTTTTCTACCTTAAAAACATTTCCTTGTTATGAATACTACAAAACTGCAGCCAATTTTTTACGATTTATTTGGACAGAAAATTGATCTATCAAATAGTTTAACTCAAATTTTGACTGAAAAGTAAAGATTTTAACGGTGTGTCAGTTATGCGAATCTCGATGTAATTTTTAGCGGACTATTTTGACAGAAAGTTGATCTACTGGAAAT
Source organism: Carnegiea gigantea (assembly GCA_029747015.1). Taxonomy (NCBI): domain Eukaryota; kingdom Viridiplantae; phylum Streptophyta; class Magnoliopsida; order Caryophyllales; family Cactaceae; genus Carnegiea; species Carnegiea gigantea. Next base: position 324,297 of record JAKOGI010000749.1, read on the forward strand.
TTTTACGAATATGTTGACGAAAAAATGAGGATTTTGACAGGTATCATCATTAACTGTCAGTCTGTTAAAATATGGTTCATCACAAATTCTGATAGGTTGTCAGACCGTCAAAATTAGTCTGTTACTAATTTTGACGGATCGGTCGAAAAGGTAATTTCGACCATCGATTTTTAACGGCCACAAATTTCGTCACAAATTCCGTTACAACAGTCATTTCCCATCAAAATCGGCCCAAATTTCAGTCAAAAAATCTGTCAAAATTTGACCCTTTTTATAAATATCAATTATTTAAATTGTTTATAACTAATTCTTGTGACCTGATGTGCACATGTGGAAAGATTTTATCCCATCCGTCAATCTTTTATAAATTTGTTGAAATTATAATGTATAAAGTTTTAATAAATATATGAGAAAGCAATTGATCTCTGTCATTAAGAAAGGAATTATTTAGTTTACTAAATATAAAATGACCATGATGAAAACTATGATAACTCTTGGCTAACATACGCAAGGCATTTATCTTTCTACCATTCAGTTGGGGGCTTACTTTTGGCAAAGGGACTTGACATCAACCCTACATGTCTCCTTTGCCTAGATGATATAGAATCTGTAGAGCATTTGTTTAAAGAATGTTGTATGATAAACAAAAAGTTTGGGATGCACAGAGAAATATGGATGGATTCCGTCAGCTATGTCACCTGACCAGATCAGACCATTGTTTATCATCTTCAAAAAGTTAAAGGTGCAGGAAATCCTGTCATTCTCCAAAAATTATCTTTCCTACTTTGGAGTATTTGGAAGGATAGGAATAATGTGGTGTTTAGAAATGAGATCTTTCAACTCTTAGCGTGTATTATACGGGCCAAAAAAGCTTACGCTGAATGGAGAATCCTAACTTGTATATTAGTCGATGTTTCTCTCAAGGGGCCATCTTCTCCCGCTTCCCACCTCAAATCATTTTGTGAGATGGCATTCCCCTCAATCGGGATTCATCAAAATCAATTTTGATGGTTCACTCAACCAATCTTCAGCAGCAGATGGTTTTAATTTACGAGATTGGGCTGGTAGGCTAATTGTTAGGGAAAAACAGAGTTTTAATATTTATAAACCCCAAGTGCAAGGTGTATCGTTGAGTACTTGGAGTGTCGTCCGCAGGGAGTTGTGTTTCCAACTACCAGGGCTAACTAAAGTATCTCGAGTTAAGTAAAATCCAAGGGGATAGAAAATAGAACTAAACTACTAAAGGGAAAATAAAGGGACTATCTTATAATCAAGTTAACCCCTCACCTTCCCAAGTTACGCTAGTATTCAGAGATGGTCGGTTGCATCATTAAAGCCACCCAAGCCCTCTCTCAAGGGTCATGAGCTAGTCTAATTGTTCTAACCTCCGATTTTCATGGGATTAGTTCAACTAAACTACGAGATTGACAACCCTCGACCTAGCTAGCGACGAGACTATTTTCATATCCCAATCTCGGCTATTCTCTCTACCCATACTAAGCAATCGACCTCACCTCTCAACATAAGTCGATTGCCCCAAAATACAGATGAAAGCTCTCTCAAGCATTTTATCAAACACTTGGCAAGTATGAAAGAAAACTCTAAGTTCTAGGTATAAACAAAGGAGGGTTGAGGCCTAAGCAAGGTTAATTAGCCATCAAGGGCTAGCCACAATCCAATCAACCAAGATTAATGACTAATTAAAACACGAAAACATGAAACCTAAACTAAACATAAACTAGCAAATATAAGAACATAAACATGAACAAAAGAGGAATTAATCTAAAGTAGCACGAATGAAAACTAAAGGAAACACAAAATCATAATAAAAACTAAACATTTAAACTAAGCAAATCAAATACAAGAATTAAATTAACAAAATTAAAACAAGAACAAAAATGTGAAATAAAGAGAGAGGGAGAAAGAGAGAAACTTGTGCTTGAATTGATTGAAAAATTGGAAATCCACAAGCTTGAATCCCGAAATACAAATTACAATCCTAATCTAATCCTCCGATTGAGGTTTTTATTGGCTAAAACCTAACCTAAACTACTCTAGAAATCGCCCCAGGAGAAGCCCAGTAAAAAGCGCCCCTACCAAGAAAGCGAGAAGAGCTGCTCATAAAGGCTAAAAAACCACTCCGCCGCGCAGGCCCGAGGGACGCACAGCCATGCCATGATGCACGGTCGACCGTGCGCCACGCATGGCCACCATGCACAGCCGTGCGTCTGGCTGTACTGCCCGTGCGCCGCTTCGGTCTTCGTTGCACGGCCATGCCTACCTTGTTGCACGGTCGTGCCTTCTTCCACGCGTCTTCTATTGGCTTCCGGGCTTCGCTAAACCTCTCTTCTTCCTTGAAATCGCTCCTAAGGTCTTCCTTTCTATCAAAGCCCGAGAATTTCTCCTGAAAGTAAGACAAAACACATTATAAGCACGATTGAATCAAAGAAAGTGAATTTGACCCTTTTCCATCTGGATTCGGCATGAAAATCATGAGAAAAATGGATCAAATAAGGAATAAAATGGGTCAAATATAGCTGCAACAAATATCCCCACACCTACCTTTTGCTCATCCTCGAGCAAAACAAAAGAAAAACTAACCTAAGAACCTAACTCACTTTCGTAGGAATCACGGTTGCCTTTGGCGTATGCAACAAGTCCTTTGAGCCCCTTGATTCCCCTAAGTGGACAAGTAAGATCTCGTGAGGGTTTGCAGAAGATATACCCATAAAATCTCAAAAAAAGGAAAATGAACAAAAGAGAAATAAAAAATAAAAAATGACAAAATACAAAATATATACCAGGGTAAATTGTACACAATCGGATCAACCAAAACCCCCTAGTAACTCAAGTAACAGTTTGTACACAAGCATTTCAGGACATATCATCCCAAAGAATGGCATCTAGACATTAGCTTTTCACCCCACGACGCATGAGAACATTGAATCCATCCTAGTGCCTAGTGTGCAAGTGTATCATCATCCTATGACTTAGGCTTACCAGAATCGACTCATTCCACTTGACTGGCATCAACTACATTATTAACTTATTGACATGGGAAGTAAGCATTCTCAGTAGCAGTATTGCCTCAAAGGGTAGGACCCAGTAGTGCATGCCTCAAAGGGATACTTTTCATTCCTAACTCTCAAACTCTTTTTTTTTCCATTCCCAGTGGCACATGCCTCAAAGGAATATTTTCAGATTTTCTTCTTCTTTTTTTTCCAGAAATTCTTCACCCTTGTGATTTTGAAGTGAAGACAAAAGGAGTGATGCACAAACACAAGTGGGAGAGTCAAACAATGGAAGATTTAGATCCTAAGACAATGATGATACATAAATCAGGATTGGATTGCAAAATTACAATGGACTATTAGGGTTAGAACCGATGGCTAAAATGGCAAGTTTTTTTTAGAACAAAAATTCATCATGCACATTATACTTATATACGAATTAATAGCCAAGGTACCAGGGATTAAGGCTGATCAAATAGTACCTATGCAAAGAAAAATTTACACAAAAATAAGAATAAAGGGGTGAATCACCCCACCCCCACACCTAAATCTCACAATGTCCTCATTGGAAGCTGAGAGTCATCACCAACCACAAAACACACAAAAGCAAAGAAAACAAAATCACACACAAGACACACAAAACAAAACAAATACACACAAGAACACTAAACCTGCACACATATACACAAGCTAGCACACTCTCCCAAAAACACTCACCAAATCAGAAACGAGACTACACATATATACAAAACTAACCACCAAAAATAAAGATATACCAATCCATCAACACCACCAATTACAAAACACAAATGTGCACAAAAATACAAAAAAAAAAAATGGTGATCATAGCCATCAATAGCTCAACAATATCTCAAATTGCTCCTCAAAGTTGATCACCAACAAAATCACAACACAATATCCATAACTAAATAAAAAGAAGAGAAAGAAAAGAAAAGAGGAGAAAAGAGAAGGGTTACAACAATCATACCAGGTTAGGTGCTATGTGCATCTAAACTAGGCCTCGCTAAGAGGGTGCTCTAGGAGGCTGGAGGAGCATCAGCCACTAGTCATCTCTCAAGATCCAAGCTACCAATTCGGATACCGTCAAAGCTCGCAGGAGCATATCAAACACCTGAGCATGCAAATCAGATGAATATAAGTAAGAGCACACAAATATAAATACACGCATAATAATAAGTGCTCTCCTAAACTTATCAAATGCATTGGAAAAATCAGTAGAATAGTCAAAGGCGATAATCAACATGATTTTTTCAGGCAGATGCTCTAGGTGCAGATTGTAAGGATCAAGGGAGGGATTATACCCTCTAAAGGTACCTAGAGTCTTAGAACAGTCAAGCTCATTCCCCTCAAGTATCACATAAGAATCAATAAGTAACACACCACAACACTCAGGGGAAGGGGAGGATGGTGAACATGAAGAAGAAGCATGGAATGTATCAAGAGAGTTGGGGGATATATTATCAACAAAATCAGGACTAGTTGGCCCTGCAGCCACAACATCCACGCATGAAGTCCCTGTGGGAGTCTCATGAAAATCATGCACCTCAATAGAAACATCACCTGACTCAGATCAAGTATCATCCTCATCAATACTAGTGCTAACACCAAAGGTCTCACCTACCTAAAACTCCGTCAACTGAGCTAAAGGAGAAGGTGTATCAAGAAAAGTCATGATGAGCGCAGTATTATTCCTAAAAGGACTAGGCGAGGATGAAGCAACAATAGGTAAAGTAGTCAAGGGAGGTTCAATGACTTCCCCTAGTCCTGACTCTAGAGGAGAAAAAGACGCATCATCATCACGCAGATTGACATCAAGTCTAGGAGCACTAGAACTAAAGTCAGTCTCGGGTGATAGGTCATACTCCCGCATTTTATTAACAAACTCAAATTGTTGCTTATTGATTGTCTCTATCATACTGCTAAGTCTAGTAAAGCCCTCATCAGAAATATAACAGGGATAAGAATTACTGGCATGATCAGAACAATGGAAAATTTTGCACACATGAGGAGCATAATCAAGGATGCAAGGGGGTGGGAGGTATGAATTAGTGCAACTAATCTCATATTCATAAGTATCCGAAGCCAACCAATCAAGAAAATCCCAAACTTCATCAACATTTTTAGCACAAAAATTCCAATACTCTAAAAGAGTACGGGTCTCACACCTTCATAAACTGTATTTAAAACCTACCCTGTTGCACAGTCATGCCTTCTTCCACACGTCTTTCGTTAGCTTCCGGGCTTCGTTAGACCTCTCTTCTTCTTTGAAATCACTCCTAAAGTCTTCCTTTCTATCAAAACCCGAGAATTTCTTCTGAAAGTAAGACAAAATACATTATAAGCACAATTGAATCAAAGGAAGTGAATTTGACCCTTTTTCATCTAGAATGGGCATGAAAACCATGAAAAAAATGGATCAAATAAGGGATAAAATGAGGTCAAATACATGTGCAACACTAATCAAGGCAGGAGCAACAAATTATGGTGATACATCAATTTTGCTGGTAAAAGCAAGAGTATTACGAGATGAAGTAAAACTAGTGGTCCAAGTAGGATTCAATAATATCATTATTGAAGGTGATAATTTGACGGTGGTTCAGGCAAAAAAAGGCAATGATCAAGTTTCATGGCAAATCTCTAATATCATTAAAGATGTCTAAATATGGTTAAAGAAGGACATACAAGCTACTTTCAAACACATTTTTCGGGATGCTAATATGGCAGCAGACTGGCTATCAAAGTTTGGGCACTCCATTACTGATTTCATCTCATCAGATTGTTATTTCTCACCACACCTTTGTAAATCATTGCGGATGACATCATTGGGCGTACCCTTGTGAGAAGAGGTGCGTAACTTTTCCTTTCATCTTTTACCATGTTTAAAAAAAGGTGCATATTAAACATATGCAATTCCATGCACTTAAAAATGCTTGAATTTTAAACATAGAAATTGGATATCATCATAAAATCATTACATTACATCAAGTCAAAATACCGTTAAAATCAGTCATGGTATACAAACAGTAAATAACTAATAGTATGGTGCATGAACATCCAACCTTAAAATTTGTAGTATTACTATCCAATGCTCCAAAATACAATATATTATATAATCCAAATTCCTTTATATATTTATTAAGCTTTTATAAATGTTTAGCAATACATTTTAAATAATATATATGGATTCCATCAAAATTTATAAAAAATTAGTGGGTAACATGAAATCATGCCACATGTATGGTTGAAGTCGCGAGAATCATAGTAGTTGTCACAGTCGCCATTTTATAGCAATTACATTACCTGTTGGCTTTAAAAAAAAAAAAAAAAATATTACACGGAATACTTATACTTTAGATGATTTGACCCATAATAAACATGTCAGGCAGGTAAATGGGAAAGGAAGATATATTTGTTGACATCTATGCAATTATATTTAAAATAGGAGACTTATAAATTTTGGTTTTCTTTCCCCGTTGGCCTATTTCCTTTGTTGTGGTGAGGAAGTCAGGACTTGACATTCATGGGGTCCAGTCAATGGAGCTGTTTACATGGAAAAAAATTAATAAATATGCTTTATATATCTGCTATAGTCACATATTTTCACTAAATATAATGTTCATTTTAAATGATTTAATCTAAGAAATTAAATACTTAAAACCACCAAATCATTAATAGTAATTGTCAATTTTAAAATTCTATCTATATTGATGCATAAAAGAGATGCCCTAAAATATTAACTAACTCATGGATATAATTATTACCCATATTATTTTGTATTTAGATAAAATTAAATTGGATCACGAGGTGCTAAACCATCTAAATGTTTTTTTTACACCTTTTCATTAACCTTCCACATATTTCTTTATGTAACCCATAATATACTACCCATGAAAAGAGCTCGTATCTTTTGTGAAGAAAAAAGGATAAAGAAAATAAAAAGAGTAGATTGCATTCAACATGTGATCAAAAGAAAATTACAAGAATAATAAAAGTTAGGAAACACAACTTTAAAAAAGGGGAAACTAAAATTTATAGCATACATTGCTCCGCGGAAAACAAAATTCTAAAAGCCCAAAAAGTAACTTAAAATGTTTAACTAATAAAACAGAGAGTACTAGACATGAGGTTTTTTTTTTTTTTTTTAACTGGAAGCTAAAATGAAGCAAAATGACGTAGACGACAGGGCCATGAAGGCAATATGTATATCATGCTCTTATGAGCAAATACTCTGAACAACCACATTAGTAAATATATATTAAAAAATTAATATATGACAAATACACGTAACAAAACTATATATACGTGGACAATGAGAGCATGTGTTCCTGAAAGCACATAAAAAACTGTCCCATGAAGGTTCATATGTCGGATTCAATGACACGTGCATAGAGTCTCCACTGCCAGCGCCAACGCCAATATAAGGAATCATGTTCTTTGCGCGCACTCAAGTAACATATTTGGCATCAAAGGAAGGGAGGCCCTGGCCTCAAAGTAGCTTCGTCGCTTTGTGCACGAAGACTATTTTATGGTGGATTGATGTGTTTTATTTTTAGGTACGCTCAGTTGCCTAAACATATTTCTTAACAAAATTCTTACAAATTTAATTTTAAGCATTCTACTTACTCCATGCCAATAAGATCGTCCTCTTTCTCAAAGGTAATGTTTTGGTCATCAATAGATGTTTTTATACCTATGCAATACATAGGAAATCTCATGAGTGCTTAATTATAGTAATTATTATGAGTTTTAAATTAAAAATTGTCTCCTTTTTTTTTGAAAAGAAAATCTTTTACACTTAATACATTTATGCCGCACAATATTATTTCATTTTTTGGTTTTAGAAACGACATTGATTACGACAATGATTTGAAGGATTAATTTTTTTTTAAAAAAGAGAAAAAATCTTAAATATTTTAAATCTTATGAGAATGATATGTGTCAAAATTAATAAAGCTTTGTTTTGTTTTAATACATACATATATATATATATATATATATATATATATATATATATATATATATATATAAACACATATATATAAGTTAATTTTTATCATTATATGTTAGGAAAAAGTTACAAAATTATATTGTTATGAAAGTATTTTTTAAAGTAAATATAATGGTAATAGTTTCATTTGAGAATCGATGTATAGTTTGGAAATCATACAAGTGGTCAATAATAGAGGATTTTGAGCTTAAAAGTCTCTCATCGGGAGAATATTAGAGGGATGAAGGGATTATATTACGGCTCTTTCTACTTGATTGATTTGATCTTGAGAAAGATATGTTTGGTAGGTAGAGTATAAGGTAGATATGTTGGCATCTTTTAATTTATAAGGTTATATCTAAATTTGGAGGTTTATACCTTCTTTTGGATTGAGCCTCTATTTTAATAAACTCGCGTTAATATTGGCTCATAAAGGGGGTTAGAGCTCTTCTATTACAGATCCTCTCGATTCACAATACTCAAATATGAGATTTTACTTAAGTAGAACAAGTATTAGATTACTTCAACAAATGTGTGTTAGTACCAGGAGATTCGTCCTTAAACACAATGTTAGTCTAGGTATGATGAATCTGTATATAGATATCATCACTATCATGGGCAAGTTGTAGCTAAAACTAAATAAAAGTTTTATTTTTAATTTGGAACTTGCATTCCACAACTTCTTTAATTTACAAAACTCTAACTTGGATCACCAAATAAAATAAGCACACCATAAAACATATTTAATTACTTTTATCCTTTTAATTTTGTACTTGTACTTTATGTTTGTGACTTGTAATTATATTTTATTTTCAAAAAAATGTATCTTTGTTTTTTCTTGACTGAAAAATGTTTAATTTTTTTAAATTCCCAAAAACTTAATTACTTTTTTTTGTTTGGACATGTAGTACTAATTAAATTTTTTCAGTTGTACGAATAAAACTTCATATTGTGGTTTTTATAGACCAAAATATTTTTAATATTTTATAGAGGAAATGATAAATTTACACATATAATTTGCACAATTGGACTGAAAAAAATAAACAAAAAGGCCCAATTGAAAAGCGGGCAAAAAATTGGGCTAAAAAATTACCTGACAAGCCCAGCTCAATCATCAAATTTTGAGGGGAAAAAAGAGAAAACTAAAACAAAAGCAAGAAAAAAGGAAAACATATAAGCTTGCACGCAGGTTGGAACAGTCCAAAATTCCGGCATGCGTTCCAATGCAAATGGAATTCTACTGCAAAGACAAGGACGGAATGTGGGCTCCGCCGTTGGAATGAGTTTCGCTGGCTAGAGATGCTCTGAAATATAAGCTGTTGCAACCGTATGATATGTATGTGATTAGTTGCGCTTCTAAAATGCAAAATAATGAATGTTTTGTTATAAGACATTGTAAATGTCTTACTTGTATTTATAAAGTTATATTATTGTGCGATAAATTTTTGAAAAATAGTATGATTGACTAGTGAAAGGATGTTACAATTTGTGTAAAATCATCTTTTTATGTATATTATTTCACAATTAGAAAATTACGTGTATAATACATCTTTGCGGTTATGGTTGATCCGATTAGGGTGTCATTTTATATCCCGTAGCAAATCCGACAAATTCTAGGACTTCACAATACATAACTAAATTTAACTTTCAACAATGTAATGATTTTAAATCATTTAATATATTAACTTTAATTAAGATAAGACATCTACAAGGCATTTTCCTGTAAAGATATACATCATCACCCTTATTAAATATAGTTTGTGTACAAATGCGTGACTTTCGTGCTTGCTTTTCATAGGTTTGATACGAAACTTGTAAAATAAAAATACGATTGTCTATATTTGTCTGCATTCGAAATATGTCCTATCTATATTTGACCTACCCATCAAACTGACAAATCTAATATTATTATATCATATCATCATATTGTATCGTCTATATACATACATGCATACAAGTGTTAATTAAACTCGTATTCACACAAAACACGAAATTCATGTGAGTATGGTGTACGAATCAAATTCTCCTATACCGAGAGACCCACAGCGCGTAGAAAAAGAAACAAACATCGATGCCGCGTGCCCAAAAAACAAGTTGGAATATTTCCGGCTCAATGCCTAAATGGTCTACACCTCTTCCCATTTGTCCACCTATGAAATGGTGGTGAGTTCTGCCTAACATGTGGGGACAACCAAAAATGAATCGAATTGTTCCCCTTGTGCCCTTGTGTTCCAAGTTATTCTTATCTAATTCTTTTTATATGTCTCTCAGTTTTAAAACTTCATCTTCTAGAAATGCAGAATCATGAGTGATTTGGGTAGATGGAAAACTTTAAAAGATATTAAATAATAACTCAAATAAAATTTAAAAAAGAAATTAATCGGATCAAATAAAGCCGTCAGGATTGAGCAATTTGGGTCTCAACCTAAGCTTGTCCATTTCCAGGATCGGTTTGAAGATTAAAAGTTGAAAGTGCTTATATTATAAAATCTAATCTTCCGAGGGTTAGCTTTTTAAGTCAGATTAGCGGGGTGGAACCTCTACTTGATCCTACCACTATTTTTCGTGAATCCCTAACTTGAGGGTTCAAGTGGATTGAACGCAAAAGAAGATGACTTAGACCCTCATGTTTGAGCGAGGGTCGAGGTAGGTCGAGCACGTCCCCAACCCTCTAACAATTTAGTACAGTGATGGTTTGGAGTATATCCTTGATCTAGTTGCTAAGGAGGCTTGTAATGTACGTAGAATTTGATTAATTGAATGAAATCCTTGTATCTATTAAAAAAAATATCTTGTAGATTTAATATTACAATCATTCTAACTACATTGACAGATATATTTAATTGATACTAATCCAATTCCTTTAAGTAAGGGAGGTGACAGTGTTTTGGAGAGTTTTTTTGGCCAGAAAGAGCTTTTTTGACCAAGATTAGCTATTTGACCAAATAAAAAAGCTAACTTGGGTGTTTGGTGTAAAGACATTTTAGAAAAACTTTTTGGGTCCAAAAGTTAATTTGAAAAAGATAATTTCATAAACTTTTTGGAAGAACTTTTTAAAGACTTAACTTTTTATCTCATAATTTTGTCAGAAACAACTAATTTTACCAAATAATTTTTCAATAAACAGCTAATTCAAATAGCTAATACAAATAGTTAACTCAAATAGCTTACAGCTAATACAAATAATTAACAGCTAATAGCTAACAGATATTTGTCAAATAGGGCCTAAGTAAAGAGTCTTACAATTCAAACAAACAGGTTTTAAAGATAAGAATTTTTTTTTTAAAAAAAAAATAGTTTATACTTTTGGGTAGAACATACCTTTGTCATACAAACATGATTTATCTTAACTAAGTAGTTAATTTTTTTACATTTGTACTATTGTTGGACAGGTACATCACAAGGATATATTTATTGGAAGCAAAATGATAAATATTTTACTACAAGACACTTCTTTAAGTGTTTTATTGGAGGTAAAAATTTATATTGTTATGTATTAAATTTTTTAAAAAATGGTATGATTGAATAGTGCAAGGATGGTAGAACTTATAAATTGTGTAATATTATTTTTTTATCCAATTTTTTCACAACTAGAAAATTATGCATATTATATGCTTTTGTAGATAGGGTTGATTAGATTAAGGTGTCATTTTCTATCCGTTAGCATACCCAATGAATACTAGAGTTTTACGATTCATAATTAAGTCTAATTATTAAAAATTTGGTGATTTTAAATCATTTAATATGTTTATTTTGATCAAAATAAGACACTTATAAGACATATATTATAACACTTTATTGGAATATGTCCACTTATATTTAAACGAGGAAAATGTACCTTAAAAGTGGTCTTGAAAGCTTAGGAGCAATGACTGTATAGATGTCGTTGTCATGGCAGGGTACCTCTCTCGCATTTCCAGCCACTATAAAAGGGGACAATTGCTCACAATTTCAGCAGGCCAAATCACAACTAAACATCAGCTGAACCTACCCAAGCTCTTTAGAAAGAAAAAAAAGAAGCACTCCTAGATTTGGTACCATGGAACGTGCAGTTCAAGATTGTCCACCTCTTCCCCCATTTTTAGCCAATTCTGGGGGTAACACAAACGCATCTGGGAATCAGACAGTTGGAGGTGTCAATGTTGGGAATCGTGAGCAGAAGACTGAGACGGTTACTACTGGTCCGCAGAATGTATCAGGGGGTATTTGCAACAATATTGCTGGATCAAACTATGGAGGGAATAGCATTTCGGCGCCTAATGTCAATGTAGGCAGGCCCTAAAAATTGATGGTCTCTGAAATCAATTGTATACCAACGGCTTAAAATTACTTGGACTAGTAGCTATTAAGTGATACCGTGTCTGCTGTCAGAAAATATACATATAGTTAAGTTGGGGGGCCACTATGTTTGATAAATAACGGTGTGCTCCGTGGCCTTACCTAGTGGCGTGTGTGCACTTAGTTTAACATGAACTGCTGCGACTGGCCGGTTCTCTCATGTACTTGACTAGTTGCGGTTAATGGTGTGTCTTTGAGAATGAAGGCTTTTTCTATGCTTAGTATGTGTTTTACGTAGAGACTATTATGTGGTGTGGATCTTTGAGGTTCAAAAATTAGTTTCAAATATTTGCAAGTGCACCAAAGTGTTGTATACTGGCGAGTATATGAGTGTCGTGCTCACGGAGAATAATAATAACTTTAATTTTACTTTTCCTGATTAAACCAAAGAATGATTCAAGTGAGAAATATTATCAATAATCAAATTAAAAATAATAAAACTAAGAAATATTACCAAGTCATGAGAGAAAGAGAGAGATATCTAATTAGAGAAAACTTAGGACTTTGATTTCATCAAGAATCTCATTTTTCAATTACTAATCCTAGTGGAGGTTCAAGTAGTCTCTTAAACATCCTAAGTTAGAAGCATTAGGTCATAAAAAAATGAATTATAATTATAATTTGACATAGCTTATCTAGTGATTAGCATAAATTATTCATTTTAGATATAATTCATCTAATTCATAGTATAAATTATTCAAATTCAACAACTAGAATTTTAACCATAATTAAATGATATTTTATTAGCCTATAAGGATATGAGATGGCAATTAAACTATTGAAATTAACAAGAATAAACAATAGTAATCATTTGTATAAATAAATTAGTGTTAAATAAAGCTCAAATTATGTTGTAAGAGACAAAATACAATCCAAAAAAATAAGTAAAATATTATTATTAGTCAAGGATACATTGCAGTCCTATATAGGCATCTTAATTCTCAGCCGGCCATAATTAGTGAAAATAACAATGAAGTTGGTCTATTGGCACTCCTGATTGGTGGTATATTTCACCCCATAAAGCGTAACTTTGATAATTACAAAATCGTGAAATCTAACACAAACTCTAGAAATTTGGCTCACAAATGGGATGAGAAGAGAAAAGTAGCTAACAAGCTTATTTTCTTCTACACTTCTGAATCCAAATAATTTAGTCTTACAAAGACTCTCTACTGTCTAGCATAAGCGAAGAATTGAACTAGGAATGGATCAATTAGTGGATGAGTTGAAGCTATCCTTGAACATCCGCCCTTTTTTTACAATTGAATTCCACCATTTCTTTTTAGGAATCAATTCTTAGAGTAGAATGAGATGGTGAGGCATTGAGTGGACCTAGCAAAACTAACCTAAGGCCTAAAACCCGAACTGCACGATCCGAACCCCTATCCGATCTGACATCCTTGAACATCCAAAATATGCTCACTGAAAAGTGGACCTGAAATTCAAAATATGGTGAGCCATACCTGACCCGAAAATTTTGATAAAGTTGTTTATTTTTTCATGACAAGCGTATTGAATAAAAAATCAGTTGATCTAAATTCGACTTGAACCAAACTTCACACGAGTCAAACCGAACTGTCCCAAAATGTTACCTAACCTGAAACATGATCCGACCTAAACGTAATCTGACTCGTATCCGAATCAAATGATTCATTTACCAAGTCTAGCATTGAGCTTTGAAGGGATCTTGGTTGGGCACACATGAAATGATGGAAAAAGATTGGGCCGGGCTGGGCATGCTGCTAGGTTCCAAGGAACAGGCAAGAGGGAGGGAGAAACCTGGGCCAAGCTCTGTGAGAAAGACAGGTCATTACAAGGGCAGAGTATTCACTTGCTGGGCCAAGGGGAGCAAAATTAGCCGGGAAAGGCGAGGGAGTGAGAAAAAGCAGGAAGCTGTTGGGCCTCTATTGCAGTGCAATGAACAGGGCCCACACGGCTAGGTGATGGAGAGAGAGTGAAGAAGAGGTAGCGGAGGCGTGAGCTGGGGCTGCTGGACTCGTGACTAGCAATTGGGTCATGATCCAAGCATTCTTTCGTTGCATGCAAATAAGGCTTCGCTAGACTAGGATCCAATTGCTCAATTTTGTTCCCACAACAGTTCCATCCTCCCCCTTGCTGCATACAAAATAATGCAACCAAACTTGTGATAATCACAACTATCAGAAAATTTTAGTTACAATGCTCTATAGAACAAAACAACAATATAATGAAATTGCAATTTTAAGTTATGGTGTATTACAAAATTGGTTACATTCAAACTAACAAGTCATTGTATAACTATAAGCCTACTTATTGCTTTATTTATTTTTATTTTTTTTATAACTGAGTGTCTACAGCGAGGTGACTAAAGCAAAAACTTACACCTCAACAACTTGTACACTCTACAGTAATTCTAATTTCTATGAAATCTGCTAACCAAGTGTAACGGTTACATTGATAACCGGCATTAAGTGGGTGGATACGGAATGATTAATTATGTATTAATCATTTCTATTAACTCCACATAGCAAGTTACAAGCTTTGTGCTTCTAGTTTTAAGGGGTGTAACAGAAACCTGTAACCCTAAGGTAATATTTGGTTAGATATAATTAACCTTATAATATAAACAAGTTTGTAATTGTATTTTCACTAACTTGTTTGGTTATATGAGAGTATTGCAACAAAAGAATTATCTTGTAATTGTGATTACCGCAAACTAAGTAATCATGATTGCATTGTAAAGTTGATTGCATTACATTGTCATTACATTACATCCAACCAAACATAACGTAAGTCTCTCTCCCCTCCTCTCACGCTAACCTTGCCATCCGTTGGGTTCAGGTTTGGGGCGTGATAACCACGGTGACTTTGGTAACCACCATCAGTCCTGATTCAACAATTCATGGGCAATCACCGATCAATGAGATTCAATGCTTCTGCACTAAGGTATGTCCTAATCTATCAACAGTGGTATCAGAGCGTAAGTTGCTCGGGTTTAGCCCCAAATGTTCTGCCCCAAATGTTCTGCCTATGTGATTAATTTTTGTAATTACGCAAACTGAATTGTTATAAGTATTAGTCTGATTATATATTCATCTCAACTTATTGAATCATGCTAATTTGATCTATAAAAGCATGCTTTTGATATGTGATTATCTGCTACGTTTGTTTGTCTAATTGTTTTTTCCCTGATTGTGACCCCCTATTTGTCTAAAACCCTAACCCTAAACCCCGACTGCTCTCCTAAACGACCCTCTCACCCAAGATTTACCCCTTTGTCCGAACGCTAACCCCATAAACACCATGATGCCACCAGACTCTGTGGCCATGGTGACAACCACCACTGTATGGTCTCTGTGACCCAAGCTTTGATGGCGCCAGATCTGGAGTTGTCTTGTTGGCCTCCATTGCCATCATCAACCCCACAAGACAAAACAGACAACAAGAATGAGAAAATGATAGAAGCAAGAAAGCGGGGTCCGTCCATACTCATGAGAACCGTGTAAGAGGGGCGGCGCGTGTGTGTCACGCGCCGCCGACGAAGGTGGACTGTGCCTCTCTTCTTCCTTCTTTGCCATTCAAATGAGCCGATCTGTGCAATTCCGTCGGAAAAACCGCAAAGCGCTTCAAAGAGAGGCGCGTCAGATCCGCGCGCCACTGTGTATGAGGCGCATTTGTTGTGTGACTGGCATTTTTTCGGTCCCTTGTTGGCCAATCTACACCTCAGCGGTGTCGGCTTCATCCTGGAAAATGTCACAGAGGCTCGTGGGGCTTGAATCTGTGGCGACGGGCAGCAGTTTACATCCTTTGGGTGTTAAAAGAGACCTCTCGGCGGTGGAGACTGCAATGAAGTAAGAAAATCATGAACGGAGGTGGTGGCTTGCCCGCGGAGAACAAGGTTGAGAGTCATTCATGGCGGCGCAACACCATTTTTAGGGACGAAGAAAGGTTTGGGAGTGGGTCTAAGGGTTTGAGTAGAGAGAGAATGATTTACGTGGGAGGAGGGGGGGTTTCTACGTTAGCAACATGCGCCCCCCTCTTCGAAAGGACCATATGTCGATAACTCTTGTTTATTGTATTATTTAATATCTTTCATGTTTGTTACCCGAATCAGTTAAGCCCAAAATACGATTTGCTTAATTATTTGTTTCGTCATGATTATATGAATTTGTTTCACGTTTTATAAAGTTATATAAAGTCATATGTATGAGCAACTTATATGAATGTGTTTCATGTCATTACTTGGATATGTATAGTGAGTAATTATTTTTGAATTTGTTTCATGAAATTTAAATTTGCAATATTATATGAATACGTTTTATATAATTTACGAGTTTTACTTTGAGTTCATCTCATTTTATTCACATTTGTAATATTATATGGATGTGTTCCATATAATCACTTGTGATTAATATTTGGATATGTTTCATGTTACCAATTACGTTATATAAGTATATTTTATATAATATTTTTGTCATATGAATATGTTTCATGTTAATCATCAATTAGTGATATTATATAAATGTTTTTTTTTATATAATTCCATGAGTTTTTAATTGTTCTTAGCACTTTTTCTTTGCCCAAATTAATGAAGGTGAATTCGTTTCATGTTTCATGGTAATTATGTAATTTTATTATTTCGTTTCATGAAACCTAAATCCATAAAATTATCAATGTGTTTTATAATTTACGCGTGACATTTGAATATGTTTCGTGATTATTATATAAATGTGTTTTATATAATACTATATGGGCTTTAATGAACTTCTTTTGTAACATGTTATTATTCGAATATGTTTTGCAATATCGTTTCATTTTATTGTGTAAGTATATTTCATATAATACTATGAATTTTCTAGTTGATATGCCATTAAATTGAATTTTAAATAATAGATTTAATTCGTTTTACATAGCATAACATCATGTAAAATTGTTTTACATGATTAAGTTGAATATCTTTGTGATATTTCTAAATGTGTTAATTAGTTTAACAATTGAGTACTCCATAAGTTTTGTTTTGTGGAAAAATATGGTAATTAAATTATAGAAATTTCTAATTCATATTTGTATGTGATGATTATGAGTTTAGCAAAATTTTCGATCATACGACATGAATAATGGAGTTTTTTTAATAATTTAATTATTTGAAAATATGCCTAATGTCCATCCTTTAAAACTGTACTTGTAGATATGGCAATTAAAATGTGGTTAGTGATATCCTCATGAATGAAAAGTTGGATAGCACTAACTATGACAAATAGTGTTAGAAGATTTAGTTTCTTCTGAACAAGTGTGAAGTGTTGGAACACTTGACGTCTTCTATGTCTCCCGGAATGGCAAAGATGGTGTTGCTAGTAAGTAGTATCGAGAGAACCTAAGGGCATACCAAAAATGGTTTGAGAATGGATCGATTAACATATTATACTATGTTGTATAGCATGCATGATGATCTGGTGAAGGAATTTGAAAACTATTCCACTGTTGTGTAATGTGGGATTAGCTTAGCAACAAGTTCGATAAGATCATTTTTCCTTGAAGCTCCGAACCTAAGGGTGGTAATGCCAAAAGGAAAAGGGTTAAGGGCAATAGAGAGAAGTATATATAGCACGTGTGAACTGCTATAAACTATGGAAATAAGGAACCTTGCACTTGGGATTGTCATGAGCCAACTAAGGTACCTTCTTTCACAGTTACCCCAGAATAATGCGTGTGCTCCCAAGCATTTGTTACCAACTATGATTCCTAGTGGATTATAGACACAGGAGCAACCAAGCATATAGTCCAGGGCGAAACCGATTTTGTGAACTTTCATCGCTACCCGGTTTAGGAAACGACAGTGAAGAAGATGTCTTTGAAATAAGAAGATACTGTCTCAAACTCCATGAAGAGAATGCGCTGTTTCTTCATGACGCTCTCTATGCACCTGGGATGCAATATTCCCTTGTGTCTTTTGCTTCTAAGATTCGTTTTCTCTTCCAATATTCATCTATTGTACACAATGGTAATTTGTTTGGCGATGCAACATTGAAAGGTGTTTTCAGTGTCTTGGACAAAATAGAATATCTTCCATCTTTGCCTCATTTTTAACTTTGTTTTGCATGCTTAACTTGACCGTGAGGGCCAAGAAAGAGTTAACAAACTAGCTAATGGAGGTCTTTTAAGACCGACTCATTAAGGTTATGTTGCCCTTGTGTGAGTCAAGTTTAGCTAGCAAAGCAACTATAAAGTCTTTTGATAAGGTTTCAAGCACATCAAGTCCCTTGGAGTTCATTCACTCCGACATCTGTGGACCCATTAATGTGAAAACACGTCATGGGAAAATTCGTTTCATGACTTTCATAGACGATTCACGATATAGGTATGTGTGCTGATGAATGTCATATTTATATAGCATCCATGAGTATTTAGGAGTCATTTTATGGCATTAGTGTGCTTAATTCAACGATTTATGCCCTTATTTCTACTATTACGCTTGGTTTCGCTTGTTTTGATAGCGTTTGCAGATTTTGACTATGTGAGCCAAGTTATGTAAGTAGAATGATAATTTTAAGGCCTTGTGGATCAAAGAAAGTAGCAAAAGAGGCCAAAGACATCCAACACGAATGTACCGTGGCCAGTACCATGGTCCGAGAGAATCTAAGAAGAAGCAGCGAGACAAATAAGAGACTGCGAGCCAACCAGTGGGCACCGTGGCCAAGCCGTGATAGGGACCACAGTATGTGGTGTGCCCTACAGTCTGGCCATGGTCATCCACTTTCCCGGAGTCATCTTGTTTTCTTCGCGGCTGTTTGACTTCCAAGGATTCTGATGTTCAACTTATGTATTTTCCATGATATAAACCTGTTTTCAGCCATCATTCATCATCCCATTCCATCTACTTTCACATTCGCCATCTAGATTATGATTTAGATTAGATTAGAGGGAGGGAGAGTGAATTGAAGTGGAGATCTTGCAAGAGTTCCATGTCGGATTTGCAACCGATGGATTCAAGTGCGCTCTTTGGCTGAGCATTTCTCTTTTCTTCTCTTCTCTTCTCTTCTGTTCTCTTCTCTTCTCTCATTTTAATATCAACCTTGATAATAATGAAAATTACAGATAACTAATATTATTAATAATAATAATTAATAATATTAAGACTAACAATTAATAATAATAATAATAATAATAATAATAATAATAATAATAATAAATAATAATATTTATTAATATTACAATTATTATCTAATTATTAATTAAAACTTAACAATAAAAAGAATAATAATTAACCGCTATTATTATAAATATTTAAAATAATTACTATTAATCTTACTTATTAATTAATAATAATAATTAATACTTATTATCATAACAACACTATATACTAATTAATTATAAAAACAATATTGAATCATTAATAATAACAACTGTAAATATTAATAATAATAATTAACAATACTAAAAACAATAATAGTTCTTATTCATATTAATAATAAGAAACATACAATTTTTAATAATAATAATAATTATTATTATTAACATTGATATTATAATTAATATTAATATTAATATTAGCAATAATAATAATTATTAATGTTAATGGTAATAATAATTATTACAATTATTATAATAATTATTATTAATAAATATTAGTAATAATTACAATAATAATTACAAATAATATTAAAAATCCTTAAAAACTAATCAATTAATGATAATATTAATTAGTTAATAACAATATTAATTAATTATAATTATTTCATTAAAAATAATTACTATTAATATTAATAATAATTTAATTGTTTACAAACAGTAATAATTAATAATTAATAACGATTACTATAATAAAAATAATTACTAATCTATAATAAAAATAATAATTAATCATTACTAAATGATAATTATTAATAATAGTAATTAACAATAATAATTACAATAACAATTCTTATTAACAATAATAATAGACATAATAAATATTAATATTAATAATAATAATTATTAGTATTAAAATGAACATTAATAGTGATAATGATAATTATTAATAATAGTAATTAACAATAAAAAATTAATTACTTTTTTTTGTTTGAACAGGTAGTACTAATTAATTTTTTTCAGTTGTACGAATAAAACTTCATATTGTGGTTTTTATAGACCAAAATATTTTAAATATTTTATAGAGGAAATGATAAATTTACACATATAATTTGCACAATTGGACTAAAAAAAAATAAACAAAAAGGCCCAATTGAAAAGCGGGCAAAAAAGTTGGGCTAAGAAATTACCTGACAAGCCCAGCTTAATCATCAAATTTTGAGGGAAAAAAAGAGAAAACTAAAACAAAAGCAAGAAAAAAGGAAAACATATAAGCTTGCACGCAGGTTGGAACAGTCCAAAATTCCGGCATCCGTTCCAATGCAAATGGAATTCTCGCTGCAAAGACAAAGACGGAATGTGGGCTCTGCCGACGGAATGAGTTTCGCAGGCTAGAGATGCTCTGAAATATAAGCTGTTGCAATTGGTATGATATGTATGTGACTAGTTGCGCATCTAAAATGCAAAATAATGAATGTTTTGTTATAAGACATTATAAATGTCTTATTTGTATTTATAAAGTTATATTATTGTGCGATAAATTTTTAAAAAATGGTATGATTGACTAGTGAAAGAATGTTACAATTTGTGTAAAATCTTCTTTGTATGTATATTATTTCACAATTAGGAAATTACATGTATAATACATCTTTGCGGTTAGGGTTGATCCGATTAGGGTGTCATTTTATATCCCGTAGCGAATCCGACAAATTCTAGGACTTCACAATACATTACTAAGTTTAACTATCAACAATGTAATGATTTTAAATCATTTAATATATTAACTTTAATTAAGATAAGACATTTACGACGCATTATGCTGCAAAGATATACATCATCACCCTTAAATATAGTTTATGTACAAATACGTGACTTTCATACTTGCTTTTTATAGGTTTTATGAGTCGATTGGTTACCGGTTAGCTTTGAAAATGTAGATGCTTGAGCATCGTTGCTTCGTGCAGGAGCTTGATCATTATGGCCTTTTTTTTTAAAAAAAAAAAGGAAAAAGGAGTTTGTTGAGTTTGTTTTGTCTGAAGTATTCAAATATGAAACCTAACTAAATTTATAATATTACTATTTGCATTATTTTATTTTGTTATTTAAATAACTGTAATTGAAATTACATTAACGTTATGCTTGTTAATTCGTTTCTAAATCTTTAATATGTAGAAATTATTTTGATAAAGCTCTTTGTTAAAAAAAAAAATTATTTGTCTGAAGTAAGGCATGTTCTTTTCAATTATCAAAAGTACTTGCTGGTGCTTATTGTGAAAACATACTGAAACACACTTAAACATGTTGAAACATGTTCAATGGTTGAAGAAAATATAACTAGGTATTTTCAATAATTTCTTGACAGTGTTAAATGATGCTGAGTTGTATATGTGCTAAATTATGCTGAAAATTGCTAAATTATGTTGAAAGTTGATGAATGTTGAGGATGAGTACTTATGATAAATCGAAAAAAATATGCCCATAATCAAATATGAAATCCAACCAAAGTTATAATCAAACTATTTGCATTGCTTTGCTTTGTTATTTAAATTACTGTAATCAAAATTACATTAACATTATGCTTGTTAATTCTCTTCAAAATCTTCAATACGTAGAAAGGATTTCGATAAAAGAAAAAAAAAAGTTTAAGAGTAAGTGTATTTTTATTTATGATCAATTCTGTGCATATTAATCATGCCACATCATTTTGACAAACTGTAGAAGCATTGTACTATTTATTTTACCTTTTTTATGCCATGATAATAACAGTTTGTTCAAGTTCGGTTGGTTTTGTTAGTACCTCATAAGTAGAACTAAAGAGGAACGAGTAACACTTGGCTCCGATTCTTTACGTTGTGTGGTTAAATGGTAAGTAAGGAATTAAAAAAAAAAGCTGTAAGTAGTTTTAAGCATTTGTAAGAAGTTGTTAGCTGCTGGCTGTATAGAACTTTAACAAATTTGTGGCTTTAGGAATTATAAGGTCTTGCAAGGAGTTGTAAACGTTGTTAACAAACAGTAAGGAACAGTGAGAAGTTTTAAGGAACTATAAGTTCTAAGCATAACCTTGCATAAAGCTGAAAGAGACAGTGGGTTAGCACAATTAAGAAATATTTAGTTCACTTTCATACTTTAATGGTATTCCCTACTCTTGGCCGAAGGTCCAATTGCTTAAAGATATTCACTGCTCTGGACCAAACATACAAACATGACATGTTGATTAGTATAAACTTACCTGTGCCTAATTGCCTATCCGCATATTGCGTTCATATATCACAATGAAAAGTTTGGATATTTTAAATATTGTTTTACACAATTACAATTTCTATGCTTTGGATTAAAGACGGACAATTTTAGGTAATAAGTATACCACTTTTTAATTTTGACAAAAGAAAACTAACTCAAAAAATACACTTTTAACCCAATCAATTGATCCGAAACTTGTAAAATAAAAATACGGGTATCCATATTTGTCTGCATATGAAATATGTCCTATCTATGTTTGACCTACCCATCAAACTGGCAAATCTAATCTTATTATATCATATCATCATATTGTATCATTTATATACATACATGCATACAAGTGTCAATTAAACTCGTATTCACACAAAATACGAAATTCATGTGAGTATAGTGTAAGAATCAAATTCTCCTATGCCGAGGGACCCACAGCGCGTAGAAAAAGAAATAAGCATCGATGCCGCGTGCCCAAAAAACAAGTTGGAATATGTTCGGCTCAATGCCTAAATGGTCTACACCTCTTCCCATTTGTCCACCTGTTAAATGGTGGTGAGTTCTGCCTAACATGCGGGGACAACCAAAAATGAATCGAATTGTTCTCCTTGTGCCTTTGTGTTCCAAGTTATTCTTATCCAATTCTTTTTATATGCCTCTCAGTTTTAAAACTTCATCTTCTAGAAATGCAGAATCATGAGTGATTTGGGTAGATGGAAAACTTTAAAAGACATTAAATAATAACTCAAATAAAATTTAAAAAAGAAATTAATCGGATCAAATAAAGCCGTCAGGATTGAGCAATTTGGGTCTCAACCTAAGCTTGTCCATTTCCGGGATCGGTTTAAAGATTAAAAGTTTAAAGTGCTTATATTATAAAATCTAATCTTCCGAGGGTTAGCTTTTTAAGTCAGATTAGCGGGGTGGAACCTCTACTTGATCCTACCACTATTTTTCGTGAATTCCTAATTTGAGGGTTCAAGTGGATTGAACGCAAAAGAAGATGACTTACACCCTCATGTTTGAGCGAGGGTCGAGGCAGGTTGGGCACGTCCCCAACCCTCTAACAATTTAGTACAGTGATGGTTTGGAGTATATCCTTAATCTAGTTGCTAAGGAGGCTTGTAATGTACGTAGAATTTGATTAATTGAATGAAATCCTTGTATCTATTAAAAAAATATCTTGTGGATTTAATATTACAATCATTCTAACTACATTAGCAAATATATGTAATTGATACTAATCCAATTCCTTTAATTAGGGGGGTGTTTGGCAGACAGTGTTTTGGAGAGTTTTTTAGCCAAAAAGAACTTTTTTGACCAAGATTAGCTGTTTAATCAAATAAAAAAGCTAACTTAGGTGTTTGATGTAAAGACTTTGTAGAAGAACTTTTTGGGTCCAAAAGCTAATTTGAAAAAGCTAATTTCATGAGCTTTCTGGAAGAACTTTTTAAAGAATTAACTTTTTATCTTACAATTTTATCAGAAACAACTAATTTTACCAAATAATTTTTTAATAAACAGCTAATTCAAATAGCTAATACAAATAGTTAACTCAAATAGCTTACAACTAATACAAACAATTAACAGCTAATAGCTAACATATATTTATCAAATATGGCCTAAGTAAAAAGTCTTACAATTCAAACAAACAGGTTTTAAAGATAAGAATTTTTTTTTTAAAAAAATATTTTATACTTTTGGGTAGAACATATCTTTGTCATACAAATATGATTTATCTTAACTAATTAGTTAATTTTTTTATATTTGTACTATTGTTGGATAGGTACATCACAAGGATATATTTATTGGAAGCAAAATGATAAATATTTTACTACAAGACACTTCTTTAAGTGTTTTATTAGAGTTAAAAATTTATATTGTTATGTATTAAATTTTTAAAAAAATGATATGATTGAATAGTGCAAGGATGTTACAACTTATAAATTGTGTAATATTATTTTTTTATCCAATTTTTTCACAATTAGAAAATTATGCATATTATATGCTTTTGTAGATAGGGTTGATTAGATTAAGGTGTCATTTTCTATCCGTTAGCATACCCAATGAATACTAGAGTTCTACGATTCATAATTAAGTCTAATTATTAAAAATTTAGTAATTTTAAATCATTTAATATGTTAATTTTGATCAAAATAAGACACTTATAAGACATATATTATAACTCTTTATTGGAATATGTCCGCTTATATTTAAACGAGGAAAATGTACCTTAAAAGTGGTCTTGAAAGCTTAGGAAGCAATGACTCTATAGATGTCACTGTCATGGCAGGGTACCTCTCGCATTTCCAACCACTATAAAAGGGGACAATTGCTCACAATTTCAGTAGGCCAAATCACAACTAAACATCAGCTGAACCTACCCAAGCTCTTTAGAAAGAAAAAAAAGAAGCACTCCTAGATTTGGTACCATGGAAAGTGCACTTCAAGATTGTCCACCTCTTTCCCGGACTAACCCATTTTTAGCCAATTCTGGGGGTAACGCAAACGCATCTGGGAATCAGACAATTGGAGGTGTTAGTGTTGGGAATCGTGAGCAGAAGACTGAGACTGTTAATACTGGTCCGCAGAATGTATCAGGGGGTATTTGCAACAATACTGCTGGATCAAACTATGGAGGGAATAGCATTTCGGCGCCTAATGTCAATGTAGGCAGGCCCTAAAAATTGATGGTCTCTAAAGTCAATTGTATGCCAACGGCCTAAAATTACTTGGACTAGTAGCTATTAAGTGGTATCGTGTCTGCTGTCAGAAAATATACATATAGTTAAGCTGGGGGCACTATGTTTGATAAATAACGGTGTGCTCCGTGGCCTTACCTAGTGGTGTCTGTGTACTTAGTTTAACATGAACTGCTGCGACTGGCTGGTTCTCTCATGTACTTGACTAGTTGTGGTTAATGGTGTGTCTTTGAGAATGAATGCTTTTTCTATGCTTAATATGTGTTTTACGTAGAGACTATTATGTGGTGTGGATCTTTGAGGTTTAAAAATTAGATTCAAATATTTGCAAGTACACAAAAGCATTGTATACTGGCGAGTATATGAGTGTCGTGCTCACGGAGAATAATAATAACTTTAATTTTACTTTTCCTGATTAAACCAAGAATGATTTAAGTGAGAAAAATTATCAATAATCAAATTAAAAATAATAAAACTAAGAAATATTACCAAGTCACGAGAGAAAGAGAGAGATATCTAATTAGAGAAAACTTAGGACTTCGATTTCATCAAGAATCTCATTTTTCAATTACTAATCCTAGTGGAGGTTCAATTAGTCTCTTAAACATCCTAAGTTAGAAGCATTAGGTCATAAAAAAATGAATTATAATTATAATTTGACATAGCTTATCTAGTGATTAGCATTAAATTATTTATTTTAGACATAATTCATCTAATTTATAGCATAAATTATTCAAATTCAACAACTATAATTTTAACCATAATTAAATAATATTTTATTAGCCTATAAGGATATGAGATGGCGATTAAACTATTGAAATTAACAAGAATAAACAATAGTAATCATTTGTATAAATAAATTAGTATTAAATAAAGCTCAAATTATGCTGTAAGAGACAAAATACAATCCAAAAAAATAAGTAAAATATTATTATTAGTCAAGGATACATTGCAGTCCTATATAGGCATCTTAATTCTTAGCTGGCCATAATTAGCGAAAATAACATTGAAGTTGGTCTATCGGTACTCCTGATTGGTGGTATATTTCACCCCATAAAGCGTAACTTTGATAATTACAAAATCGTGAAATCTAACACAAACTCTAGAAATTTGGCTCACAAATGGGATGAGAAGAGAAAAGTAGCTAACAAGCTTATTTTCTTCTAGACTTCTCAATCCAAATAATTTAGCCTTACAAAGACTCTCTACTGTCTAGCATAAGCAAAGAATTGAGCTAGGAATGGATCAATTGGTGGATGAGTTGAAGCTATCCTTGAACATCCGCCCTTTTTTAACAATTGAATTCCACCACTTCTTTTTAGGAATTAATTCTTAGAGCAGAATGAGATGGTGAGGCATTGAGTGGACCCAGCAAAACTAACCTAAGGCCTAAAACCCGAATTGTACGTTCCGAGCCCATACTCGATCTGACATCCTTGAACATCCAAAATATGCTCACTGAAAAGTGGACCCGCAATTCAAAATATGGTGAGCCATACCCGACCCGAAAATTTCTATAAAGTTACTTATTTTTTCATGACAAGTGTATTGAACAAAAAATCAGTTAATCCAAATCCGACTTGAACCAAAGTTCACACGAGTCATACCGAACTGACCCAAAATGTTACCTAACCTGAAACATGACCCGACCCAAACGTAATCCGACCGGTATCCGAATCGAATGATTCATTTACCAAGTCTAGCATTGAGCTTTGAAGGGATCTTGGTTGGGCGCACATGAAATGATGGAAAAATATTGGGCCGGGCTGGGCATGCTGCTAGGTTCCAAGGAACAGGCAAGAGGGAGGGAGAAACCTGGGCCAAGCTCTGTGAGAAAGACAGGTGATTACAGGGGCAGAGTATTCACTTGCTGGGCCAAGGGGAGAAAAATTAGCCGGGAAAGGCGAGTGAGTGAGAAAAAGCAGGAAGCTGCTGGGCCTCTATTGCAGTGCAATGAACAGGGCCCACACGGCTGGGTGATAGAGAGAGAGTGAAAAAGAGGTAGCCGAGGCGTGAGCTGGGGCTGCTGGGGTCGTGACCAGCAATTGGGTCATGATCCAAGCATTCTTTCGTTGCATGCAAATAAGGCTTCGCTAGACTAGGATCCAATTGCTCAATTTTGTTCCCACAACAGTTCCATCCTCCCCCTTGCTGCATACAAAATAATGCAACCAAACTTGTGATAATCACAACTATTAGAAAATTTTAATTACAATGCTCTATAGAACAAAACAACAATATAATGAAATTACAATTTTAAGTTATGGTGTATTACAAAATTGGTTACATTCAAACTAACAAGTCATTGTATAACTATAAGCCTACTTATTGCTTTATTTATTTTTATTTTATTTTTATAACTGAGTGTCTACAGCGAGGTGACTAAAGCAAAAACTTACACCTCAACAACTTATACACTCTACAGTAATTCTAATTTCTATGAAATTTGCTAACCAAGTGTAACAGTTACATTGATAACCGACATTAAGTGGGTGGATACGGAATGATTAATTATGTATTAGTCATTTCTATTAACTCCACATAGCATGTTACAAGCTTTGTGCTTCTAGTTTTAAGGGGTGCAACAGAAACTTGTAACCCTAAGGTAATATTTGGTTAGATATAATTAACCTTGTAATATAAACAAGTTTGTAATTGTATTTTCACTAACTTGTTTTGTTATATGAGAGTATTGCAACAAAAGAATTATCTTGTAATTGTGATTATCACAAACTAAGTAATCATGATTGCATTGCAAAGTTGATTGTATTACATTGTCATTACATTACATCCAACCAAATATAACGTAAGTCTCTCTCCCTTCCTCTCACGCTAACCTTGCCATCCGTTGGGTTAAGGTTTGGGGCGTGATAACTACGGTGACTTTGGTAACCACCATCAGTCCTGATTCAACAATTCATGGGCAATCTCCGATCAACGAGATTCAATGCTTCTGCGCTAAGGTATGTCCTAATCTCTCAACAGTGGTATCAGAGCCTAAGTTGCTCGGGTTTAGCCCCAAATGTTCTGCCCCAAATGTTCTGCCTATGTGATTAATTTTTGTAATTACAAAAACTGAATTGTTATAAGTATTAGCCTGATTATATGTTCATCTCAACTTATTGAATCATGCTAATTTGATCCATAAAAGCATGCTTTTGATATGTGATTATTTGCTAGGTTTGTTTGCCTAATTGTTTTTTCCCTGATTGTGACCCCCTATTTGTCTAAAACCCTAACCCTAAACCCAGACTGCTCTCCTAAACGAACCTCTCACCCAAGATTTACCCCTTTGTCCGAACGCTAATCCCATAAACACCATGATGCCACCAAACTCTGTGGCCATGGTGACAACCACCACTGTATGGTCTCTGTGACCCAAGCTTTGATGGCGCCAGATCTGGAGTTGTCTTGGTGGCCTCCATCGCCATCATCAACCCCACAAGACAAAACAAACAACAAGAATGAGAAAATGATAGAAGCAAGAAAGCGGGGTCTGTCCATACCCATGAGAACCGTGTAAGAAGGGCGGCGTGTGTGTGTCACGCGCCGCCGACGAAGGTAGACTTTGCCTCTCTTCTTCCTTCTTTGCCATTCAAATGAGCCGATCCGTGCAATTCCGTCGGAAAAACCGCAAAGCGCTTCAAATAGAGGCGCGTCAGATCCACGCACCACTGTGTATGAGGCGCATTTGTTGTGTGACTGGCGTTTTTTCTGTCCCTTGTTGGCCAATCTACACCTCAGCGGTGTCGGCTTCATCCTGGAAAATGTCACAGAGGCTCGTGGGGCTTGAATCTGTGGCGACGGGCAGCAGTTTACATCCTTTGGGTGTTAAAAGAGACCTCTCGGCAGTGGAGACTGCCAAGAAGTAAGAAAATCATGAACGGAGGTGGTGGCTTGCCCGCAGAGAACAAGGTTGAGAGTCATTCATGGCGGCGCAACACCATTTTTAGGGACGAAGAAAGGTTGAGGAGTGGGTCTAAGGGTTTGAGTAGAGAGAGAATGATTTAGGTGGGAGGAGGGGGGGTTTCTACGTTAGCAACATGCACCCCCCTCTTCGAAAGGACCATATGTCGATAACTCTTGTTTATTGTATTATTTAATATCTTTCATGTTTGTTACCCAAATCGGTTAAGCCCAAAATGCGATTTGCTTAATTATTTGTTTTGTCATGATTATATGAATTTGTTTCACGTTTTATAAAGTTATATAAAGTCATATGTGTGAGCAACTTATATGAATGTGTTTCATGGCATTACTTGGATATGTATAGTGAGTAATTATTTTTGAATTTGTTTCATGAAATTTAAATTTGCAATATTATATGAATACGTTTTATATAATTTACGAGTTTTACTTTGAGTTCATCTCATTTTATTCACATTTGTAATATTATATGGAGGTGTTCCATATAATCACTTGCGATTAATATTTGGATATGTTTCATGTTACCAATTATATTATATAAGTATATTTTATATAATATATTTGTCATATGAATATGTTTCATGTCAATCATCAATTAGTGATATTATATAAATGTTTTTTTATATAATTCCATGAGTTTTTAATTGTTCTTAGCACTTTTTCTTTGCCCAAATTAATGAAGGTGAATTCGTTTCATGTTTCATGGTAATTATGTAATTTTATTATTTCGTTTCATGAAACCTAAATCCATAAAATTATCAATGTGTTTTATAATTTACGCGTGACATTTGAATATGTTTCATGATTATTATATAAATGTGTTTTATATAATACTATATGGGCTTTAATGAACTTCTTTTGTAACATATTATTATTTGAATATGTTTTGCAATATCGTTTCATTTTATTTTATAAGTATATTTCATATAATACTATGAATTTTCTAGTTGATATGCCATTAAATTGAATTTGAAATAATAGATTTAATTCGTTTTACATAGCGTAACATCATGTAAAACTGTTTTACATGTTTAAGTTGAATATCTTTGTGATATTTCTAAATGTGTTAATTAGTTTAACAATTGAGTACTCCATAAGTTTTGTTTTGTGGAAAAATATGGTAATTAAATTATAGAAATTTCTAATTCATGTTTGTATGTGATGATTATAAGTTTAGCAAAATTTTCGATCATACGACATGAATAATGGAGTTTTTTTAATAATTTAATTATTTGAAAATATGCCTAATGTCCATCCTTTAAAACTCTACTTATAGATATGGCAATTAAAATGTGGTTAGTGATATCCTTATGAATGAAAAGTTGGATAGCACTAACTATGACAAATAGTGTTAGAAGATTTAGTTTCTTCTGAACAAGTGTGAAGTGTTGGAACACTTGACATCTTCTATGTCTCCCGGAATGGCAAAGATGGTGTTGCTAGTAAGTAGTATCGAGAGAACCTAAGGGCATACTAAAAATGGTTTGAGAATGGATCGATTAACATGTTATACTATGTTGTATAGCATGGATGATGATCTGGTGAAGGAATTTGAAAACTATTCCACTGTTGGGTAATGTGGGATTAGCTTAGCAACAAGTTCGATCAGATCATTTTTCCTTTAAGCTCCGAACCTAAGGGTGGTAATGCCAAAAGGAAAAGGGCTAAGGGAAATAGAGAGAAGTATATATAGCACGTGTGAACTGCTATAAACTATGGAAATAAGGAACCTTGCACTTGGGATTGTCATGAGCCAACTGAGGTACCTTCTTTCACAGTTACCCCTGAATAATGTGTGTGCTCCCAAGTATTTGTTACCAACTATGATTCCTAGTGGATTGTAGACACGGGAGCAACCAAGCATATAGTCCAGGGCGAAACCGATTTTGTGAACTTTCATCGCTACCCGGTTTAGGAAACGACAGTGAAGAAGATGTCTTTGAAATAAGAACATACTGTCTCAAACTCCATAAAGAGAATGCACTGTTTCTTCATGACGCTCTCTATGCACCTGGGATGCAATATTCCCTTGTGTCTTTTGCTTCTAAGATTCATTTTCTCTTCCAATATTCATCTATTGTACACAATGGTAATTTGTTTGGCCATGCAACATTGAAAGATATTTTCAGTGTTTTGGACAAAATAGAACATCTTCCATCTTTGCCTCATTTTTAACTTTGTTTTGCATGCTTAACTTGACCGTGAGGGCCAAGAAAGAGTTAACAAACTAGCTAATGGAGGTCTTTTAAGACCGACTCATTAAGGTTATGTTGCCCTTGTGTGAGTCAAGTTTAGCTAGCAAAGTAACTATAAAGTCTTTTGATAAGGTTTCAAGCACATCAAGTCCCTTGGAGTTCATTCACTCCGACATCTGCGGACCCATTAATGTGAAAACACGTCATGGGAAAATTCGTTTCATGACTTTCATAGACGATTCACGATATAGATATGTGTGCTGATGAATGTCATATTTGCATAGCATCCATGAGTATTTAGAAGTCATTTTATGGAATTAGTGTGCTTAATTCAACGATTTATGCCCTTATTTCTACTATTACGCTTGGTTTCGCTTGTTTTGATAGTGTTTGCAGATTTTGACTATGTGAGTCAAGTTATGTAAGTAGAATGATAATTTTGAGGCCTTGTGGATCAAAGAAAGTAGCAAAAGAGGCCCAAAGACACCCAACACGAATGGAACGTGGCCAGTACCATGGTCAGGGAGAATCTAAGAAGAAGCAGCGAGACAAATAAGAGACTGCGAGCAAACCAGTGGGCACCATGGCCAAGCCGTGATAGGGACCACAGTATGTGGTGTGCCCTACAGTCTGGCCGTGGTCATCCACCTTCCCCGAGTCATCTTGTTTTCGTCGCTGCTGTTTGACTTCCAAGGATTTTGATGTTCAACTGATGTATTTTCCATGATACAAACCTGTTTTCAGCCATCATTCATCATCCCATTCCATCTACTTTCACATTCGCCATCTAGATTATGATTCAAATTAGATTAGAGGGAGGGAGAGTGAATTGAAGTGGAGATCTTGCAAGAGTTCCATGTCGAGTTTGCAACCGATGGATTCACGTGCGCTCTTTGGCTGAGCATTTCTCTTCTCTTATCTTCTCTTCTGTTTTCTTCACTTCTCTCATTTTAATATCAACCTTGATAATAATGAAAATTACAGATAACTAATATTATTAATAATAATAATTAATAATATTAAGAATAACAATTAATATTAATATTAATAATAATAATAAACAATAATATTTATTAATATTACAATTATTATTTAATTGTTAATTAAAACTTAACAATGAAAAGAATAATAATTAATCGCTATTATTATTAATATTTAAAATAATTACTGTTAATCTTACTTATTAATTAATAATAATAATTAATAATAGTTAAAAATTATTATCATAACAACAATATATACTAATTAAACATAAAAACAATATTGAATCATTAATAATAACAACTGTAAATATTAATAATAATAATTAACAATTAGTTCTTATTCATATTAATAATAAGAAACATACAATTTTTAATAATAATAATAATTATTATTATTAACATTGATATTATAATTAATATTAATATTAATATTAGCAGTAATAATAATTATTAATGTTAATGGTAATAATAATTATTACAATTATTATAATAATTATTATTAATAAATATTAGTAATAATTACAATAATAATTACAACTAATATTAAAAATCCTTAAAAACTAATCAATTAATGATAATATTAATTAATTAATAATAATATTAATTAATTATAATTATTTCATTAAAAATAATTACTATTAATCTTAATAATAATTTAAAATGTTTACGGATAGTAATAATTAATAATTAATAATGATTAATATAATAAAAATAATTACTAATTTATAATAAAAATAATAATTAATCATAACTACTAATGATAATTATTAATAATAGTAATTAACAATAATAATTACAATAACAATTCTTATTAACAATAATAATAGACATAATAAATATTAATATTAATAATAATAATTATTAGTATTAAAATGGACATTAATAGTAATAATAATAGTTATTAATAATATTAATCATAATTATTACCATAATTATAATTATTATAATAATTATTACTAATGAATATTAGTAATAATTACAATAGTAATTTATATTAATATTAAT
Organism: Carnegiea gigantea; assembly: GCA_029747015.1. Taxonomy (NCBI): domain Eukaryota; kingdom Viridiplantae; phylum Streptophyta; class Magnoliopsida; order Caryophyllales; family Cactaceae; genus Carnegiea; species Carnegiea gigantea. The sequence continues at coordinate 357,744 of JAKOGI010000749.1, forward strand.
AATTATTATTACCGTTCATAGAAATTATTATTACTGTTAATATAAATACTAATAAAAATTAGTAATTATTAATATCGCTAGTTATTAATAATTACTAAAATAATAATAATAATAATTAATAATACTTAATAATGAATTAGTAACTATAATTCAATAATTCATTAATTAATAATAGTATTATTGAAAATATTTACTACGAATATTATTATTCATTAATATTAATTGTTAATAGTAATAAGTAATAATTATTAATAATTATTATAATAATTGTAATTATAAATTAATAATAAAAATAATAATAAATCATAATAGTAATTATTAATATTAAAAATAATTAATAATAATAATTAATAATTAGTAGTAATCATTACAAAAATATTTAATAATTAATAATAAAAATAATAATTAATCATTAGTAATAATAGTTATTAATATTTTTAATAATAATCATAATAAATTTTAATATTAATAACAATAATTATTAATATTAAAATTAGTATTAGTAGTAATGATTGTTCTTATTATTAATGTTAATAATTACTAATAGTATTATAATAATTATTATTGATTAATATGAGTAATAATGACAATAGTGATTAATATTAATAGTAAAAATAACAATTACTAATTAATTATAACAATAATAATAATAATGATAATAATAATGAAGTGTTAACAATTAAACATATTAAAAATTATTATTTAATAAATAATAATTATTATATTATTAAAATTAATTACTATTAATATTTTTATTAAATAATAATCATTAATAATTACAATAATAATAAATCAGAATATTAATAATTAATATTGATAATAATTAACGATGATAATTAAAATAATAATTCTTTTTAATATTATTAATAATAGTCATAATAATGGTTAATATTAATAATAATTGTTAATAATAACAATAATAGGAATGTACGTAATACGATTATTTGATCTTGGGTACCGATCCATGATCCTCGAGGAACTTCATATTGTCTTCATGCATTTTTATATTCAAGACTCCATTATCGCAATATAGATTTTTTTTATGAAACCTATATACAATAGTTAGATTGAATTTCTATTTCTTTATGAATGTTTATTAAGATTTTTATTGTTATGGAAATAATTTTTATTTCAAATAGGTGTTAGACTCTTACAATTCTTAATTCAATTTAGTGATTTTGCTCCAAAGCACCTCCAATCAATTCTAATTAGGGTTCCGATTCTGACGACCCTGGTACACTAAAAAAACGAGATCCATGAGTGATACAGTCAAAGATACAAGTCGCTTGGATGCAAATAATTGAAACTGCTGAGAAGCCATTATCAACTTGATGGCAGGATTAAAAGCAACTTTGTATCTCAAGTACAGATATGGCATGTGAGCCGATCCATATAACTTAACTTTAGAAAGGAAAAAAAGCAAAAAGAAATGACAATAAGGTGCAGATTGAATCACAAATATCGTCCACATCAAAACAATACCCACCCCTCAAAAAAAATCCAAAAAAAAGACCGCAAAAAAAGGAAAAAACAAGAAGTTAAAAAAAGGAACTGGGGTAATATATATCATATACCTAGGCATATGTATTCACTCTTGTCATATATATATATATATATATATTATATATATAATAATATATATATATATATATATATATATATATATATATATATTTCCAGCATATATTTATTATATAAACAATTTTTAATACGTAATATTTATGTGACTTGTAGGATTTTATACTCCTAAAAGTATGGTATAGATTTTAAGGAACTATGAGTTCTAAAATAAATGGGGATACCAATACCTCAATGAAAGGAAAATCATCTAAAAGTGTAATACTATTTGGAAATTTACCTGTGGGTATTGCAATAAATTTGTATCTAACTTTTGGTGTTTTTCTTTTGTTTTAGTATTGTTTGTGTCCTTGACAAACTCTGGCACTACTTTTGATATGACAGTTTGGGGGTTGAAAAAGTCAATTGCTTTTGAAGGGCAAAAGTCTATTGTGCCCCTTGTTTAAGTAACTTGGTTTTAAAATTGGAAAACGCTGGAAGTTATGTTTGAAGGAGCTGAAAAAAAGATAAAATTGAAAAATTCAAAACATTTGGGGCATGAGTGTGAGTTATTGCGGGAGGTTGAAGAAGTTGCAGAAAAATTGAGAAGATGTAAAGGAAGAGGGGAGAGAGAGAGACAGAACACTAGGAGCATCCATTATCGATGTTAAAGAAGGGAAGTAGGCAAATTGAAGCTTGGTGGTGCTCGAAATCACGGTTGTCTTTGGTGGCTGGTTGCAGGGTTGCAACTATGTAAATGAAGTTGGTAGAAAAGGAAACGTTTCTTACATGTTTATGTGTTCATCAAGCTTATAGCATATCATTAAAAGTCTATTTCTTGTAAGTTGGGTAGGGGAAACACATTTAGTAGGATGACATGAATCTCCATAGGAAATTTGAAATTGAAAAAATTAGGAATTTCAGGTTTGGGGATGTTATGTGGCTATGTTCGGTTGTTTGTTTAGGATGCAGATGTTGAATGTACTTGCGAATGCTTTCAATTATGTTCCGAATTATGCCATTGTTGGTTTGTATGTGACGTTGGGAAGATGATATGATTAAACCCAAACTGTATAGTGTCTAACCCAGGTTGAAGTCCTTGTGTTAAGTGGTTTGCTCTAAAATTTCAGTAACAACTATTTGTGCGTTGCATTGATGAGTAAAATGGACTTCATGCATGTAAAAATTACTCGACTTTGTAAAGTGTTTGGAACAGTTTACATGAATGTTAACCTCGTATTTACATATGGCATATCCCGGGTTGTCCATTTGGGTCATGTGGGGATTATAGTGTATCTGTATGAATTGTAGGAGTAAATATAGATGATTTTTGGGGAAGGTGTGAGTGGACCATGGATGTGTTGAATGTAGTTGTATAATGTATGTCATAGTAGATATCCTCTAGATATGAATATTGTAACCGCTGATTGTCAATTGAAATTTAGCGAATGGGAAATTAGAAATTTAGGGTTTGGGGATGTTATGTGCATATGGTGGGTCGATTGTATTGATGGATATGTTAAATTGTACTAGCCACTGCTATGAATTGTGTTCCAAATGTTTTGATTATTGGTTTGTCAGTGATGTTCAGATGTGGATACCATTACCCCGGAATGGTATACTATCCATCCTAGGTTGAAGTCCTTGTATAATGTGGGTTGCTATAAAATTTTAGTCTCAGCAGTTTATGTTTCGTAGTGAGTGAGTGAGATGGATTTTATGTGCTTAAAATTAAGCTGGTTAGATGTTTGTTAGGAACAGTTTCCATGAATGTTAACCAGTATTTGCATGTGTCATAACCCAGGTTGTCCATTTGGTGATGTGAAGATTGTAGTCTTTCTGTATGAAATATAAGAGGAGTAAATTTGGATAATGTTGGGGAAGATATGAAAGGAAAATAGATGTGTTGAATGTAGTTGTGTAATGTATGTCAGAATAGATATCCCCTGGATATGAATATGCGAACCCGGGATAACTAAAGCTAAAAACATAGTGTGTTGTGCTGTCTATGATTGCAGTGGGTTTACAGTATATGGATATGTGTTAGGTATACAACATGAATATATGATAGTTATGAATGCTGTTGTGATGTGAGTGTACTTGATGTTATCATGAATTATGTTGATTATGAGGATGGCCATATTATTTTGAAAACCTTTGTGTAATGTGCTTGTTTGTATTTGCAGAAGTTCGCAAGGAACTCAGCTGACAAAGTAAATGGTGTACTACCGTAGATGGCCATAAAGGGAAACCAGTGTCAAAACAGTGTCGGGCAACAATGGATGGGAAGAGGGGGTTCATGGAGAGGGCGAAGGAGAAGAATGGGGGCAGAAGTGGAGGTGGAGGTGGAGGTTGTGGACACTGCTTCTAGGAGTGACTATATAGCAGAGAGTAGTGAAGGTAGGAGTAGCATTGTTGATTGGTTTACTAGCAACTGGGGAGAAGATGAATTTTTCTGACGAAACTTGCGCAACAGAGATTGCAAACATGGTTACTGGCAACTGGGGGAAACATGAATTTTTCTTACGAAACTGTGCACAGCTAATTACTCCTTAGGTTTTAATGCAAAACTCTTTTTGTACCTTCAAATAAAAGAACCATATGCTTTGATACTCTACAGTTTACGTAAATTGTTGGCATGTACGTAATGCGTGTTTTGCACCTTTAAGTACTGTCATATAGTATTAGGACAACACTAATTGCATTGCCGCCAATTTCAGGTGGCTTTTTAACTTCTTGACCAAGGTTACAGATTTCAATTATGATTTGTTATAACAGCATGTGTGTTACCCATGTTTCTTCCCGCACACATTACAAGAGGAATATGTTGTTGAATTGGTCAGTTATATTTTCCTGGTGACGGTTGCCAATGTCCCGGGTTTATGATAATATCCGCTCAGTTTATAAAGTATATGGGAGAGTCATTACAAGACCACCAACCTTGTTACACCAGAGGAGTACAACAACTTCCCGCAATGGATTCTCCCTGCCTGATGTCCAACACAACAACTACAAATGATTTCTATAACATACCTTTCACATCATGTGTCACATCTCATGTCAAATATGAGTCATGACACCACAATTGTAGCCTGATAAGCATGCTTGATGAGCCATGACATCTCATATCAAATGTAAAAATTGCAGCCTCTCGCATTGCATTTCACCACAATGCACTGCTTGTAGTACCTTTCCAATTTATACTCAAATGGATTATCTATTTTGCATACTTCCAAATGCTGTACCTAAATAAATCTGCAGACGCAAACTTCTGCCCCTGGTTATTTCATTCTTCTAGATGCCCATCCTCTTCTTGTAAGCCTCAAAATTAACTCCATAACGGGACCACGCACTCTTCACCATCTACGTCACTTTTAGAGTTCATGGCTGAGTCACTTTCAGAGTTTGTGGCTAAGTTGTCAGAATCTTCATCCACTGTGTCAACTGCGTCTTCTCTATCCCTCATTTCCTCTCCACCTATTGATTGCTGCCTACCATTATCGTCATCAACCCTGCACAATTAATCAAGCATACATTAAATTTTTCCCTTCCAACTCACATTTTTTATAGCCAAATTACCTAAATGTCAACACGCAATACCATCCATAATATACAGTATTATGTTGTCACAACAGCTACACAGGATCTTATGTCATTCTCCTGGACACCATGATCCTCTACTTGAGTACGACCTCCACCCTTCCCACTCATATAACGAGTACCCTTCGCACCACCCATTTCTATTGTTTTAGTCACATGCATTGGTTGCAAATTAGCCTGTCCTTCTCAGTAACAAAATTCATCATTACCCTTTATCAATTTACATACATCCTCATCCCTATGTAACGGCATTAACATAATCATATTATACTTGATATTATGCCACAAGCTTCGCCTTTCAGACCCTCCCCCATTGTCTCCTCTGCCAACTTAACAACTTCATCAACCCCCATATTTCGCCTAACGCATACACAGTCACAACTGCCCCTTGGATATGTCAATACTCCATTACTTCCACACTCCAAGTAATCTCCCCAACTTACATACACTAAAACCTCTCTGACAACTACCGCACGCTCCTCATCAACACTAACTTCCATTATGAGTAATTAACAAACACAATTCCTCAGCAGTGTAATCACTGTAGCACCTACACAAATATAATAACAACTTTTAGTATACAACAAAGTCTCCTCTTCATACTTACTTCATATGCCCCATCTTTACATCTTGAAATTCTAGGATATCAATCTAAACCGGGTTAATAAAATCAGACATACTGTAATATTACAAGCACCCACAGCTACTACTGCCAGCATATATATGAAAAATTCATTGATATTAACCACGAATACATAATTCCTTCATATTACTCACATCTCTTCCCAAAATTACCAAAACCTAAAGAGCATCTACCCTATCTTTACATGATTGACATCATGGGATATCAATCATGACATAAACAGATTGTCAAAATCAAACATACCCCAATCTACAAACAACTACTACTTCCAACTAATATATGACATTCACCATATCAAACATCAACACATAATTCCTTCGTATTTTCAATTTTCCTTCCCAAGATTGCCCAAACATAAACATTGTCTACCCCATCTTTATATCATTGACATCCTAGGATATCAATCAAGGCATAACGGGTTATCAAAATCAGTCATACCCCAATTCACCAACCTCCGCTACTGCAAGCAAATATATGACAATTTCATTCATATCAAACATCAATACATAATTCCTTCATATTTCTCATTTCTTCGCACAATTACCCAAAATTACCCAACTTTATATCATTGACATCCCGGGATATCAACTGATACATAACGGGTTCACAAAATGAAACATGCCCTAACTCAACAACAACTTCTACTATCAGCTAATATATGAAAATTTCATACATAATCAAACATCAACACATAATTCTTTCATATTTGTTATTTCCTAGCCTAAAATTTCCCAAAACCTAACCATTGTCAGTACACTTAAGTAACATATTTAATTACAACATACATTACCCCAATCCCTATCAACCCCAACTCCATCTTCACATTATATCAATGCTCCAATAGTTTCAACCCGATTAAAAATCATTACTCACCTAAACCAAGCTCATTCACAGATCCAAACCATGTTTGTTTCAGAAAATAAGGATTTCACTTACCATACCCCTTTCGCAATTATATAATCCACTATCAATAGCTTCATCATCTGCCAACAAAAAAGCCTTGCAATGGTTTATATTTAGTTGTAACATCAGCTTCTTGACAAATTCCCTTACGCAATTTTGCTTCAAATCCTCCTCTTATCTGAACACATGTATTTTCCTCTTCAAAGACACAACTGCTCCTTCTGCCTCCACTGCTCTAGCTGCATGTTTCGCGCTACCCTGTTCTCTGAACTGCGCTTGGTTCAAAGACATTAGAGTTAGAGAGAGAAAGTAGAGAGAATTGAGATGTGTTTTTTAGAGGAAAATTTTCCACTCAACTACAGCTACCATCATCTTCTCTCCTCAGTCTTTTCCCGACACCCCTTTAGAGTATTTTAGACATTACAACCGGATAACATCTTGCCACGTGCAACCAAGTGACGGAGTTCTCAAAGACACAAAGAGCACCAAAATGAAAAACGGTCTAAAATAAACGGGTTACAAATTTCTTTCAACACCTGTAGGTAAATTTTCCAATACTACTTCAAGTAAAAGCTGCGCGCTCAGTTCCACTCAGCAAAAACCATTAGTATGTCATCACGGATTTCAAGCAATTTACAAATCAGGTATTGACACATTTCATGCCACTCATGATCCATCAAAATTGAAGTGGATTGACATACCTTTGGAAAGGACGATTTTTCTAAGTTTTTCAGTCTTGATTATTGGGAATTTGACAAATTCATAGAGGCTTTTGCATATCCACGGAAATTTCAGTGTGCGCCCATTTGCCCTTTCCGTTAATCATAGTAAATGGCCATAGCCAAACCTTGTAATTATTGTTTCATAATCAGTACTTTGTTTTTTTGCGATCCATAATTAATGTTCCTTAACTGCTTTTAGAGGATAAAGGCTCTGTTCGATAATCAACTGTTAGTTGTTAACTAATTATATTTGTTATTTGACTGAATCGGTTATATTAGTTATTTCTGCAAAAAGTATTTAATAGAATTAGCTATTTATAACAATTTTATTTTGCAAAGTTGCAATTATACCTTTAACTCAATTTCTTTTTTTTAATAAATTGCATATTTTTTTCTTATAAATATTAATTAAGAATGATGTGATATATAAAATTACACAAGACATTTTCCCAATTTTGTTTATGGCAATATTTTTGTTCATCGTTATCTTAAAATTTGCTTTTTTATAATGTTTGAAATTTATGTTATGTAAACCTATTTATCTATTATATAAAACTAATTAACATAAATTATTTGATAAATTTTAGAAAATATTAATATAAAAAGTGTTAACTCAAACATCATGATCATCCACAATACGGTTATTTTAGAAAATATTTGTTCAATTTTTGTTGTGATTGGCATTTGAAGTAATCTTGAGAAAATTGTCATAGTCAATACAGTCATCCTAGGTTTTTTGAAAAAACTATCCTAAAGGACTTTTTACAAATTAACTTTTTGGGTACAAAAAGTTAATGCAAAGAACTGTTTAGCCTAATAGTCCAAGTAATTTTTTGACCAAAGTCAAATAGTTAGCTTTGTTTAAGCCTGAAAAACTCTTTACCAAACAGAGCCGAATACTCCCAACTTTTGATGTCTTCCCTTATTGCTATCCATTGCCAAATGTCAAATCCCATACATTGCCTTTATGCTCAGTCAATAGTTTTATTTTTACCAATTTGCTATTCCTTAAATCTGGACTTTTGATTTGTCCTACAAAAAAAAAAAGTAATATAATGACTTTCTATTTTTTTATTTTTTACTTTATGATTTTTCCTTCCTAATCCATGATGCCTTTTTCTAATAGGAATCCATTGATTTTATTTATTTTACTTGTGATTATTTAATTTTTTAAAAAAAACCCTCAAGGGTCGCAATTCATTAAAGCAGTTATTTTAAAATTGGCTTGCACAGTTGCACTAATTAAGTCATACTCAATATTAAAATTATTTTGGTTAAAACTTATATTAATCCAAAAAGTCGAACATATTATCTTGATTTTAGCTATATTTAATGTATTCAATTTAATTTCTATTTGCATCAATTATTTGATAGAACACGTCGGGAAAAAAATGGTGGCAAACAAAAACAGATTGAACAAGAATAATTACCACCCAATTTCTCAAAATGATAGCGATAAAGAGGGAAACAATGTCATATACGTCCAACATGCATCTAAAGGGTTGAATAATTTGTTGGGTATGTGGTTCTCAAGATCAACTTCTTGGTATCCTCATTCTTGAAAAAGCATAAAACGACAAAGTAATAAAGGAAAAAAATGTATACATGAGACAAATGTTGTATAATGGTGAGAAATGATCACAAAAAAAATATTGTTATGTATATGAACAAATTGAAATCTTACTTGCCTTATTTTCTAAAAAAGGATTAGGTTTGAGAAAAAGTAAATTTAAACCAATTCCAATCTTACTTGTCCTATTCTAGAGGAGATAGAGGCAGAATAAAAAAAGCTTGGTGGTGGAATGAAGGAGTAAAAGAGAAAGTTAAGGAGAAATAACATGCATACAATGCCCTAATCGACAATAGAATGGATGGAGGAAAAAAAAATTAGTTTAGTTGTGTGCAAGGCTGCTAAGAAGATAACAAAGAAAGTTATCATTATAGCGAACAATGGATATGAAAGGTTGTATCAAAGATTGGAGACAAAGGAGGGTAAGAAGGATGTCTTCAAGTTAGCAAGGGCTAGGGAAAGGAAAACAAGAGACTTGAAAACGTAAAGTGCATCAAAGATGATGGCGTTAAGGTCTTAGTAGAGGAAACAAAAATAAGGGAGAGATGGTGGAGTTACTTTTCTAAGCTCTTTAATGGTGAGAGGACTGAGTATTCCCAGAGATGATAGAGGGAATCAGGACAGGCGACAAAACTATAGGTTGCGCAGTTGTATTGGTAAAAAGGATGTTAGAGACGCATTAACGAAGATGAACAATGGAGAGGGTGTGTGTTTGGATCATTTTCCTGCGGAAATTGAGAATTGTTTGGGTGAGAAAGGACTACAATGGTTAACGAAGTTTTTTAATGTCATTTTAGGACTGTTAAGATGCCTCGCGAATGGAGAATCAGTACAATCATCCTCTTACAAGAATAAGGGTGATATTCAAGATTATAATAATTATAGGGGTACTAAACTACTTAGTCACACTATGAAGTTGTGAGAAAGCTGATTGAAAGAAGGTTAAGGAAGGATATTTCAATTTCTGAAAACTAGTTTGGTTTTATACCAGATAGATCAACTACAGAAGCAATCGATCTCATAAAAAGAGTCATAGAATTATGTAGGAATAGGAAAAAAGATTTTCACTTGGTATTTATAGATCGAGAGAAAGCATATGATAGAGTACCGCATGAGGTGTTATGAGAGTGTTGGTGAAGAAAGAAGTGTCTATGGCAAACATATAGGCTATCAAGGATATATATGAGGGATTAAAAATAAGTGTTAGGACCTTAGGAGGAGACAGAGAGGACTTTTCTATTGACACTAGGCTCCATTAAGGTTTAAGTTTAAGCCTATTTCTTTTCATTATTGTTATGGATGAGCTTATAAAAGAGATTCAAGATGACTACCACACTATATGCTATTTGCTTATGATATTGTGCTATCGATCAGACTAGGGATGAACTTAATAATAAGTTGGAGTAGTGGAGACATACTTTAGAATATAGGGGATTTAGATTGTGCAGATCCAAGAGTGAATACCTAAAATGTGGTTCAGTGGTGAGGAAGTCAGCGAGCAAGAAGTCACCATATATGATGTGATAATACCAAGGGCCAAGAAGTTTAGGTGTTTAGGCTCGATTATTAAGGAGAAAGGAGATGTTGACAAAGATATTAACCATTCCATTATAGTGGGATGAAAAAATGGAAGAATGCTTCCAGAGGATTGTGTGATAAGAAAATTCCAGTCAAATTGAAAGCAAAAGTTTATTGCATAGTAGTTAGGTCAACTGCATTATATGGTTTAGAGTGCTGGCCAATTAAAAAGAATCAAGTCCAGAGGTTAATGGTAGTAGAGTCGAGAATGATTCAATAGATAGGTGATGATATGAGATTAGATAAAATTAGGAATTAAGTGATTAGAGAGAAAGTTGGGGTTGCATCCATAGATGATAAAATAAGGGAGACTAGACTAGGATGGTTTGTTCATTTTAAGAGGAGAAGTGTGAATGCACCAGTGAGGAGATGCGAGATAATTGACCTTCAGGGATAAAGAGGACGACCAAAGATAAGTTTTAATGAGGTGATTAAATATGATTTGAAGTATGTAGGACTAATGAGGGATATGACTCAGGATAGAAGTTTGTGAAGATATAGGATTAACGTTGCAGATCATAGGTTAGTAGATTGATCCTTGTAGGGTTTTTATCTTCGCTCCTCTGATTGCTTAAGTAATACCCTCATCGTATCTGCATTATCACTCCCACCTCTGATTGTTCAAGTGCAGATTGTGCTTGGCTAGATTAGTAGTATGTCACAGCATGCTGCTCAAGGTGTGTACAACTCTTATCCCTCAACTGTTATTCTTGTTAATTTATGTTATTTAAAGTAATTTAGGTCTTGTATTTGTTAAATTTGTTCACCAATAGATTTTTCAACTTCAAAAATATTTGCTTAAAACTTTTAATACGGGTCTATTGGAAGTAATCTCTCTACATGCAGTTATATATGTAGAGGTAAAACTGCCTACATCTAGATCTCCTCAGGCCCTATGAAAGAGGGACTCACACTGGGAGTTGTTGTTGTTGTTGTTGTGGTTGCAATAGTAGATGTTTCACTAACACTTAGACTATATTTTTGCTTCTCCATGTAGCTTCCACAATTTCAACTTACAAAGAGCCTCTTATAGTTAAATTTAAGCCATTTCCTTTTGTGGATTTGGCATTACACTTCTTATGAACTTGAATGCTTGGGTCATGGATCAAATAGTCTTCCATATTCAAAATCTTAGTAATTGTCTTCTTCTCCTATGCCTTTTGCAAGGCAAACAAATGATGATAGATATCATATAAGTTTCAAGCAACTCTTTCATTTCCTCTTGGTCATTTTTATCTCACTTCCACAACTTGAAGAGGTAAGAGCTTATGACTAATCTTCTAATGATAATGTATAAGATGTAAAGGTAAAGTTGCTTCTTTTCAATTGGGCATCATATGTGCACATGGTAATCCCATTGTAGCAATGAAATTGCCAATGCAATGGCTTAAATGTTCCATACTTCACCATCTCATGTTACTTATAGAGGGATTTCAAAGCAAACATTGAAACATGTGTAATAAGATTGCTAAAATATGGAATATTGTACTTGTGAGGAACTCAAACCCTTTCACACTCAAGTTGTCTTTTGATATCATGAAACTCATTCTCAATAGCAAGGCATATCTTACTTCTCACTTGGTAAAGATTCCCTGTTGAAACTTGCAGGTGCCTTTTCAACTTTGCATGAGCACTGTAACACCCGGGATTTTATCCCCTTATTCCGTCATTGTATATTATTAAAAATTGAAATCACATTGACGTGCCTGCTTAGGTGCTGTTTTTATTGAAAAGAATATTCTTTCTATTTTAGGACTATATCGGGCACTACATTGAGCAGCCTCCCGAAGATAACTGGACTGGTGAACCTTGGGACTAGTCCTGCAATTTATTAAATCGAACATTGGGTATTAATTATAATGTAACGAGTGGATAAGCTCGTATTAATTATGATGTGACGAGCGGATAAACTCGTATTAATTATGATGTGACGAGTGGATAAGCTCGTATTAACGATGATGTGACAAGTGGATAAGCTCGTATTAATTATGACATGACGAGGTAATTATCCAAAATAAAAGACAAAAGAAAAAAGAAAAAAAATTATTATTATTTAAGGGGTCGAAGCCCCTTCTTGGAAGGGAGGGAGGAGGAAGGGGCGCGACGAGGGTTTGGAACCCGTGACCCCCCCACCGTGATTTGCCCCTCAACCCCAGCGGCCAGTAGAGCAAGTAAGGGTTCGCGTCTAACCCTAATCTGTCCAATTAGCCCAAGAGTTGGGTCCTTTAGTTTGGAACGATGTGGGTTTCCTCTACCTCCTATTTATTGTTAATTTCAATGAAATTTATTGATTATTAACTATAGTTCATTCAGAATTCGACCTGATTATTAGTGATTGGAGAAATTCAAGTTCAATGTTTATTGTTCTGCCAGAAGGCAGAAATTGAAATTCAATGTTTATTGTTCTGCCAAAAGGCGGAAATTCAAGTTTAATGTTTATTGTTCTGCCGAAAGGCAGAAATTCAAGTTTAATGTTTATTGTTCTGCCAGAAGGCAGAAATTCCAATTCAATGTTTATTGTCCTGCCAAAAGGCAGAAATTCAAGTTCAATATTTATTACTCCGCCAAAAGGCAGAAATTCAAGTTCAATGTTTATTCAAAAATTCAAGTTCAATGTTTATTGTTCTGCCAGAAGGCAGAAATTCAAGTTCAATATTTATTGTTCTGCCAAAAGGTAGAAATTCAAGTTCAATGTTTATTGTTCTGCCAAAAGCGAAAATTCAAGTTTAATATTTATTGTTCTGCCAAAAGGTAGAAATTCAAGTTCAATGTTTATTGTTCTGCCAGAAGGCGGAAATTCAAGTTTAATGTTTATTGTTCTGCCAAAAGGCAGAAATTCAAGTTCAATGCTTATTGTTCTACCAGAAGGCAGAAATTCAAATTCAATGTTTGTTGTTTTGTCAGAAGGCAGAAATTCAAGTTCAATGTTTATTATTCTACCAGAAGGCAGAAATTTAATGTTTATTGTTCTACTAGAAGGCAGAAATTCAAGTTCAGAAATTCAAGTTCAATATTTATTGTTCTGCTAGAAGGCAGAAATTCAAGTTCAATGTTTATTATTCTACTAGAGGGCAGAAATTTGAGTTCAATATTTATTGTTCTGCCAAAAGGCAGAAATTCAAAGCTATACGTTATAAAACCCTGTCAACTGGTAGAAGAACCTAGTCAATAAAGAATCTCAGTTCATATGACGGATTGTAGAACATTGTACTTTAATAAACAAGCATGTGAAATTCAAAGCGCATATTGCTACATCATTAGTATACCATTCACATGACATGGTTATATGCTTCACTTTATGGTTATCGTTCCATATTTTAACAGAGAAATCTATTCCTGTATATGGCCTGTTACTGTATGGTGTAGTGAAATCATCAGTTTAGTGACTCTATCGCATTGAACATGATGGTTATTCTAGTGTCAATGCTAAATTCATATAGTCTGTCACCTGACAGCATCTTCAACGAAATTTAAATTCCCAGAATTTTAAGAAAAACGATAACACTCCTAGCTCTTGGGTTGGGGGCGTTACAGATGATATCAGAGCAAGGTCCTGCGACCATAGGTCGCGACCTAAGTTTTGCATTGCATATAGTGGTCCAAGAATGCTTCATGATGAGTCATCTTTCTATTGTCTTAAATTATCTTTCTATCGAACTCTAGAGACGTTGGAAGTCAAAGGTCTCCCTATTCAGTGACTTAAAGGTTTTATTTCGCATTGAAAGACATTTCTCATTATACAATGAAGCCTTAGTATTGCGTCTCAAAACGTGCATTGGATTGCAATGCTGTTTTCGATACTTACATGTTAAGATGCACATGTTGCTTGCTGTGTTAATGACAAGTTGTAAGTGATCAGTGATTACATCCCTTGACTGGAAGTGTTTTAGCCAATATCATATTATGTTATGTGCCTGTCAAGGGAACTAAGCAATCGCTCCTATACATGCACGTCAGCATGAGTGTTAGTGACGCTCAGATGTGGCCTTAATTTGGATGGATATATGCGTTGGGAGGCGTCCTCGCATCCCAACATGCACTTATTGTTATCCTTAAGTTAGCTTAGAGTTATGTAAAGCGTACCATGAGTATACACATGTATGGGTGGTTTAATTATAGACCCTGGAATTTCGAGGACCAAATTCTTTTTAAGGGGGGAAGGATGTAACACCCAGGATTTTATCCCCTTATTTCGCCATTGTATATTGTTAAAAATTGAAATCACATTGACGTGCCTGCTTAGGTGCTATTTTTATTGAAAAGAATATTCTTTCTATTTTAGGATTAGATGAGCACTACATTGAGCAGCCTCCCGAATATAACTGGACTGGCGAGCCTTAGGATTAGTCCTGCAATTTATTGAATCGAACATTGGGTATTAATTATAGTGTGACGAGTGGATAAGTTTGTATTAATTATGATGTGATGAGTGGATAAGCTCGTATTAATTCTGATGTGATAAGTGGATAAGCTCATATTAATGATGATGTGACAAGTAGATAAGCTCGTATTAATTATGACGTGACGAGGTAATTATCCAAAATAAAAGGAAAAAAGGAAAAAGAAAAAATTATTATTATTTAAGGGACCGAAGCCCCTTCTTTGAAGGGAGGGAGGAGGAAGGGGCGCGGCGAGGGTTTGGAACCCGTGACCCCCCCATCGTGATTTCCCCCTCAACCCCAACGGCCAGCAGAGCAAGTAAGGGTTCACGTCTAACCCTAATCTATCCTATTAGCCCAAGAGTTGGGTCCTTTAGGTTGGAACGAGGTGGATTTCCTCTTCCTCCTATTTATTGTTAATTTCAATGAAATTTATTGATTATTGATTATAGTTCATTCAGAATTTGACCTGATTATTAGTGATTGGAGAAATTCAAGTTCAATGTTTATTGTTCTGCCAGAAGGCAGAAATTCAAGTTCAATGTTTATTGTTCTGCCAAAAGGCGGAAATTCAAGTTCAATGTTTTTTGTTCTGCCAAAAGGCAGAAAATCAAATTCAATGTTTATTGTCCTACCAGAAGGCAGAAATTCAAGTTCAATGTTTATTGTTCTGCCAAAAGGCGAAAATTCAAGTTTAATGTTTATTGTTCTGCCAGAAGGCAGAAATTCTAGTTCAATGTTTATTGTCCTGCCAGAAGGCAGAAATTCAAGTTCAATATTTATTGTTCTGCCAGAAGACAGAAATTCAAGTTCAATGTTTATTGTTCTATCAGAGGGCAAAAATTTAAGTTCAATATTTATTGTTCTGCCAAAAGGCAGAAATTCAAAGTTATACGTTATAAAACCCTGTCAACTGGTAGAAGAACCAGGTCAATAAAGAATCTCAGTCCATATGACGGATTGTAGAACATTGTACTTTAATAAACAAGCATGTGAAGTTCAAAGCGCATATTGCTACATCATTAGTATACCATTCACATGACATGGTTATATGCTTCACTTTATGGTTATCGTTCCATGTTTTAACAGAGAAATCTATTCCTGTATATGGCCTGTTACTGTATGGTGTAGTGAAATCATCAGTTAGTGACTCTATCGCATTGAACATGATGGTTATTCTAGTGTCAATGCTAAATTCATATAGTCTATCACCTGACAACATCTTCAACGAAATTTAAATTTCCACAATTTCAAGAAAAACGATAACACTCTTAGCCCTTGGGTTGGGGACGTTACAAGCACTCTTTTTCTCTAGGATACTTGTATTTTAAGTATCAGTGATGCCATCGATGGTATCTTTTTCTCTTTATATACAATTTGAAAAAGGAGCCAACTTTCTTCTAAATCTTCTTCTATTTTTGCAAATTACATTGCATTATGCAAATAGAGAAAGACATCCCAATCTTTTTTCTCCCCAAATTAACTGTTGCATGCAGTGACTATATTTTTTTTTGAATATGTTGTATACAAAAGAGATTAGTAGCATTTGGAAAAATAGCTTCTATATCACTCATTAAAGCTAACTCTTGATATAATATGGTGACTACATGCTTACAGTTGACACTCAAAACACTAGTAAACATTTACAGATTCCAAGTGTAACCTTCTTTTCTCTCACTTCTTAAAAATGCAAAGCAAGAGTAGAAAGACTTGTTAAAACTAGATTTTCCAATAATGTCAAGTAATGGCATGCCATACTTGCTAGTCTTACAGGTACAATCCATCACAAATACAAAAGAATATGTTTTGGCCAACATGATTGACTTCAAACGGGCAAAATATACATGACTCAGGTGCCTATCGACATCTTTCAAATAATAGAATATTAGATTTTCATGTTCAAATTCTTCAAAGAGAGCTTGATCTAAAGAACGACCACCCAAGTGTTCTTTTTGCATTTTACTGTTTAGATTGTATATAGTCCGGCCTACAGTTTGAAAGTTAAGGGTTTTTTTTTTTTTAAATTTTAATTGCCACAATAAAATTCCTGCCGTAGACATTTTTAAATGTCCGTAAATTCTTAATCTATCAAATGACAAGCTAGAGGATGCCCAAACATATCAATAGGATCATGAGTGTGAGTCATTTTTTAATTCTAAAACCCAAAATGCTTCATCCAATCTCTTTCCTTCAGTTTCAAATGAGCAATTTATAAGTCATGTACATGTTACCCTTTTATTATTTTCCATTGGAATTTTTCTTCTATTTCGATAATTGTCACCTTTATCACAACAAAGAACAACATATTTATCTTTTTTCAAGTTTTTGATTAATAAGGCATACCCTTTTGCTATGTAATTGTGTCTTGCTTTTTGGATAAGTTCCTCTTGAGTGTCAAATCCTTGACTAAACAAATCATCCATATAGCCTCTTATGGTTTGGTGAGAAACTGAAATCACATTTCAATAGAATAATGAAATCACAATAAGATCATATGTAACGTATTATTTTTATTATAAAATGTGAAATGTATAACATTTGACAAATATTCATTGTAAGGCTTGTCGCAGTGCCTACAAATTAAATAACCTAAACGCCCTTTTAATGATATATTAAGAACTATAGATAGGGTAAGTAGAGTCGATCCCACGAGGAAATAAATTTAAGTTACAAAGGAATGAACTCTCATGAAAAAAAAAAAAAATGCGTATTACTTACTACTAAGATTTAACTTTATGACTCAAACAATCACAAAAAAAATTAATTTGGAGGGGGTAATTGGATATATAAAATATTCGAACATCTAACTAACAATATAATTAAATTGTAAAGCACCAAATTTATAAACTCATAATAAAACTTGTGCTAAATAGAAGAAAACAAATATCACTCAATTAGAAAAATTGCTTGACCTAACCTTAACATATATTTTACCATGTTATGTTATTTAATCATCGATACACATATAATATTTAGTGAATTGTTAAACTGTAGGTTAAGCACGTCTGTAACCCCTATTTTCCCTTACTAGTTAATACATCCTAAAACATCTAAGGATGAATTCTATTAAGTCATTTAACTTATTACTCTACGGCATAACAAATTAAAGGCTCAAAGCATTAGGCTTTAGGAAAACTTCATTTAACCTAAACCATTAAATCCTCTACAGCAGATTAATGTAATTTAGACCTAAGTTGATTCTTTTAACCTTAATAGTCAAAAGTTGTTACTAGTTAACACCATTTAAATATTAAAATTATTTAGGTGGCCAAACAAAAATAATTCAACATTCAATATTAAACAATTAATCCAAATCAACTCAGATTACTCACATAAACACAATATAAAATTTAAGCTCAAAATTTATCTCAAAAATAACACATGGTAAATTCAAATATTAAGGTCAAGCAAATATTAAATTATCCTAACATATTAACACTAAAACAAATAACTTCAATAAATAACTCCAAAATAGTAAATAAAAATTCAAATAAAAAAATAATAAAAAAATAAAAACAGAGGAAAGCGGACGAAGCAGACCAAAACAGAGATGAGCTTCTAGGTATGCGATGATCGATTCCGATGATCCACGATGATGGTAATGATGGATACTCTGATGGAAGTGGTGATGATTGATCTGATGATGGGGATGATCGAGATCAAGGATGATGGTGGAGGTGATTACAATGATGAAGCTTCTCTGATTAAGGTGGAGAATATGATGATGAAGAAGATGATAGTGAAGCTGATGATGATTTTTCTGACTCTGCTCGTTTTACAGTGTTGTGGAGTTGAGGATGTTGTGGTCTTGCATGAGGCATGGAGGAGATGAAAGAGCATCAAGAGTTTTGTGTGGCGTGGAGAAGATGTCGGTGTGAGGAGGAAATGAAGGGGTTGCCGTGATTTCAGGAGGAGATGAAGGTGGAGAAAATCAAGGTGAGCCGTGTGTTGGTGATGATGGATGATGATGTTCCAAGCCTGGTGCCGAGAAGAAGGGGGTGAGGAGAGAGATAATGCAGGGGAGAGGATGACCGGTTCACGTACGGGTTTTTTTTTTTTTTTTTAAACACCTACAAAACACAATAAAATCAAATAAGAATTTAGAAAGAACAATTATTTCCTAAATAATGTAAAAAGGACGAATATTAGACAAATTAATACCATAAAATAAATTAATAATACTTAAAAAAATATACATAAACTAAGACCTAACATTCATCATAAATTATTCAACCTTCGGTCAAATGGGCCATATGAATACCGTTAAATTAGAAAAGAAGAATAGAAGAAGATAGTGGCAGGCATACAATTTGTATTTTATAAGTATAAAAGTGGCTTTAGAGGTTGTGTAGTACGCATATATAAGAGATGTTATTTTCTTATCACAAAAAAAAAAAATATTATCTTTTTGAGGTGGGGTAAGTTATTTTAAAATTGAAAGTAAATAAAAGTATCAGAATTATTTACAAAGTGGAACTCTGACAAATAAAAAACATATTCTAATCCGCAAACAAAGCTAGTAAAAAGCATTAATCAAGAATTGCAAAATAAAAAATTAATTGTGACACAATTATTACAGAGTCTGGCTTTAATCATTGACCATGATTAACAGAAAGGAAAAATCTGTCCAAAGTAATGAAATTTCCGTGGATATGCAAAAAGCATTCATAGATTTGTCAATTTCCCTTTTTTTTTTGGTTAATTGCAGTTTGATATACTGTGGATAAATAGAAGAAACAATTTTTTCAAGTATGAGTTTATTCATTATTAGACTTGAATTCGGGAAGTGAATTATTCTAGAAAATAAAAGCTGAATCTCTCGAATTAATTAATATGCGTTCGTTTTCAAGAGGACAATATGTAATTATAGTGTTAATCATCATTTTATGAGGACAATTATTCCTCTTATAGTAAATAAGTACAACTTTATTGCTTGATTGAGAAATAAGTACCAAACATCTTTCAATGCTTTTCATCCCGGAATGGGGACATGGTTAATAATAATAATGGAGTCATGGGAGTTTTTTCTTTATTAGACGTTTCGCACTTCCACTATTAACGATGCAACTTTTAAAAAGGGACAAGAAAAGGACTTATTTTCTAATTTCTAAAATTAAATTACAACTTTTTATTTGTATTATAGGATGAATCACGTGTAACCAACGAAAAAGCCATAAATGGAGAAACTAGGTTAAAAACACTCCAAAATGTGAAAACTCTTCCATAATCCAAAGTTTCTTTTGATTAAAGTCCGGATACATATTGGTAAAGAAAACCGAAATAAAGATGTAAGCACTTCAAAGTGAAAAGGACTTTGAGAGCCTACTTTGCACTCCCTGTGGGTGGAGGATTGATATGATTTTAATGAAGTGGTGTTCAATCTTAATCGCGAGCACACGGTATAGTTGTAGCTAACAACTGGCAAGTGCGGTTTGAATCTACTGGCAATTCGTTTTCAACAACCGAAACTAATCAAATTACTCAATCTAGGGCAAGAAAACTTGCTCAGTCTTAACCGCAAGCCATGATATAGCTGCTGCAAGCCATGGTATAGCTGTAACTAATAACCAACGAGTATGGGTCGAATCCACAAGGAACTTGTTTTCACCTATCAAAACTAATCAATTAATCAATCCATGCCAAATAGATTCAAGGTTGAATTAATTACTAAGGAAGCGATAAACAGTCTACGATATGGTTTGAAAATCAAATGGTTGAAGCATTTAGGTTAGAATTAACACCAATCATGCTAGGAAATCAATTGTTAAGCCTTATCAAGTCTATTCAAACTAATGTCATGAATGGAATAGTTGACAATTAAGAAAATCCTCTCCCTCTTTCAGGAATCGAAGACTAATCACAAGACCAAAGTAGTCGCCTATTTTCATAGGACCATCAGTCAAAAGATTTTAGGATAAACAACTTCAAATCCCAATTAAAATATTAATTATTTTTATATTAAAACCCTAATTGTGTGGTAGGTCACACTAGGTAAAAGTTTATTGTTTCAAAATTCCCCTAAACCCTAACAAATAAATATGAATACTCTCTCAAGCAATTCATCAAGCATGTGGTGGTCTTACCAAAAAATCGAGTGATGCAAGCAATAAACAAGATTGGGACAAATTCATGGTTATCTAGGCATAATATGCATCATAATGACCTAAGTTAGTGAATTTAACCTCTAAACATGGTAACAATCACAATCACAACCATGGATTTCAAAAACCTAAACATGATACTAGGTAATAAGAATAGACAAGATATAATGAATGGGAGACAGAGAGATTAACGAACAAACTTGGCAATTGATCGATTGCAAAAGCATAAACCTTCAAAGCAACAATCTTCAATTCTAACTGCTAACCCTTAGAGTTCTCAAAAAAAATCTCTACTAAAAAGCCAAGAACTACGTATTCCTTTGAGTCTCAAAACATAACACTTAAATAAAAATGAAGTCGGCCGAAAAACAAGGATGCATGACCAGTCGTACATAATCCTTGACCTAGAGACGCACGGTCATGCAACTCCCTGGCTCCTCTACTGGCCAATGTGCATCTGAAGCTCACTAAATTATATCCTAGTTTTCTATACTTTTTTTTTTAAAGTGAGCTACAATATTTATTTAGTGAGTTGTAATATCTCTTTGGTGAGTTATAAAATACATTTGGTTATCAATATGATTTACTGAGTAACAATAATTGCCCGTACTCCAAAATTATCATCTTCAAAAATTTTGAATAAGAATAATGTGGTGTCAGAGAAACATGACAATGGATGGATTCCATCAGGTATGTCACCTGACCAAAACCAGACCATTGTTTATCATCTTCAAAAAGTTAAAGGTGCCAGAAATCCTATAATACTCCAAATTATCTTTCCTACTCTGGAGTATTTGGAAGAATAGGAATAATGTTGTGTTTAGAAATGAGATCTTTCAACCCCTAGCGTGTATTATACAGGCCAAAAAAACTTGCGTTGAATGGAGAATCTGAGATTGTGTATCTATCGATGTTTCTCTCAAGGGGTCTTCTTCTCCCCCTTCCCACATCAAATCATTTTGTGAGGTGGCATTCCCCTCAATCGGGAGTCATCAAAATCAATTTTGATGGTTCACTCAACCAATCTTTAGCAGGAGGTGATTTTATTTTACGAGATTGGGCGGGTAGGCTGATTAAGACAGGAGCACCAAATTATGGCGATACATCAATTTTGCTGGCAGAAGCAAGAGCATTACGAGATGGAGTAAAACTAGAGGTGCAAGTAGGGTTTAATAATATCATTATTGAAGGTGATAATTTGACGGTGATTCAAGCAATAAAAGGCGATGGCCAAATTTCATGGAAAATCTCTAATATCATTAAAGACATCCAAATATGGTTAAAGAAGGCCATACAAGCTACTTTCAAACATATTTTTCGGGAGGCCAATATGGCAGCAAATTGGCTATCAAAGTTCGGGGACTCTATTACTGATTTCTTCTCATCAAATTGTCATTTCTCACCACACCTTCATCAACTCATTGCGGATGATGTCGTTGGGCATACCCTTGTGAGAAGATGCACGTAACTTTTCCTTTTATCTTTTACCATTGTTAAAAAAAAAAGTGCATATTAAACATTCCATGCACTTAGAAATTCTTGCATTTTAAACAGACATTAGATATCATTATAAAGTCATTACATTAAATCAAGTCAAAACACCATTAAAATCAATCTTGATATACATACGGTAAATAGCTAATAGTATGGTGTATGGACGTCTAACTTTAAAATTAGGAATATTACTATCTAATACCTGAAATTACATTACCTGTTGGCTTTTTTAAAAAAAAATTACGCAGAATACTTATCCTTTAGTCGATTTGATCCATGACAAACATGTCAGGCAGGTAAATTGAAAAGGAAGACATATTTGTTGGCATCTATACAATTATACTTAAAATAGGAGACTTATAAATTTTGGTTTTCTTTCCCCGTTAGCGTATTTCCTTTGTTGTGGTGAGGAAGTCAGGACTTGACGTTCATGGGGTCGAGTCAATGGAGCCGTTTACATGGAAAAAAAAATAAATGAATGTGCTTTATATATCCGCTATAGTCACATATTTTCACTAAATATAAAGTTCATCTTAAATGATTTAATCTAAGATATTAAATACTTAAAACTACCAAATCATTAATAGTAATTGTCAATTTTAGAATTCTATCGATATTGATGCATAAAAGAGATACCCTAAAAATATTAACTAAATCATGGATGGAATGATTACCCATATTATTTTGTATTTAGATGAATTACATTGGATCACGAGGCGCTAAACCATCTAATTGTTTTTTTAACACCTTTTTATTAATCTTCCACATAGTTCTTTATGTAACCCATAATATACTACACATGAAAAGAGCTTGTATTTTTTGTGAAGAAAAAAGGACAATGAAAATTAAAATAGTAGATTGCATTCAACATATGATCAAAAGAAAATTGCAAGAATAACAAAAGTTTAATGATCAAGCAACAATGGAAACACAACTTTAAAAAAGGGGAAACTAAGACCAATACATTGCTCCACGGAAAACAAAATTCTAAAAGCCCAAAAAGTAACTTAAAATGTTTAACTAATAAAACAGAGAATATTAGACATGATGGAGTTTTTTTTTTTTTTTTTTTTTTTTCCTGGAAGCTAAAATGAAGCAAAATGATGTAGACGACGGCGCCATGAAGGTTCAAACGTCAAATTCAATAACACATGCATAGAGTCCCCACATGCCAGCGCCAATGTAAGGAATGCCTATCTGGCGTCAAGAGAAGGGGGAATGGTAAGGATGACAACGGGCCAGGTTGGGGACGGGGCATATTCCCCGTCCTTGTTCCCGCTAAGATCCATGCCGCCTGTCCCCCCCCTTCCCCGTTGCGGGTAAAAAAATCCCCCTATCCCCGTCCCCAGCAGGGATCTAATTCCCGACGGGGCTCTAATAGGGATTTTTACCCGTCACTTTTTCCACGCCTTTGTGAGAGCTATATTGCAAGTTTTGGATGAAAGTTCAATTTGTCATCTCTAAACCCTAACTCCAATTAATTGTACACTAAGTTCTTGTATGCTCTATGCAACACAAGTCTAACAAACTTCATTAAAGTTTAATCTAATTTAAATTAAAGTTTAACAAGTCCATATAATATAAGTCTAACAAGCACAAATTATACAAAATAAGTCCATGCAGTCTAGAGTTTTTTCAACTTAATTTACCGATATAACCTTAGTATTATGTTCACTATCATATGTAATTTGAAATTAATATGCGGAAACGAGCATGGGGATTTTTTCCCAACCGGGGACGGAGAAATGGGGATGAAGACGGGGATATTTCCCCGAGTGGGGAAGCAGGAATGGGGACGGGGTAAATTTTCTCCCCGTCCTTGTCCCCATCCCTGCTCGGAGATTTATTTCTATCCCTATCCCCATCCTCATCCCCATCCCTATCCCCATTGGGGACGGAGATTCTTCCCCAATGCGGGACGAGACCCTAATAGGAGTAGGGATTCTTACCCCATTGCCATCCCTACGCCATGGCCTCAAAGCCCTCAAAGTAGCTTCGTCATTGTGTAAACAAAGACTATTTTATGGTGGATTGATGTGTTTTATTTTTAGGTACGCTCACTTGCCTAAATATATTTCTTAACAAATACTTATAAATTTAATTTTAAGCATTATACTTACTCCATCCCAATAAGATCGTCCTCTTTCTCAAAGGTTATGTTTTGATCATCAATAGGTATTTTCATATCTATGCAATACATAGGAAATCTCATGAGTGCTTAATTATAGTAATTATTATGAGTTTTTAATTAAAAATTGTCCCTTTTTTTGGGGAAAGAAAATCTTTCACACTTAATACGTTTTGATTTATGGCACACAATATTCTTTCATTTTTCAGTTTTAGAACATTAATTATGACATTAATTTGAAGGACTAATTTATCTTTAAAAAAGAGAAAAAATCTTAAATATTTTAAAATTTTGTGAGAATGACACGTGTCAAAATTAGAAAGCTTTGTTTTGTTTTAATACATACATACATATATACACACACACACACACACACACACACATATATACATATACACATATATATATATATGTATATATCACTAATATATATATATATATATATATATATATATATATATATATATATATATATATATATTTGTACATGCACACACACATATACATATGCGCGCGCGCGCGCACACACACACACACACACAGATATATATATATATATAAATATATATACACGCACATATATATACACACACACATATATATTTAGATTAATTTTTATTGTTATATGTTATTAAAAAATTACAAAAGTATATTATTATGAAAGTATTTTTTAAAGTAAATATAATGGTAATAGTTTCATGTTGAGAATCGATATGTAGTTTGAAACTCATACAAGAGGTCAATATTAGAGGATTTTGAGCGTAAAAGTCTCTCATTGGGAGAATATTGGCGGGATGAAGGGATTATATTACTATTCTTTTTACTTGCTTGATTTGATCTTGACAAAGATACGTTTGGTAGGTAGAATATAAGATAGATATGTTGGCATCTATCAATTTATGTGATTATATCTGAATTAGGAGATTTGTACCTTCTTTTGGACTGAGTCTCTATTTTAATAAACTCGAGTTAATGTTGGCTCACAAAAGGGGTTAGAGCTCTCCTACTTCGGATCCTCTCAATTTACAATATTCAAATATGAGATCTTACTTAGAAATATAGAACAAGTACTAAATTTCTTCAACAAATATGTGTTAGTATTACATGTTTCGTCCTTAAACACAGTGTTAGTCTAAGTATGATGAATTTGTATATAGATATCATCACAATCATGGGCAAGTTGTAGCTAAAACTAAACAGGCTAGCTAGGTTGTTTCCTGTTCACCCATTCCTAAGTTCTATAAAAAGGGACGACTGCCTCACAATTTGGGCAAAGCCAGCTTACATCTAGAAAACAAAAACTCCAAAATTTGCCACCATGGGAGATTCCCGTCCAAATATTCGCATAATTAAACCATTTCCAGACGACATTTACAATACTGGATTTGACACAAATGCATCGGGGAACCAAAAGAGTGGAGATATCAAAGTCGGGAACTAAAAGCAGAGGGCTGGGACTGGGAATGTTAGCAATGACTTTAGTGGGCAGCACGTAAGCGGGGGTGTTTTCAATGGCATCAATAATGCTCGAGATAACTAAGGTGTGAATAACATAGCAGGTGGCACTGTAAGTTTTCAAAGTACCAATAATGATGGTCGTCGTTGAAATCAATCATACAAGAGCATCCCCACCGGAGTTCATGCCACATTATCAAAAGTTTCACATTTTTGAAACTTGTATTTCATTACTTTTCCAACCAATGAAACTCTAACTTAAATTATATAATAAATATTTTATATGGGCCCACTTTATAACATATTTTTTTTCAAATATCTAAATAATATTTTTTATTAAGAAAAAAAGATAAATAAATAAAAAATAAAAAAGGACAAAAAAAGGTGGAATGGGGGAAGGAACAGGCAGGCGTGTTGGCCCACGTGCCCCTCCCGTTTCCCTCTTGCTGGCAGAGCCCCCAGAATGCGTGTGACACACAGGACCCACTTGTTCCATGCGTTCCACACGACTGGGGGTGCTCTAAATAAATACTTGGACTGGCGGCTGTTCTGTTGTATGTACAGTGTCTCATGTCAAGAGATATTTATACGGTAAAGTAGGGGACCATTCTATGTTTCATAAGTAATGTTGCACTTTCCATGGCCTTACCTACTGTGTGCGCGTAGTTAAAGCATTCTTAGTCAGAGTTTCAATTTTTGACACTTTAGCTTGCCATATCAATAAAATTTTTAGTTTTTTGGACTATGCTTCTATCATTTCTCCAATTTATAGAATTTCAACTTGAATCACCAAATAAAATAAGCTCACCGTAAAACATATTTAGTTACTTTAATTTTTTAATATTTCGCGCTTGTAATTTTTATGCTTGTAACTTGTAATTATATTTTTTAATTTTCCATAAGAATGAAATATTTATTTTTCTTGACTGAAAAAATGTCTAGTTTTTTTAAATTCCCAAAAAAATTGATTACTTAAAATTTTTTTTGCTTGAACATGTAGTCCTAATTAATTTTTTCAAGCTGCACGAATTCAAATATGAAGTTTTAATATTTGCATTTTGGTATTTACAGACCAAAGTATTTTTTATATTTTATAGATGAAATGATAAATTTATACTCATAATTTGCACAACTGGACTTACAAAACTAAACAAAAAGGCCCAATTGAAAGGCGGGTAAAAAAATTGGGCTCAAAAATTACCTTACAAGCTCAGCTCAATCATCAAAATTTTGAAGGAAAAAAAAAGAAAACTAAAACAAAAGCAAGCAAATAGGAAAAAATATAAGCTCGCACGCGGTTGGAGCAGTCCATAGATCCGACATGCGTTCCAATGCAAATGGAATTCTGGCTGCAAATGGAATTCTGGCTGCAAAGACAAAGAGCGGAACGCGGGCCCCACTGAAGGAATGCGTTCCATGGGCTGGAGGTGCTCTGAAATATAAATTGTTGCAACTGGTAAGATATGTATGTGACCAGTTGTGCTTTTAAAATGCAAAATAATAAATGTTTTGTTACAAGACATTATAAATGCCATATTTGCATTTATAAAGTTATATTATTGTGCAATAAATTCTTAAAAATTAGTATGATTGACTAGTGAAAGGATGTTACAATTTGTGTGAAATCATCTTTTTATGTATATTGATAAACCTCCAATTTTGCTATTTTTGGCCCTTGATTTCATCGCTTTTCTCTACATGTCTCCTCGATTTATCTTGGAATTTGATCATATTTTCTCTCCTTTGCTCGTAATCATCTTGCTTGCACCAACGTCCCTTTTTGTAGGTATTTTGGTCATAATTGAAAAAAATATGAGCGAAGAGTGAAGTTTTGGATGAAGAAAAGGATTGAGGAGTTGATAGGAAGACCAAGACATCAAGAATTAAGAGTTGTAGGATCTACACGACTAGCCATGCCCTTTTGCATAGCCGTGCATAATTACTAAAAAGTTAAAGACATGTACAATTGGTCGTGCATATTCTGCACTGCAATGCATTTGAAGCAGAAAGTTCGTACAGAGTTGCACGGCTGGCCGTACGTTCTACGCCTAGAAATTGGGCACGGCTAGCCGTACGTCGAAGTACGACCATGCACTTCCTTTGATTTTGAGACACTAAAGCGATCTTTGGGCGAGTTTTGGGCCATCTTTTGTCGTTTCTTTCAAAGCACTTTCTTAGAGTGATTTTCATGGTTTAGAAGGGAGATTTTATAGTTGCTTGTTGATTTAATTCATTATCATTGGAGATTATCTTTACTACTTCTGCTACGATTATTCAAGTTTGCTTCTCGAATCTCTTTTTCTACTATCATTGTTTTCTAGGGTTTTTGTGTGAATCATGTTTGTCATTCTAGGGATTGATTTGTTTGTTTTTGATATGATTCGTGGCTAATCTCCCATCTCGGGTTGGGATCAACACTGATTATGTTAGTTGAATCATGATTTAGCTCCAAACCCTTACTTGTCCCATGTTTGTGTTTATCATTTCTACTTTGCTCACCACATGTTCGATAAATTACTTGAAAGAGCATTCTTCCCTTGCTATTAGGGTTTAGGGAAATGTTGAAAGACAAAATCTTTACCTAGAGTGACCTAGTAGACGGTTAGGATTTCGACACAAAAATAATTAAAGGTCTAATTGGGATTTGAAATCATAGATCTTGTAATCCTTTGACTTTAGTCCCATGAAAGTAGGTGACTATAGTTATAGGATTAGTCTTCAGCCCTTAAGAGAGGGAGGAGATGGATTAATTGTCAATCTATCCACTCATAATACAATGCTTGGGCGAGTTTGGTGGGGTTAATGATTGATTCACTAATACAATTGTGCTGTTAATTCCAACCTAGGTGTTTTAACATTCTGATTTCTT
The DNA here is from genome assembly GCA_029747015.1 of Carnegiea gigantea. Lineage (NCBI taxonomy): Eukaryota > Viridiplantae > Streptophyta > Magnoliopsida > Caryophyllales > Cactaceae > Carnegiea > Carnegiea gigantea. The sequence goes on from JAKOGI010000749.1 coordinate 386,743, forward strand.
GATTATCTTCTTAGTTATTATTGTTTCCTTAGTTGTTAGTTGAACCATTGAATTTGATTTGCCTAGATCGAGTGTTTAGCTTAATTCTCATAATTGAAAGCAAGTTCCTTGTGGGATCGACCCACATTTGCTGGTTGCTAATTACAGCTACGCCGTGCACTTGCAACAATTTAACTGTAACAATATTATATCACAATCGGAAAACTACGCGTATAATACGTTTTTGTGGTTAGGGGTGATTCGATTAAGGGATGATTTTATATCCCTTAGCGAATCCGACAAATCCTAAGACTTTACAATTCATAACTTAGTTCAACTATCGAAAATATGATGATTTTAAACCATTTTATATATTGACCTTAATTAAGATATGACATCTAAGCAGCATTTTGCTCCAAAGATATAGTTCATCACCCTTCTTAAATATAGTTTGTATACAAATATGAGTTTGGTGCATGCTTTTCACAGGTTCTATGGGTGGATTGGTTACCGGTTAGCTTTGCAAATGTAGATGCATGAGCGTCGTTGCTTCATGCATGAGCTTGAACGCTTATGGTCTTTTTTTAAAGAAAAAAACAAAAGTTTGTTTTGTATTAAGTATTCAAGTATGAAATCTAACTAAATTTATAATCTTACCGTTTGCATTATTTTATTTTGTTATTTAAATAATTGTAATTGAAATTACATTAACATTATGCTTGTTAATTCACTTCTAAATCTTTAATATGTAGAAATGATTTTGATAAAGCTCTTTGTTTTAAAAAAATAGTTTTGCTTGATGTAAGACATCTTCTTTTCAACTTATGAAAAGTACTTGCTGGTGCTGATTGCTAAAATATGCTGAAACATACTTAAACATGCTGAAACATGTTGAATGGTTGAAGAATATATAACCAGATATTTTCAATAACTACTTGATAGTGTTGAATGATACTGAGTTGTGTAGAATTGTGCTAAAAGTTGTTAAATTATGCTGAAAGTTGATAAATGCTGATGATAAGTACTCATGATAAATCGAAAAGAATATGCCCATAATCACATATGAAATCCAACTAAAGTTATAATCTTACAATTTGCATTAGTTTGTTTTGTTATTTAAATAATTGTAATTAAAAGTACATAAACATTATACTTGTTAATTCTCTTCTAAATCTTTAATATGAAGAAATGATTTTGATAAAAGAAAAAAAAAGTTTAAGAGCAAGAGTATTTTTATTTATGATTAATTCTGTGTATGTTAATCATGTCACAACATTTTGATATACTGTAGAAGTATTTTAGTACTTATTTTTCCTTTTGTATGCCATGATAATAACAGTTTGTTCTAGTTTAGTTGGTTTCGTAAGTACCCCATTCCTTGCGTGTACGGTTAAATGGTAAGTAAGGAATTAAAAAAAAACATTGTAAGTAGTTGTCAGCATCTCTAAGAAATTGTTAGCTGCTAGTTGTAAAGAACTTTAAAAAATTTGTGGTTGTAGGAATTGTAAGGTCTTGCAAGGAGTTGTAAAACGTTGTCAACAATAGTAAGGAACAGTACGAAGTTTTCAAGGAAGTATAAGTTCTAAGCATGACCTTTCATAAAGCAGAAAAAGATAGTGGCTGAGCACAATTAAGAAATATTTAGTTCACTTTCATACTTTGACGATATTTCCTTCTTTTGGCCGAAAGTCCAATTGCTTAAAGATATTCGTAGCTCTGGACCAAACTTACAAACATGACATGTACATGTTGATTAGCGTTAACTTACCTGTGCCTAATTGCCTATCCGCATATTGCGTTCATATATCACAATGAAAAGTTTGAATATTTTTAATATTGTTTTACACAATTACAATTTTTGTGCTTTTGATTAAATGCGAATAATTTTAGGTAATAAGTATGCCACTTTTTAATTTTGACAAGAGAACATGAACTCAGAAAATATACTTTTAACACAATGAATCGATTCGAAACTTGAAAGATCAAAATACATCTATGCATATTTATCCGCACCTGAAATATATCCTATCTGTATTTGACATGGCCATCAATCTGACAAATCTAATCTTAGTTATATCATATCATCATATATATATATATATATATATATATATATATATATATATATATATATATATATATATATATATATATATATATATATATATATGTATGTGTGTGATATATATATTATATATATATATATATATATATATATATATATATATATATATATATATATGTATGTACATGTATGTATATGTGTGTGTGTGTTATATATATATATATATATATATATATATATATATAATATATATATACACACACATATATATATATATATATATATATATATATATATATATTCACACACACATGCATGCAAATGTTACGTGTTAACCTTGTATTCACACAAAACGCGAATTCACAGAAGTTTGGTGTAAGAATCAAATTCCCTGAGGCCGAGAGGCACAGAGCGCACAGAAAAAGAAATAAACATCGATGCAACATTCCCGAGAAACAAGTTGGAATATGTACGGCTCAATGCCTAAATGGTCTACGCCTTTTCCCATTTGTCCACCATTGAAATGGTGGTGAGTTCTGCCTAACACAAGGGGACAACCAAAAATGAATTGAATTGTTCTCCTTGCACCTTTGTGTTCCAAGTTATTCTTATCCAATTCCTTTTATAGGCTCTCAGTTTTAAAACCTCATCTTCTAGAAATGCAGAATCATGAGTGATTTGGGTAGATGAAAAGTTTTAAAAGACGTTAGATCATAACTCAATAAAAATTTAAAAAAGAAATTAATCGGATCAAGTAGAGTCATCAGGATTGAGTAATTTGAATCTTAACATAAGCTTGTTCATTTCCAGGATCGATTTGAAGATTAAAATCCTTAAAGTGCTTACATAATATTATCTAATCTTAAGAGGGGTAGCTTTTTAAGTCAGGTCAGCGGGGTGGAACCTTTACCTAGTCCTACCCCCAGTATTCGTGAATCCCCAATTTAAGTGGATTGAACGCAAAAGAAGATGACCTTGGCCTTCATTTTTGAGCAAGGATCGGGCACGTCCCCAACCCTCTAACAATCTAGTTTAGTGATGGTTTGTAGTATGTGCTTGATATAGTTTCTAAGAAGCCTGTAATGTAGAATTTGATTAATTGAATGAAATCCCTGTATTTGTTAAAAAATATTCTGTAGATTTAATTTGACAATCGTTCTAAATTCACTGGCAAAAAGTACTTTTATTAAGTACAGAGTCATTCAAGTAGATAGGTTTTAAAGATAAGAATTTTTTTCTTTGGAAAAAAAAAAGTTTGTACTTTTGGTAGAGCATCTTTCTGTCATACAAATATGATTTATCTTAATTAAGTAGTTTTTTTAATATTTGTACTATTTTTTAATATTTTACCAATATATATTGGGCAGGTGCACCATAAGGATATATTTATTGGAATGAAAATGATTAATATTTGACTACAGGACATTTCTTAAGTGCCACATTTGAGCTAAAAAGTTATATTATGGTGCACTAAATTTGTTTTAAAAAAAGGGTACAATTGAATAGTGCAATGCTTACAACTTATAAATTATCTAAAATTATTTTTTTATCCATTTTTTTCGCAACTAGAAAATTGCGTATATGATATGTTTTTGTAGATAGGATTGATTCGATTAAGGTGTCATTTTGCATCTATTAGCATGCCTAATGAATACGAGAGTTTTATAATTCATAATTAAGTCTAATTATTAAAAATTTGGTGATTTTAAATTATTTAATAAGTTATTTTAACCAAGATAAGACACTTAAAAGTGTCTTGTTAACATAACTACTCACACGACATATATTATCACACTTTATTGAAATCGGTGCACTTCTATTTAAATGAGGAAAACATACTTGAAAATAGGGATAAGCATTGGGAGGATATGGGTAGAGTATGCCCATACCCACATTTTACCCAAAAATATTTTTACCCAACCCATACCCAACCCATAGTTCTTGCTATTCATATGGGTACTACACATAGGGGTAATACCCACATGGGTACGTTTTATGTCGGTTATTATCCTTGGGTATTCATGGGTTTGCATATTTACAACCCAATATTCATAACTCCAAGTAAGGAATAGATGATATGGTACGTTGAAAGTTAGGAAGAAAATTTAACTTTAGGATTCGAATCAAGATTTGAATTTATGATATGAAATATTAAAAAAAGTTGAAATCTAAATTTTGAGTTCCGAATTCTTTTATTTCATTAACATTTATCTCCATTACGATAATTCAGTTAGCATTTTTTGCCATTAAAACAATTCATTTGGCGTTTTTAGTAATTAAAACAATTGCAGCGGTTTGGATTGAGACTTGATCATCTAGTGGGGGATATTAAAAGAAACTCAAATAAATTCTTTCATTTGATTAACATATGTTGCCACTATGACAATTGTCACAAATGCCAATTAAATTGTTGTGGCGGAGAAAAATATTGACCAAACAAAGGAACGTTCAGTTCAAAATATGGAGTTGAACTTATTTTAATTTTTCCATCTAATAATCAAATTTTGATCTAAAGCATTGAAATTGTTTTATTAGCCAAAAATATCAACTAAATAGTTGAAGTGGAGAAAAATGTTGGCTGAGTTGTCATGGCGGAGATAAATGTTGACCAAATGAAAAATTTTGAATTCAAAACTAAGATTTGGCCGTCTTTTAATATTTCAAACCAGATAGTCAAATTTCTATTCCAACTGTTGAAGTTGAATTTTGCTCGCAAATTTGGGGCAGCATTATCATCTAGAAAGAGATTAAAAAAATGGTTCATTGTTATTTTAATTATTGTATTAGGATATTATTGTCTTTTTGGTCATCATTATTAGATATGTAGACACCCTACTATCCATCAACTACCCACATCAACTATGGATCATTATCCATCTCATATCCATTATCCATTCCTAATGGGTATTACCCATCAATTTGGATGGATAAGGATGGGCACCCATCTAAAGGGTAAAATCTCATCCATACTTAAAAAGTGACCTTGAAAGCTTAAGAGCAATGACTCAATAGATATCACTGTCGTGGCATGATTACCTCTTTCTCATTTCTAACCACTATAACTGCCTCACAATTTCAGCGGGCCAAAGTACAACCAAGCATCAACTGAACCTACCTAAGCTCTTTAGAAAGGGGGAAAAAAAAAGAAACACTCCTAGATTTGGCACCATGGAACGTGCATTTCTAGGTTGTCCACTTCTTCCCCAAACCAACCCATCTTTAGCTAAGTCTGGGGGTAACAAAAACGCATCCGGGAATCAGACAGTTGGAGGTCCCAATGTTAGGAATTGTGAACAGAAGACTGAGACTCGTAATACTGGTGCGCATAATGTATCAGGGGGTATTTCCAGCAATACTGTTGGACAAAACTTTGGAGGGAATAGCATTTTGGGGGGTAATGTCAATATAGGCGAGCCCTAAAAATTGATGGTTTCTGAAATCAATTGTATGCCAACCGCTTAAAATTACTTGGACTAGTAGCTATTAAGTGGTACCGTGTCTGCTGTCAGAAAATATACATATAGTTAAGTTGGGGGGCCACTATGTTTGATAAATAACGGTGTGCTCTGTGGCCTTACCTAGTGGGGTGTGTGTACTTAGTTTAACATGCAACTGCTGTGACTGGTTGGTTCACTCATGTACTTGACTAGTTGTGGTTAGTGGTGTGCCTTTGAGAATGTAAGCTTTTTCTACGCTTAGCATGTGTTTTATGTAGAGACTATTATGTGGTGTGGATCTTTAAGTTTTAAAAACTAGATTTGAATCTACGCAAGTGCACCAAAGCATTGTATACTAGCAAGCATATGAGTGTTATGCTCATGAAGAACAATAATAATTTTAATTTTACTTTTCCCAACATAACCAAAGAATGATTTAAGTGAGAAGTTCAATCATCAAAACAAAAATAATAAACTAAGAAATATTATCAAGTCATGAGAGCAAGAGAGAGAGATATCAAATTAGAGAAAGCTCTAGGATTTCGATTTCACCAAGGAACTCAATTTTCAATTACCAACTCTAGTAGGGGTTCAATTAGTCTACTAAACAACATAAACTACAAGCATTAGCCATAAAAAAAAAGAACTATAATCGTGATATAACTTATCTAGTGGTTAGCATAAATTTTTCATTATAGACACAACTCATTTAACTTCTAGCATAAATTTTTCAAATTCAACAACTATAATTTAAAGCATAATTGCATAACATTATACAAGCCTACAAAGTCTATACATAAATGAGATAACAAATTAAACCATTGAAATCAACAGGAATAAACGATAGTAGTGATCTGCATAAATAACCTAGAATTAAGTAAAGATCAAATTATGTAGTAAGAGACAAAAATAATCCCAAAAGAAACAAGTAAAATATTATTATTAGTTAAGGATCTATCGTACTCCTAGATAAGCATCTTAAAACCAGTCATAATAAGTGAAAATACCGTTAAAGTTGGTCTACTCATACTCTTGATTGATGATATATTTCACCCCCTAAATCCAAACTCTTATACTCGATTACAAAATTATGAAATCCAACACAAACTTTAGAAATTTGGCTCACAAATGAGATGAGAGGAGAAGAGAAAAGTAGCTAACAAGCTCATTTTCTTCTACACTTTCCAACCAAAATGATGTAGGCCCTGTTTGCCAAACATTTATTAGTTGTTAGCTATTAACTGTTTATACTAACTATTAATTGTTAGCTGTTTGAATTTGGCTATTTGTATTAATTGTTTGAATTAGTTATTTATAAAAAAAAAAGCGTTTGGTAAAATTATCTATTGTTTTAAAAAATATTTAATAAAATTTCATTTATGCCGTTATCTGTAAATTACTTTGTAATTAAAAATAATTTTTCTTTCATTAATTATCTTATTTTCTATCCAAAAATAATTAAATTGATGTCATATGTATAAATTAATTTTATTGATAAAAACTTAATTTGTCACTAGTTGTACACAATTTGTGCTATTATGAATTTTACTTTCTTTTCAATTGTCTATATTTACAGGATAGTTATGTATTAAAATATTATTTGTTATTTGCTAGATACTTTATTATTATGAATTGAAATTTGTATACTTGAATGATTTAATCTTTGATAAACTAAATTTAAATAAGAACAACATCAAATATCACTACAAAATGCGCATGATATATGGTGTAATTTTTTCAAACTCTTAGGTAGTTATATCATTTTCACAAAAAGCAATTCTCAAAAGGTTAATAAAAATATCCTTTTGAGAAAGAACTATTTGGGTTAAAACAATTCTTCGAAATAGCTCTCTAACTAAACACCAAGTCAGCCATTTTGACCAACCAAGACAACTAAAAGCCCCCAAAAGCTCTTTTTCTCCAAAAAGCTCATGCACCCAAATGCCCCCTTAGTCTTACAAAGACTTTGTACTCTTTAACATAAGAGAAGAATTGAATAATCGATGAAGGAATGGTAAATTGGTGGATGAGTTGAAGCTGTCCTTGAGCACCCCCTCTTCCTTTTTACAGTTGTGTTGGTAATAGAGATTACCTCAATTGCTAAAATTGAGCCTAGATCTTATGCCTTCTGATTGCTACCCATGATTATGGTGGCTACTAGAGTCACCGGGGATTCACGCTCCAAAACCCGAACCTTCGAAGATGGCTAGGTTATGTAAGGGAGAGGCTAGAAAGAAGATTAGATATAGGAAATGGTTTTGCTTGCTGCTATTGTGTCCCATTTCTTGATCTACACCCCCTTTTATAGTGGCACATAGCCTCAAATAGAATCAAGGAATTAATGAGTGAATATTACTGATTAATACAAAATTAATCTCTTTTGTAATAACTGAATCAGTTATGAGATTATGGATCATTATTGTGACCGTTACTGGTCAACAGCTCCCCTTGGTTATAAAGACCACGAAAATCATATGTCCCTGCCAACAATTCCCTCACGCTTTATACTCGGAATGGAGCGTGCGACCAAAAAATAGCAGTGCTATATCTAGCCACCATCTAATTGATATAACACTTTCACAAAATATCAGTACCCCGAATCGTTTTAAAAACATTACCAATGGCATACGCTGTCCCTTTATGCCTAATAAATCAATTAATTATATACTGAATATAATCGCGTGGTTCAGATATGGTGATGGGGAAATGATTCTTTCTTAGGCAGTTAAAAATAGTCAATCATAGCACAAACTGCTTTCCTCATGTGTTCTGCTAGACTGCATACATCTTGGCCCTTGGAAAAATACATTAAAGTAGCAACATCATGCTTTGACTTCATATTATAACTCTAAGTTAAATATATTGTCAATAAGGGTCACATAGTGACAGGGAAAGGGAACTCGCTTATCACTCATCAAATAGGTCGGCATTGAGCATACACAGTATGAGGGTGTATCATGGCATAACTCCCACTAAGTTGAGCATGTCACTCTTCTATACCATTCCAGTTGTAAGTCTCGCTTTCACCTAAAAAACCAACCCAAGTTACTAGATCAACATACCTAATGTTAACCTCAGCACCTAAGATTCAGCTATAAGGCTTCAATATGAAAACTTATGTCATATTCGACTCCTTTAAATCTCATCTTAGACTTACTAAGGTAACTATAGTCTTTTATTCATACACTCCTAGTATGAGTAATCAATATTGTACACTTAGTGCCAATATGATTCACTCTCATTTTGCCCACTACTCAAGAGTCAGGGTGATTGCTTGTATGACTAGGCCCATCAAAAGCCTGGTAACATTTCAATGTGCCTTATAATGTACTTGTATATTTATGAATATCTGAAAAGAAACATCATTCTTTATTACATAAATACTTAATAGAAGAAAAAATATGTCTATCATACAGTTAGATACATCCAAAAAACTAAGTCCTACGTAGACCTAAGCTCATCAGATGAGCTTTAAAAGTGTCTCTAGGGATAGACATAGTTAAAGAATCAGCTATCATCCTACTTGTAGATATATACTTAATGAAAACTTCTTTCTCTTTTATGGTCTTTCGAACAAAATGATTATGCCTCTTAATATGATTAGTCTTTCTATGGAACTTTGGATCCTTAGGAAACTGGATAGCAGCAGTATTGTTACACATCATTTCTACAGGATCATCAACTTTAGGAGTACGATTGAGATCCTGGAGAAAACTTCTCAGCCATATTGCCTCTTGAGTGGCAAGACAGCAAGCAACATACTATGTTTCCATAGTCGAAAGTGTTATGCAGTCTTGTTTCTTACTGCACTAAGATATGGCTCCCTCACATAGGGCGAACACATATCCTAAGGTAGACCTGGATTGATCCCGATTACCACTCCAATCAGCATCCGAATATCCTTTTAATTTAAGATCTCCACCTTAGTAGCAAAGGACTAGATCACTTGTACCACGTAGGTACTGAAAAATTCTCTAGATGACTTGCCAATGAGCAAGCCCTGGGTTGTTTGGTAACGACTTATCAAATCAACCACAAAGCAAATGTCTAGTCGTGTACATAACATAGTATGCATTAAGCTCCCCACGGCACTTGTATAAGGAACAGTGCTCATTTTCTCCTTCTCTTTGTCTGTTTTAGAGCACTGATCGAGACTTAAGGTTCAACTGGAGTATCCACGGTTTAGAATAATGCATTCGAAAACGTTCCAAGATTTTATTAATGTACGCTTCTTGGCTCAAACCAAGAAGCTTCTTAGAATAGTTCCAAATAATTTCTACACCTAGGACATATCTAGCCTCACCCATGTCCTTCATCTTGAAGACGAAGGATAACTACTGCTTAGTGGTATGGATCATCTCCATGTTGTTTCCAATCTACAATATATTGTCAACATACAAAGTAAGAAACATGATCCCCCTTGTAGTTTTCTTCACATATATATAGTGATCTTTAGATACCATGTTTAAGCTAAAAGAGATAATAGTTTCATAGAATTTGAAATCCTATGCTTTAGAAGACTGCTTGAGACCATAAATAGATCTTTTAAGACGACAAACTTTGTCCTCTTGACCTTTTGATACAAAACCAATATGTTGATCCATGTAGATATTTTCTTTAAAATTTCCATTAAGGAAAGATATCTTTACGTCCATTTGGAATAATTCTAAATTTAAATGGACAACTCGGGCCAGAAGTAGGCGAATATGGGCAATTCTCACCACGGGAGAAAAAATGTCTTCATAGTCTACCCCCTTAATTTGGGTAAACCCTTTGCCACTAAATGAGCCTTAAACTTGTCTATTAATCCATCAGCCCAATGTTTTATCTTGAAAATCCACTTGTTTCCAATCGATTTTAATCAGGGAAGAAGATCAACAAGTTCCCAAATCTTATTTCACGTTATAAAGTCCATTTCATCCCTCATGGCGTCCATCCACTCTTTGTGATTTGGTGAATCAATAGCCTTTAGAAAAGAGGTAGGCTCTTCTAATTGCAAAGAAGTGCATAGGAATATTTCCTCTTCGATTTGAAAATATCGTCGAGGAATTCTTCTATGCTTACTTCTCTGGAGCATAGGACCTGTGTTGGTTTAACCCACTAAGGTATTTCTCCTCCTATCTCTAGGAAGTGTAGAATCCTCAATCGGAGGAGAATCACTCCGTCTATCTCGAGGAGAAGTGGGGTTCTGAACAAGTGGACTAACCTTATGTCTATAGATTGGAGAATGAGGATAAACCTCATTCCCAGGCTGATTCTCTTAGGTAACTAAAATCTCATAATCTCTTCTAGACAGTGGAAGAGTACTATTCTCGGTGACGCAGTGAGTGTTTAGATTCTGCCCCTCACCGAGAGATAGTAGATCATCTTGCTGTAACTCATACAACATTAGGTCTTTTTTGATTTCACCAATGCTTGGGAACTCATCCTCAATAAACTCAATAATATGTGAATCTATTTTTGTCATACCACCATTAGGGTGTTCCCTAAACATAACATATCCCTTAGAATGTTCGGGATACCTTATGAACACTGATAGGCCCACAAGTGCACGGTGGTGTTGTAGCACATCAAGGTCGATTGTACAGAGAATAGATGAAAGTATTGGGTTACAATCCCTCAAGATATGCTAAGCCAATCCAAGTTTGATATTGAAACTAAATTAATCTAGTATCTAATCTACTAGATAATCAATCAATGAATTTAATCGAATTACGCAATTTTCCAACTCAAAAATTAATCAAGCGCCTCTTCTTTAGATGGGTAATTTCAAAACCGATAATCGAATTATCAAACCCCTCTTTCAAGCTGGAATGAAGTTCTTAAATCTAATCAACTACCATTTCTTAAGGGTTTATGATTAATCTAAGATCATTAATAACACAATTATCAAATTTAAAGGTTTCTTAAATAGTGAGTCTTTCTCAAGATTACACCCACTTAAGTTGAATCTTACTTTTTCAACATTCCAGTGTCAACTTTTAGTTTTTCACCTGTCTAAAACAAGCAATAAATTGATCAAGTTTCCTACTCGCAAATAAACATCTAAGATTCAATAGAATACACCCAACAAATCAAAACTCTTTTAGATCAAATCAAGAATCAGTTCAATCACAACAACTCAACTTAATTTTAAGATTAACAATCCAAATCATAATATAAGAATCAATAATAATATAAAAGTATAAAAACATAAAGAGAAAAGAGAAGAGAAGGGAGAGAAATTGCTCAGCCAATGCACGCTTGAACCGTCATTGCAAACCCAATCCGGAATCCTTGCAATCTTCACCTTCAACTTGCTATTCCTCTAATCTAAGTCCTAATCTAAGTTGACTGGAAAGGAGTATGGAGATGGAATGGAATGGATGAGATGGGGTGTGTTGAAATGAGGGTGAGAGGCCCCCCTTTATAGCAAAGCTACTGGAAGTCGAACAGTCACGCATATAAATGACATTAAAAACTGCTTGGAAGTTGAAAAGACGTGAGAAAATTAATAGCCTCGCAGGAAATAGAGACACCATGGACCGTGGCATCCACCACGGGCGGACCGTGGCATCCAGCACGGGCAGACCGTGGTGTCCATTGCCTCAGTATTCTTCTGTTCTTCTATTTCTTCCACAAGCATGGTGACTGGGGGCATTCGTGGTGAGTCATAAAGATGACTTTTAAGGGTGAATTCTTGATCAAAAAGTCTCAAAGCCTGTAAAAGTAATTGGAGCACTATATCCAAGCATAAAATGGGATTTTTGGGGTAAAATCTAAGCAGAAAACTTAGGAATCCCCTAAAAACGCATCAAAATAATCCTAAAATGATATGCTCTATAGGTACTTATCAAACTCCCCCATGCTTAAATTATTACTTGTCCTCAAGCAAACACTAGATAAAACCGACAAGGGGAGATGCATCTAGGATTCAAAATATGAAACCTCTTTAAAGTAGGAAAGTTATAGCATATCACAAGAAGAATATCAATCAACGGCAACCGCAAATAGTATGCAAAACATTTCAAAATTAGGAGGGAAAAGTTTTTGAAGAAGTATAAGACCACAAGCTTGATATCAAACTTGATCACCCCCAAAGAACCACAAAGCATATCATGCAAGCACATGAAATTGTAGAACTAAATAGACCAGTAGAACCTCAGTTTTGGACAATGTGGAACACTCCCACTCATGTGTTTAAAATATAGTATAGGTTCACTCAAAACTCATTCCAAAGATATAATCTACTATATACTTGAAAAGGCTCTTAACTTTTCCACCACTAAAATGCAATGCGCATAAGACAATCAAGAGGACTTTATATGGGTTGAAATGTGGGCTAGAAGGGTTAAGAAAAAGGAGTAGACAAATGCATTTTGGACAAATGTGGAGCTACTTAGCCAAGTGACTAGGGAGCAACCAACAAAACACCAAGCAACTGTGAAGTTTACTAACACTCAAACCTCAAAATATAATAAACATACCCTAATGAATCATATAGAAAATGATTTGATAAAGAAGGAACTCAAGCTATATACGTATCCCATGCCAATCACTTAGTTTTTTTTTCTTTTTTTTTTCATTTGCTCTCTTTTTTTGGTGCTTTTTTTCCGTTGCTTGTTCGCAACATGACGTTAACTTCCTTTTTTTTCCTCAACATAACTTTTTCCTTTTTTTGTTTCGGTTTTTTTTGGGGGAAATGAAACGAAATTTGCAATTATTGAAAGGCATAGGATCACTAACTATCAACTCACAACCGAATATATATATTTACAACCCAAACAAGAGGGAGTAAAAGCAAATGCTCAATGTTATCAATCCCTCAACAAACTAACATACCAAAGCCATCTTAAACTCAATTATCCCCAAAATCACCCACTACATAGATGAAGTGATCCTCGATAGACTTTGCTTAAAAGTAGAAATATGTGTTTGGCCAAGGGCTAATATGAAGGGATCACAACAAAAAAAAGATATAAGCTCAAAGGGGCTAACAAAGGAGAAAAACATGCAATACAAGGATAGGCTATTTGGCTATGTGGCTAAAATGATCAAAGAAAGAGATGCCTCTATCATATCATTAACTATGCACATGCTAATATGGTTTTGAACAAGGGTCTAAGCAAGTTCTAAAGATGTAACACAGAAAAGTCACACACATGAAAGAAAACGCGACTAAATATAATGATTAGACCAAATAAAGCTCAAAATCTCACGGGATATCTACCAAAGTGTAATGCCTCACCCGAAAGTGGCCAGGTGCATCACTACTATGAATGTTTGATTAAGAACACCCACAAGGCTCTCTAAACTTCTTAACCTTAACTAACCTATTCATAGGCAATAGCAGTAGAAACTTTTATTGAAATCTAACTAAAGTTTGGGAGGGTCAATCTAATATATGCATTACATACATACGTAAACCGTATCTATAATGTTCTTACACATATGTAAACCCAAAAATACATCCATACTTAGATTTAATAAACATAACTCATAACATAAACAAATAATGGGGTCTGTATTTCCAACTAAGTTTTTCGAGATTATTTCACAGCTAGCTAGCTCTCTTAATGCTCCTGTGGTCCCTTTTTGCTTTCAAAACCTGAAAAATAGAGAGGTCATGAGCTCCTCGAGCCCAGTGAACCTTCCCCATTATTACACTTTGCGCATTAACTGGTTAACATATAATCACACAGTACACGTATCTTACGACATATAGACAGAACATATCATATAGCATATAGAAGGTGATAAGAGAACATGCTTATACTCCAGAAATCAAAATAAACTCATATCTTTCATATCCAACATGTTCTCGAACTTCACAAACACACACACATTTGTGATGAGGTAGGCAATTAGACTAACTTAGTCGTACCTATCCCATATCAACCATGTCCTTTGGACTCGCAATCATCATTGAAGTCCAAAAGAAAGCAAAGCCTACTAAATCGTGCTAATGGCTCGCCCATAATCGTACTTAACACATACATAAAGCATATTCCATTCAAAAGTCCACATACGTGCTTTAAACACATAATATATTTCTTTAAACATATTTATCGATCATACATATGGTTCAAATCGATCACAATTTCATAAATATCCTGAATAATTCTTTAAATCCAAATCCAACCCCAAATCCAAGCCAAATCCAATTTTGTATCATATCTAAAATCCAAATCCAAGCCAAACTAATTCCATAACACATCCAAAGTCCAAATCCAAGCCAAAACTAATTTCACAACACATCATATATTCTTCACTTAATGCAAAACTTTTTAGTTTAGGGAAAATCAACTCATGACTCACACAAAGAACCATCACAATACAGAGGTGACAAACACATCCTGGTGGCCCATTTACGACTCATTCATATGGTACCAACCCATGGTGGACCAGCCACAACTCATTCATATGGTACCAAATAGGCACCCAACCCTCTAAAGTATATAGATGCCCTTAAATCATAAGCTGTAGAGTTACATTCACATCCTGGAATACCAGTGGCCCGCACAGCTTCTAAATAGCACAAACTGAGGAGTCAATTAGCGGACTGGGTAATGCCCACTCAAGGTACCAACCAATGACCCACATAGCTCCAAATACAAAGACAACTACTTCTATAGCCATAGCTCTAGAATGCTCTGTAATAGGCTTAGGCAAGACATGGCCTCTTTCCCCAAAAACATAACTTAATGAAATTGTATATCTCATATAATCACATTTTTATTTTTCAAAGAAGCTTAATTTCACAATATTAACAAAACGATAATCAAAACAAGCCTTAATATCACCCAAAACAATTTTCATAAGCTTCTAATGATCCATAACAATACCTTACTATTCGAATGCCTAAAATCATCACAAACATGATCAATATATAATTCATGCATACAAACAATCCATAATTGCACTAAATATGTCAATTTACTCATAAATTCATAATGCAAAGACCTCATATCCAAAATTCACGAAACTCTGCATAAAAATAACTAATATCAAGAATAATATACCACGTAATTTTTGAAATTTTCTAATAGGTCAATCCTCCACAAAAATTGAAACAACACCTAAAGTTATATGTTGAAACAGAACAGTTGCAATCAAAAATCCATAACTCATGAAGCACACCCCTAAAATTCATGAAACTTTCCATAAAAGTTACAAACATCATAGAGAACCTATATTAAAATTTCCAGAATTTTAGGCCAAGCGAATAATTGCCCAGAAAATTCGAACAACAACTAAATTTGGCACTAAAACGTAACAATTCTAATCGAAAATTCATAGATCATGAATTAAACATCCAAAATTCATGATACTTTACCTAAAATTGCCCAATAACATGTATATTCTACAGGAAAATTTTCACAATTTTTCTTCTACTCAATGGCTCACAGTAATTAAAACATCATTAAAATTTTCACATCACATAACAGGACAGTTTCAATCAAAAATTCATAACTCACAAAACACACATCAAAAATTCACGAAATTTACAGAGAATTACAACACATAGTGGCAAACCTACAGTATCAGAATTTTTCACATAGCTAATAATTCACAAAAATTCAAACAGTGCCCAGTTGTCTGATAAATTCGAAAATCCAGCCTCTATTTTTCTACTCTCTTGTTTTTTCAACACTAATAATCAATCCAAAAATCCATAATTTAGCATATATACAAATAAATTCATAACATATTTATTAATCTTCACATCCACATAACCAAAAATCACAAATACATGAACTTTTAGGAGAGGTTTCTACCAATTATAATTATTTTTCCAATCTATCAAACCCTAAAATTATCAAAATCAATACTTTAGCCTTCATTTGAATCCTCAAATTCAAGCATAATCATTCAAATAATCTTTCCCTATTCAGTTTTAGGTTGAATAAAATAAGAATTACTCACCTTGAATTGATTTCAAAATCAAAATTCAATTCTCTTTTTCCTTCTTCTTCTTCTTCTTCTTCTTCTTCTTCTTCTTCTTCTTCTCTTCTTCTCTCTTTCCGTCTCTATGTGTGGTGTGTATGCGTGGGTTGTGTGTGGATCAAAAACAGAGAAAACCCCCCTAATTACTTATCATGTAAAAAAACAAGACCCCCCTTTTTGGTTTTCTTTTTCCTTTTTTAGGTCAAGCCCCCCTTTTTGACTCTTCTTTTCATTTTTTTGGGCAAAAACTACTTAGTGAAACATACTCTAATTATTCCCCAAAATATAATAATAATAATAACGTAAAACACACACATGTACCTAAAATAAAATGTATACAATATACACATAATTTACATATTGCACATAATTCAAAATAAGTTACAAAAATTTCGGGGTGTTACACAAAGTCTCATTAAGCTCATAAAATGACTCCATGTACCAATATTAGTGCTAAGGACTCCATGGGAAAAAATAGTTTTCAATCAAGACAAGGGTCAAAATAAGAAGTATTCACAAAACCTTCAAAAAGTTTAGCACCAAAATCAAGTTCATGAATGCTATTTTACCTAACAAACATATTATCCAAGGTTATCTCAAACCAAATCACCATCTCTATATGCAAATCTAAAATGCAAATCTAAAAATCAACTGAATGCAACATGCAAACAAAAGAAACCTAAAACTATATGCTCTAACAAGAATGCAAACTAATAACTAAAATAGAAAAATAGAAACTACCCTTCCCCCATGCTTAGATAAAGCATTATTATTCAAAGGAAAAAAAACTTAGAGAAGGAAAACAAAAGAAAACAATCTCACCAGGTTAGGTGCAGAGTGCACCTAAGCTATGCGGCCTCGTATTAATCGGGGCACATGGAGCATCAGCCACTCCATCACTACTCGGCCCTTTAAATCAGAAATCATCAAGGCATGCAGGAGCTTATCAAACTCCTTAGCATACAATTTCCAAGCATGGCAATAAGAGAGCATGAAAATAATCACAACAAAGAAAGTTAATGCTCTATTCACCAAAGCTAAAGCCATAGAAAAATCAAAAGAGAAAGTAAAGAAAGTGTTCCACATGATTTTTCTAGGCTTGTCCACTAGGAATATGCAATATGGGTCAAAGGAGATATCATACCCACAAAAGTATCCTAGGGAAAGAAAATTATCAATATTTCCACCAAGTATATTCAATATTTTAACCTCATGGCCCAAATCAATATTAGGATCACAAATCTTAGGATTATCAATGGGCTCATCTAAAGAATACTCGAGGGAAATAGAGGGTTGCGAACATGTAGGGGAAACATGGGTATTATCAAGGGGATTGGGTAAAGCATAATTAAAACAAAGGCTAGAAGACTCCTCATGCACGCACTCACACTGACACCCCTCTAAAGGAGTGCTAGCTAGATTATGCGCCTTATCAAAAGTATCTTCTAACTCAAAATATCCATTAGCAACATCAAACCTAGCAATAAACCCAAAAGGCTCACCCACTTCAAGTGCCGTGCACTGAGCTAATGGGAAGAATGAATCATGTAAGGATAGGACAACATTAGTATTGTCCATAGGTGATGCAAAGTAAGGTTGAGTATAATATGCATAATAAGGACACAAATTAGTATCATGATCAGAAGAATTACACAAGTCATACCAAAAAGGAGCATAATAAGATCTAGAATAGAGCGCACAAAGATTAGGAAATGAATATTTAGAAATACGATTAGCCTTTCAAATGAATCCCAAGCAATTCACTCAAGCGAATAACATGCCTTGTCAACATTTTTACTATGAATATCCTAATACCTAAAAGAATATAGGTTTCACCATTCACACCCTCATTAACAATGTCTAAAATTTTTCATTTACTCACACAATAACCACATAGAGCAAGAAAGACATTTAAATATTTAAAATACCTCCAAAATAATTCATGCTTGAATTAGGGGAAATGTAGAATGGCCATTGTTGCTTCGCAAAAATTTTATTTATTTATTTTTAGTTTTCAATTTTTTCTATTTTTTTTTTCAAAGAAAAACAAAATGCTTAGTCAAACCCATTGAGAAAAACCTAATATCTAACACTAGTTCCCGGCAATGGCGCCAAAAACTTGATAGGCCCATAAGCACACAGTGGCGTTGTAGCACATCAAGGTCGATCCCATAGAGACTAGGTGAACCTATTGGGTTATAATCTCGTAAGATATGCTAAGTGAACCCAAGTTTAATATTAAAACTAAATTAATCTAGTATCTAATCTAATGGATAATCAATCATGAAATTTAATCGAACCAAACAATTTTCCAACTCAAAAATTAATCAAGAACCTCTTCTTTAGATGGGTAATTCCAAAACCGGTAATCAAATCATAAACTCCTCTTTCAAGGTGGAATGAAATTCTTAAATCTAATCAACTACCATTTCTCAAGGGCCTATGATTAATCTAAGATCATTAAGAATGCGATTATTAAATTTAGAGGTTTCTTAGACAGAGCGTATTTCTCAAGATTACACCCACTTAAGTCAAATCTTAGCTTGCCAACATTCTAGCGTCACATTTTAGTTTTCACCACATGTCTAAAACAAGCAACAAATTGATCAAGTTTCCTACTAGCAAATCAACATCTAAGATTCAATTGAATACACCCAACAAATCCAAAACTCTTTTAGATCAAATCAAGAATCGGTTCAATCACAACAACTCAACTTAATTCCAAAATTAACAATCCAAATCATAACATAAGAATTAATAATAATCTAAAGGTGTAAAAACACAAAGAGAAAAGAGAGGAGAAGAGAGAGGAATTGCTCAGTCGAAGCGTGCTTGAACCATCGTTGCAAACCCGATCCGAAATCCTTGCAATCTTTACCTTCAACTTGCTCTACCTCTAATCTAAGTCCTAATCTAAGTAGAGTGGAAAGGAGTATGGAGATGGAATGGAATGGATGGGATAGGATGCGGTGTGTTGAAATGAGGGTGAGAGCCTCCCTTTTTGTAGCAAAGTTGGTGGAAGTCGAACAGCCACGCATATAAATGACATTAAAAACTGCTTGGAAGTTAAAAAACCGCGAGAAAATAAATAGCCTCGCAGGAAATAAAGACACCGCGGACCATGGTATCCACCATGGACAGACCATGGTGTCCACTGGCTCAGTGTTCTTTTGTTCTTCTATTTCTTCCGTAGGCATGGTGACTGGGGGCATTAGTGGTGAGTCATAAAGATGACTTTTAAGAGTAAATTCTTGTTCAAAAAGCTCTCAAAACCTATAAAAGTCATCAAAGCACTATACCTCAGCGTAAAATGGGATTTTTGGGGTAAAATCTAAGCATACAACTTATGAATCCCTTAAAAACGCATCAAAATGACCCTAAAATGATATGCTCTATGGGTACTTATCAAACACTATTTTGGTGGCCCTTGGGCTATGTTTTCCATGTTTGTGAGTTGGGTTGTGTACATAGGCAGCCGACCCCATGGGCGTAAATGTTCTAAGGAGGGCTTTCTTTCACGTCATAACTCATATGGAGTGGTGTATACGCCCTTACTTGGCACATGGTTAAGAATGTAAGCTGCCGTGAGCAACGGATCCCCCCAAAAACTAATTGGAAGGTTGGTATGTGCCATCATTGACTTGACCATGTTAAGCAATATTCGATTCCTTCGCTCTGCTACGCCATTTTGTTGTGGGGTGTCAGGAAATGTAAGTTGTCTTCGCATACTATTTTCCTCACAAAACTCTTTAAATAGATGTGAGAGGTATTCATGACCACGATCAATTTTAAGAGTCATGTTCTAATTGGATCTCCATCTCGGCTACAAAGTATTTGAACACATCAAGTGCTTCGTAGTGATGCGATAATAGGTACAAATGCCCATATCTTGAATTATCATCTATGAAAGTAAGCAAATAGAAGCCCCATGACGTGCTTTTACATTCGTGGGTCCTCAAATATTAGAGTGAATTAGCTTTAAAGGGTTGGATGCCTTTGAAGCCTTAGCATAAGGCTTCACGGTTGCCTTGTTTGCTAAGGCTTCACGATTGCCTTGTCAGCTAGACATAACTCACATCTAGGTAACTTAACCTTAGTGAGTCAATCTAAAAGACCTTTTTTAGCTAGCCTACTCATCCTATCTTGGCTAACATGACTAAGTCTAGCACGCCATTTAATTGATTCATAATCGGAATCAAAATGTGAGACAAAGACCGAAGAAGAATCAGTATAATAATTATCTAAATCAAGTACAAGGGAATTGTTTCTTAAAGTAGCATGGCTAAACATATCACCACCATACATAATGTTTAAACCATCATATCAAGAACTAAAACCAAAATCAGATTTCATTAAAGAAACCAAAGACAAAAGGCAAACTCACATCCTAGGTGCGCAGAAGGCATCGAGCAATAACAACTTATTTCCTCCTCGCAGTGTGAGCTGGTACATTCCAATACCTAGAACATCTTCTTCACTGTTGTTTCCTAGCATGACAGATTGTGAACCCACCGGTTAGCGGTGAAAGTCCATAAAGCCAGCTCAATCCCAAACAATATGTATGCTTGCTCCCGTATCTATAATCCAATTAGGAAGAGAATTAGTAACTAATGCATGGGAACATGCATATAATTTAGGAGAATAAGTGGAGAAAGGTACCTTCTGAGGCTCTGGACAATCCTCAGTATAATGACCTTTCTTGCCACAATTATAGCACTTCACTCGTGCTATATTTTTCTCTCTATTGCCTTTAGCCTTTTGCTTCTTGGCAATTCCATCCATTGGCCTACTTTTCTGGCGGGGGTGTGAACCTTTCTTAAACTACCTACCTCGATTGTTCTTATTGCCTCTAGGCCTATTTCCCTTGGTAACAAGAGCCATATTAGGAGTACTAAACATTTTGAGTTACTCCTCCTCCATTTTGAGGTGGCTTTGGATCTCAGCGAAGGTCTTTAAATGCCCAGAATGAGAACTTCATGTTACCCTAATGTCAGGTTCATCAGGGATAGCCCGAATCACATTCAAGACTTGCTCCCCCCAGAAACCTCCTTATCAGCAGCATTGAGATTAAGAATTATGGCACTCATAATTTGTAAATGCTTAGTCATAGTACCACTAGAATCCATTTTGTACTGCATTCATTTTAATTACAAGGTTCAAAGCCTTGTTTTGGATTTTTGTCCAAAACGAATTTTGAGTTGGTCCCACATGTCCTTAGCCGTAGGGCAAATCTCAAATTCCCCAATTAGGTCATCGTGTATGTAGTATAACATAGCAAAGCATGCCCTCTGATCCTTTTTTGACCAGTTCTGGTAGGCTTATAAGCTTTCTTGGTACTGCATAGTAGTAGTATCAATAGGCATTCCATCCTTATCCTTGTCTGATAGTGGAAACTTGGCTACCGTTAAGTGTTCCAATAAGTCTCTTTCATTCAGAAGATACCTAATCTTTCGTTGAGACTATGTTATATTACAAGGCAAGGTCCTTTTTATTGCAAATCCCTTGGGTCATCAAAGATGAGAATTTGAAAGCCATAAGATAAAGAAGTAATGAAAGGATGATAAGGCTCATTAAGAAATTGAGGGTAGGTTGAAAAGATTAAGATCAAATACTAATGATCGAATCAAGACAAGGTAGTTAGCAATATGCTTGATGTGCTACGTGTAATCTTCCATCGGTTTATGCTCATCATATGACAAGTTTGATAACATTCGCTTAGGACCCATTGCTTGAGCTATGCTAGTAGTACTAAAGTGATATACCAATTGATTCTATATATGAATGGAATGAACAATGTCATAGTCCTTGGTTAGCAAAGCAAGGGAGATGGTTGTGAACGATTGAAGTGATTAATCTAGGCAAAGCGACATAGAGTAGGATGAGGCAACTAGACATCACTATTGTCAATAACAAAGGATGGAGGTTGCTAAATGGTTCCATCTAACAAACCATGTAGCTGTTGGATGTCCAAGAAGATGAGAAATTCTGTTTGCTAAGGAATAAATTATTTAACTTTCCTTAGAGTAGTCGTGATAAATGTGCTTGATATTGATGTAGAATGTATAGTAGATGAAGGGGAAGAAGCGAGCAACACTGCTGGAGTGCCAAGAAGGTGAAGCCATAGCCAATAACCTTATAGGACTTGTGAAGCTACTCATACCACTAGCAATCATGGAAAACATTACGTCATGAACACAAAAGCAAACAGATCACAAGACTACACGAAATGCATGGATTGAAGAAGGATGGTCTATTGAGAGGGCGTCTAACAGAAATAGGGAAAGTAGATTAAAAAAATTAATGGATTGAACAAGGCCTTTAAACTATGTGTAGCAACGATGGCAAACGGTGTCAAAAAGGTGGAGCTAGTGGCTATAGCGGTGGAGTTGAAAGAAAGGGTGTCTTGTCACTTGACATGGCTAAGGTTCATCTAATAAAAAATAGAGAGAATAGGTAGGAATAGCAAGAGGAATGAGAAGCCCTAGAAACCATTATGAGAAGTAAGAAAAAAATGCTATAGGGTTTGAGCAACAGCTCTACGACCTTGTGGAAGTACTTGTAATGCATTGGCACAAATATCGAAGCCTGACACTTTGTTTGCAATAGCTAGGGAAACTATAAAATATACATGATAAGTCCTTAAAGTGGATTATATTTTGTGGTCATTTTAAACCTTCTCCATTGAGAATTATGTCTGTTATGCTATATTATTCACTTTTTTTTTTTTGGTTTTATGCTTGGGTATAGTTCTTTTCTGTATTTTACAGGTTTTTGGACCATTTTACCCAAATTTGACCATAAATGAGTGTAGCTTGACCCCCTACGGACACCCCTAACTCATTATGCCCAGTGAAGGAAGAAAGAATAGAAGAATGTCAAAATAATGGCCACCATGGATGGTCCATGGTAGTGCCCACAGTGCATGGTGGCCTCATTTCCCCCGAGACTATTTGTTTTCTTGCGACTATTCGAGTTCCAGGCAGTTTTAATTCTATTATTTCTTGCGCTTGTTCGACTTCTAGGCGGTTTCGCTATGAAAAGGCTGTTTGTAACCTCATTTCAACATCAATTCTATTTCCTCCATTCTATTCCATCTAGTTAGGATTTAGATTAGATTAGAGAGAATTGAGAATTGTAGTAAAGATTTGCAAGGATTACACATCGGGGTTTGCAATCGACGGATTCAAGCGCGTTATTTGGCTGAGCATTTCTCTTCTCTTCTCTTCCCTTTTCTTTTCTCTTTAGATTTTTATGCTTTCAGATTATTATTGATTTTTGTGTTAAGTTTTGGAATGTTAATCTTGGAATTGAGTTGAATTCTTGTGAATGAATAAATTCTTGTTTTGATCCAAAAGTATTTTGGATTTATTGGGTCTATTCAATTGAATCTTAGACGTTGAATTGCTAGTAGAAAACTTGATTAATTTCATGCTTGTTTTAGACATTTGGTGAAGAAATGAAGGGTGAAACTAAATGTTGGAAAACTAAGATTCGACTTAAGTGTGTGGGATCTTGAGAAGGACTCACTATTTAAGAAACCTCTAAATTTGATAATTGCATTCTTAATGATCTTAGATGAATCAAAAATCCTTCAGAAATGATAGTTGATTAGATTTAAGAATTTCATTCCACCTTGAAAGAGGGGTTTGATAAGTCAATTATCGGTTTTGGAATTACACATCTAAAGAAAAGACGCTTGATTAATTCTCGAGTTGGAAAATTACTTGGTTTGATTAAATTCCTTGATTGATTATCTATTGGATTAGACAAGTAGCACATATCAATTTCATTCACAAATTTTGGATTCCCTTAGCCTATCTTGACGGAATATAACCTAGTAGATCAACCTAGTCCCTGTGAGAGACGACCTTGATTAGCTACGACTCCACCGTACGCTTGCTGCCCTATCAAGTTTTTGGCATTGTTGTTGGGAACTGGTGTAGAATATTGAGTTTTTCTCAATAGGTCTGACTAAGCATTTTCTTTTTCTTTGAAAAAAATGCAAAAAAAATCAAAAATTAAAAAATATAAGAAAATTGAAAATTAAAAAAATAAAAAAAATTTCGAGATAAAAAAAACAATGATAATTTTCTATTTTCTCCAGTTCGAGCATGAATTATTTTGGAGGTATATTAAGTGTTTAAATACTTTTTTTGCTCAATGTGGTTACTGTATGGATAAATAGAAAATTTTAGACATTGTGAATAGTAAAATTCGTATTCTTTTAGAGTATTTGGGTTTTCATAGTAAAGATATTGATAAAGCATGGTATTTGCTTGAGTTGATTGCTTGGGATTCATTTGAATTTGATAAGGCTACTCGTGTTTCTAGATATTCATTTCTTGATCCTTGTGCATTTTATGCTAGATCTTATTATTCCCGTTTTTGGTGTGGTTTGTGTAATTCTGCTAATCATGTTGTAAATTCTTGTCCTTATTATGCATGTTACGCTCAACCTGACTTTGTATCACCCTGGGATAATACTAATGTTATCCTAACCTTACATGATTCATCCTTTCTTTTAGCTCAGTGCATGAGGCTCGAGGTGGGTAAGCCTTTTAGAAGAGGTGCTAGGTTTAATGTTGTTAATGCATGTTTTGAGTCGTAAGATATTTATGATAAGGTGCATGATCTAGCTAAGACTCCATTGGAGGGGTCACATTATGTGTTTATGCATGAGAAGTCTGCTAGCCTTGGTTATAATAATGTTGTCCCTAATCCCCTTTATCACTCCCATGTTTTACCTATTTGTTCATTATCCTTTCCTTCCCTTGAGTATTATGTCGATGTGCCCATTGATAATACTATGCTTTGTGATACTAATACTGAATTGGGTTATGGCGATAAAAATTTCAATATGCTTGGTGAGAATGTTGATAATTTT
Source organism: Carnegiea gigantea (assembly GCA_029747015.1). Lineage (NCBI taxonomy): Eukaryota > Viridiplantae > Streptophyta > Magnoliopsida > Caryophyllales > Cactaceae > Carnegiea > Carnegiea gigantea. The sequence continues at coordinate 412,034 of JAKOGI010000749.1, forward strand.
ATGTCCCTAGATTACTTTCATAGGTATAATGCCTCCCTTGACCCATATTGCATGTGCCTAGTAGATGCATCTAAGAAAATAATGTGGACTACATTCTTTAATCCTTCTTATGATTTTTCTAAGCCCTTGGATGAGATTAAGAGGATACTTGTTGTCCTTGGTGTGATTTTGGTTATTACCTCTTACCTTGTATTTTCTAAATAGTGGTCCTATGAGTTTGATAAGCTCCTGCACATGTTGACGATGTCTGATTTCATGAGTCAAGTCTTGAAGTTGTGATGGAGTGGCTGATGCTCCATGTGCTTCATTTGCAATGAGGTCTTAGCTTAGGTGCATCTAACACCTAATTTGGTGAGATTGTTCTCTTTTATTTTCCCTTTTCCTCCTTTTACTTTCTTTTCTTTGAATAATAATGCTTTATTTAAGCATGGGGGAAGGGTAGCTTCATGTTTTTCATTTCGGTTATTAGTCTACATATTTGTTAGAGCATATAGTTTTGGATTTCTTTTGTTTGCATTAGTGTTTTGCATTTAGCCGAATTTTAGGATTGTATATAGGATTGCATGGAGTGATGGTATGTGTTGGTTTGAGATAACCTCTAATGATGTTTTTGTTTAGGAAAAATAGCTTTCATGAGCTTCAGTAACTTTTGATGTGTAATCTATTTTGGTGCTAAAATTTTTGAAGGTCTTGTGAATATTCTTATTTTGACCTTTATCTTGTTTGAGAACTTTGTTATCAATTGGAATTGTTAGCACTAATGTTTATGCATGGAGTGATTCTATAAGCTAATTGAGATTTTGATAGATATCTCGTGAGACTTTGAGCCTTATTTGGATTAATTCATTATATTTAGTCTCATGTTTCTTTCATGTGTGTGACTTTTTCATGTTGCATCTCTAGAACTTGCCTTAACTCTTGTTGAAAACCACATTAGCCTGTGCATGGTTGATGATATAATAGAGGCATTTCTTTCTTTGAACATTTTATCCATATAGCTAAATAGCCTATGCCTGTGTTACATGTTTATTCCCTTTGCTAGTCCCTTTAAGCTTATATCCGTCTTTATTGTGAGTGCTTCATATTAGCTCTTGGCTAAACACATGTTCCTAACTTTTAAGCCAAGTCTATAGAGCATCACTTCATCTATGTAATGGGTGGTTTTGGGGATAATTGAGTTTAATGTGGCTTTGGTATATTGGTTTGTTAAGAGATTGATAATATTGAGCACTTGCTTTGGTTCCCTCTTGTTTGTGTTGTGTATATATAAATTAGGTTCTGAGTTGATAGTTGGTGATCATATGCCTTTTAATAATTGACATTTCATTTCCTAAAGAAAAATAAAATTAAAAAAAGAATAAAAAAATCATGTTAAAAAAAAGAAAACAAAAGAAAACAAAAAAAAAAAACCAAAAAAAAACCTCAGTGATTGGCATTGGATATGTGATTAGCTTGAGTTCCTTGCTTTGTCAACTTATTTCCTATGTGAATCATTTGGGGTATGTTCATTGTACTTTGAGGTTTGGAGAGTTTACAAACTCCATAGTTACTGGGTGCTTTGGTTGGTTGTTCCCTAGTCACTTAGTTAAGTAGCTCTACATTGTCGTAAATGTATTTGTCCACTCCTTTTCCTTAACCATTTCTAGCTCACATTAGAACCCATATAATGTTCTCTTGATTGTCCTGTGCACATTGCATTCCAAGTGGTGGAGAATTTGAGAGTTTTTGCAAGCATATCAGAGATTGCATCTTTGGAATAAGTCTTGAGTGAACCTATGGTATATTTCAAACATATGAGTGGGAGTGATTCACATTTCCCAGAAGTGAGGTTCTGTCAGTCTATCTGGCTCTATTCAATTCCATGTGCTTAAATGATGTGCTTTGTGGTTCTTTGGAGATGATCAAGTTTGATATCAAGCTTGTGGTCTTGTACCTTTTCGAAAACCTTCTCTTCCTAATTTTGAAATGGCATGCGCGCTATTTGAGGTTGTCATTGATTGATATTTTTGCTTGTGATATGCTATGACTTGGCTACTTTATGGAGGTTGTTATATTTTGAGTCCTAGAGCATCTAAGTTTATCGGTTTTATCTAGTGTTTGTTTGAGGACAAGCAATGGTTTAAGCATTGGGGAGTTTGATAAGTCCTTAAAGTGCACTATATTTTTCTATTTTATGCTATGTTATGCACTCATTTTTCCTGTTTTATGCTAGGATATGGTTTTATGTGTTTTATAGGTTTTTGGATCATTTTATCTCAAATTTGACCATAAATGAGTGTAGCTTGACCTCCTATGGACACCACCAAGTCACTGTGCCCATCAAAGGAAGAAAGAATAGAAGAATGTCGAAACAGTTGCCACCATAGATGGTCCGTGGTGATGCCCACCATCCATGGTGGCCTCATTTCTCCTGAGGCTGTTTGTTTTCCCGCGATTGTTTGACTTCCAGGAAGTTTGAATTCCATTATTTTTTATGGCTGTTCAACTTCCAAGCAGTTTCATTATAGAAAGGCTGTTCAACATCCATTCTATTCCATCTAGTTAGGATTTAGATTAGATTAGAGAGAATTCAGAATCGAAGTAAAGATTTGTAAGGATTCCATGCTGAATTTACAATTGACGGATTCAAGCGCGTTATTTGGCGGAGCATTTTTCTTGTCTTTTCTTCTCTTCTCATTGTTTCTCTTTTCTCTTTAAATTTTTATGTTTTCAGATTACTATTGATTTTTATGTTAAATTTTGGAATTTTAATCTTGAAATTGAGTTGAATTATTGTGAATAAATCAATTCTTGTTTTGATCCAAAAGTGCTTTAGATTTGTTGAGTCTATTCTATTGAATCTTAGACATCAAATTGCTAATAGGAAACTTGATCAATTTCTTACTTGTTTTAGACATTTGCTGAAGAACTGAAAGGTGAAACTAGATGTTGGAAAACTAAGATTCGATTTAAGTGTGTGGAATCTTGAGAAAGACTCGCTATTCAGGAAACCTCTAAATTTGTTAATCGCATTTTTAATGATCTTAGATGAATCAAAAACCCTCGAGAAATGGTAGTTGATTAGATTTAAGAATTTCATTCCACCTTGAAAAGGGGTTTGATAAATTAATTATCAGTTTTGGAATTACTCATCTAAAGAAAATGCGCTTAATTAATTCTCGAGTTGGAAAATTTCTTAGTTTGATTAAATTCCTTGATTGATTGTCTATTAGATTATACAAGTAGCATAGATCAATTTCATTCATAAATTTGGGATTCGCTTAGCCTATATTCACAGAATATAACCCAATAGCTCAATACATTATTGCCCTTTTATAATCTATTAACCTACTTCTTAAAGTGCCAAACAATGATGTCGGGGTTGTAGTGGTCAACCTAAATCCTTGTAGCTTTCCTATTTTGTATTAAAGTAGGCAACAATTATTGAAGTATCTATAGACGATGAAGGAGAAGATTGCAATCCTAAGTTCTGTGTGAGTACTTGGAAATACACTTTATAGTATACAAGTAAGTAGTACGGTTACTATGGATAAATTAAGAAACTATATAAACACTACATAAGTGATATCAGTCTTAACATTTAGGCTAACACCTATAATAATGAAGTCATATGGACACATACTACGTAAATATCTTTTTGTAAGACCCTAATTATTCTCAATACATATATAGACTTGGGCTCTTTGCTTATGGTACAGTAAATTATTCTACAAACTCTTTACACATGATATTAAAGCTGTAAAATTAAAAAAAATTAAGGGAGAGAATGTTTTAGGTATGATCTGGCTTTCATCTTGGCCAAGCTTCCTAAGCAACATGGAATTTTTTATCCTCTTCCTCATCTTTCTACCCAGACTATCCTTCATGCCGCTATTGTCTTGCTTTTGATTTAAGACCTCCTCCGTTTTTTGTGAGGCCACAACACCGTTCACCCCAAATCAACAGTAATCACCCGAAATGCCCCATGTTCCATGCAGCCATGACCCATTTGGAGATCCCTTCCTTCAGCCCCTATCTTCACTGGTGTTGACCTATCATCTTCTCCGGCATATTCCTTTTTGCTAGTGCCCATCATACCAACGCTAGGGCTGCCTAATGTTCCTACTATAACACCGCCTGTTTTTTCGGCCTCCGTCCCCTTTTACACGTATGATGTTAGTTCCACTAGCCGCTAGGCCCCATCGTCCCTTGATCAGATTTTATCCTACTATGGCCTCATCTCAGTAGTCTTCCAACCTCTAATGGTTCCTCTCACAGCTACTATCCCAACGCTTTCTGCGTCTCCTACCAAAATCAGTGTCACAGTTTTATCACCGCTCCTCTAACCTCTATTGATTATTATTTCAATTGTTGTACTCGATTTGCTATGTTCTTAATCTCCTATAATTTCTTGGGCTTGAAAGATGGATCTTTTCCACCACTGTCATCCACCATCCATGATGCTAGTGGTCAAGAAATCATCAACCTGCTCTTTACTCAGTGGTTTTGTATAGATCAAACATTTCGGTCCCTTCTTTTTGCCACAATTTCAGGTGATATGCTCATTGAGGTATGTGAGTTGGTGCATGCTTTTCAAATGTAGGACAGGTTGCAAACAAATGATTTCTTGCAGCTAGTATGTCCAAAACCTTGGAATTGAGAAAAAGATCACTAATATTAAGAAACAAGTTTCTTAATCCATGGAGTCATTTCTTAGAGAAATTAAAAATATTGTTGATTCTTTAACTACTATCGATTCTCCTTTGACTGATCAAGAGTCAATTCAATGTACTATTGATGGGTTAGATGTTCAATACTATACCTTTATTATGGTTGCAACTTATTTTTGGGGTAAGTTGACATTTGACGAATTGTAAACCACATTCATCATGTTTGAGCCTCAGCTTCGACATCTTTGCGAGTCACCCTCAGCCACCTCTCATCGAGCATTCACTGCTTCTAGTGCTGCTGCTCCTACCTTAGGGATTTGTCGATCCAATACACTATTCTAGAGGAAAATTCTCAAGATAATACTAATTAGAGAGGTCATAAAAACCATTGGAGTGGTGGTTACAATAATTGAGGATGAAGTGGTGAACAAGGTTGTAGAAATTTTAAAGGTTGCAGAGGTAGTAAACGCAGTTCTTCTAGGGCATAAAATTCACTTGTTGTAGGCACGTCATCTAGCCCTAGTTCTCGTATTGGCCTTGCCACCCTTACTACTTCAATCTAACTGATAGTTTTATCTTGTCTACTTGTGCTAACAAATCCCCCTTCTCAAGGTGTTATGTCAACTTTGCTTTACTCTAGCTAGGCCATACTACCCCATATTGTCGTCATCATTTTCATGTTGTTGCCCAAGCAACAACTCCTTATAAGTAACTGTGCTCACTACAGTCCAGTTTAGTAAAGCAAATGAAGCTCTTATGTGCCCTACCCTAGCTGCCTTCTCTTGTATGACCCTTATGAAATGTATTTTCTCACAAAAACTTCCTTATAATGGATCTCATTTTGTTGTCATTGGTAATGGAACATGTTTACCAGTCAGTAATGTTCGCCAAATACATCTATCCACTTTTTCCTTGCCATTACAACTTAATAATGTTCTATGTATTCCTCAACTAAAATTTAGTTTTGTTTATGTTCAAAACTTTTATGATGTTAACAATTGTGAAGTTGATTTTGATTCATCGTCTCTGTATATAAAGGATAGGCCATAGGGACCATTCTTCTTAAGGGTACCAGTGATGGTGAAGTCTACACTTTCTCTTCTTGCAAGCCTATCTTGATACTCCTAGTTGTTCATGCTTTTAGTGATGTTTGGCACTGCTGTCTTGGTCATTATGGATGTATAGTCTTAGAGTCTCTTAGGGATAAACATTTTATTCAACCTCAATCCAAATTTAGCAATAAATGCATTTCTTGTAAGCTTGATAATGCTCATCGTTGATCCTTTGATGATGTTGAACACTATTATAGAACTCCTTTCCATTTAGTGGATTCTGATGTGTGGTAGTCTCTTGTTCTCTCGAATTTAAATTTTTAATACTACATATTTTTTTTTTTTAATGAATGCACTCGTTTTACCCAGATATATCCTATGAAACACAAATCAGTAGTGTACCAACATTTTTGAGCTTTTCAAAAACCAGTGGAAAATATGTGTGACTGCAAAATTAGAATTCACCAAAGCAAAGGTGGAGAGAAATTTGACAATGATGCTTTAAAAGATCATTTTATCAAAATGACATTTATTTTCGAAAATAATTTCCCAAATCCCTAAACAAAATAGAGTTGCCGAACAGAAGCACCGTCATATTATAGAAATGGCTTGTGCCTTTCTTCTTGATGCTCATCTTCTTGGTCAATTATGGACATATGCAGCATACACAACCACTTTTGTTATTAATAGTCTCCCTACTCCTATTTTGGATGGTCATTCTCCCTATGAAAAACTATTTCACAAAATCGCAGATTATTCCCTTCTACAGGTGTTTGGATGTAAATGTTTTCTAACTATTCTTCCCTACCAAATAAATTGGAACCATGGTCAAAGTATTGTGTGTTTTCCGTGGTTATACGTCCAACTGTAAAGAGTATTGTGTCTATGTTCCACAATAGATCATATTTACATTAGTAGACACTTCATTCCAAGAAGACGTGCTCCTTTACACCCCTTCGTAATCGGTGGGATCTCAGGCTCATAATATTTCCCCCTTGCAGCTCATTGCTATGCCTAATCCTTTTATTTTAGCTTCGTCCTCTTCCTCAATGTCTTCTGCCCAACTTAGTCCCTTGGGCCTAGCCCAGTCTGCCTCGCCCTTGGGATTTGTTGAGCTGTGTCTCTCCAGCCGAACTGCTAACCTAGCTACTGTAATTCCGGAGGCATACTTATGGAAATGTTGAATGATATGGCAGTGTATTTTCGTTCATTGCTCAGGAGCATGTATTATTATGTTTAGGCATTCATTTTGCTAAATCTAGACATTGGTTTGTTGGTTGTTTACTTGGTCCAACTCGGTGCATTTCAAACACTATTTAAAATTATTGAAACAAAAAGGTCTGTAAAAATTGATTGTGTTATGTTGACAAACTTATGTAATGATTGAGGGACCTTTTACACATACAAATTTTACATATTTTAAAACATAAAGCTATGTAGGCATATTTCTTTATTGATTTTATATATAAGTTAGTATGATGTAAAATACAAATATGCTTTAATTTTAGTTCAATGTACATGCTGGGAAAAAAATTGCACCATGTAATTGAAATAAGGGTGAAATGGTAATTTAGGTAAAAATAAAAAATGGCACAACATTATTAGATTCACATTCATAAACAATGCAAAATCACAATTTCAACAACACACTCCTTCAATACACCAGTTCAAAAAATAACCAAAGGTCATTTTTATGATTAAAAAATAAATAATTTGCCCATGGTAGTTTTACAAATTGTGAAAATTTTGAAAAAGATTGTTAGGAGTTAATAAAGATTGATAAGAGTTAGTAAAAGTTGGTACAAATCTATTCATACTGCACATCAGCTAAATCTTAAAGACTTGAGAACTCTTCCATTCAAGGCATTCTTCTGGATAATTAGCTCAAAATCACTCATAACCTAAAACAAATTCTCACCATCAATTATGTTGGGTTTTATGGCCCAAAATCTCGAGTATTGGCACGGGGAGCCCATGCTGCACAGACACGGGCGTGCCAAGACGAAGAGCCGAAGACGAGAGGGACAGAAAATTGGCACGGGGGTGCCGTGCCATATGGCACGGCCGTGCCATGTGACACGGGGTGACCGTGCCACGGGGCACGGTCGTGCCACGTGTCTTTTCGCCGCCTCTTTCGGATGCGGCTAGGGTTTCTGTCTTCAAGGAGGACTCCTCTGCGGCGGCTAGGGTTTTTCCAAGAAGGGGAAAACCCTATTCTTCAGGCCCTATAAAAGGAGGGTCAAGCCTAGGTTTCAAAACACTCCAGTATAGAAAACACATTGAGAGAGTGAGGTTATTTGTGAGAGAATTCAATTGAGAGTATTGTAATTCTGCTCTTAATCACTGAAGTGATTGTGGTGTACCACTCTGCTCATAGTGAAATTTGTCGGTGTGCTGTCACCGTCCGTGGTTTTTTCCCACATTGGGTTTCCACGTAAAAATTCTCTGTGTCCTTTATTTTTGTTTTTCATTGTTGCGTTGTGTTCTTGGTTGAATTCTGTTGCATTGTCACATCCTATTATTTCCTTTATTCCTAACAAGTGGTATCAGAGCGAAGTTATAGGATGTCTTCAATTATGAAGGTGGACATACAGAAATTCAACGGGGAGATTAGCTTTAATCTCTGGAAGGTGCAGATGAGGGCGGTCCTCATCCAGCACGGGCTGTGGAAGGTCCTGCAGGGGCCTCACGTTAAACCCGCAGGCACAACGGATGAAAAGTGGGCTGAGGATCAGCAGAAAAGGCGTGGGAAGTTGACAAATGAGGAATGGGAGGAACTGGAGCTGAAGGCAGTTTCAGCCATACAACTATGTCTGGCACCTCACGTGCTCCGCGAGGTTCTTGATAAGGTAACTGCTGTTGACCTTTGGGCTAGGCTAGAAGAACTATATATGACAAAGAGTCTAGCCAATAAGATCAGGCTAAAAGAAAGGTTGTACACCTGTCGTATGGCTGAAGGTACGCCTGTCCAGAAACATCTGAATGATTTCAATTCAATTCTAGTTGATTTGGAAAGTCTGGATGTAAAAATTGATGATGAGGATAAAGCCATCTTGCTTGTTGTCTCACTACCCCCTTCATATAAACACTTTAAAGAAATCATGCTGTATAGTAACACAGATACTATATCGTTTGAGGATGTCAAGGCTAACCTTCTTTCAAAAGAAAAGTTTGACCATGACATTCATACTGACCAGGGTGAAGGGTTGGCAGTTAGGGGTAGGACAACTGAGAAGAAGGGAAACGGTAATAGGAAGAGCCGTTCTAAATCGAGAAATCCTCATGCTAATAAAACCTGCCACTTTTGCAAAAAATTGGGTCACATAAAGGCTAATTGTTGGAAGTTAAAGAACAAGACTGAAGAAAAGGGTAAAACTGCTACTGCTGACTGTGTGGTAGAGTCTGAGTCAGATGGGGATGTACTGCTTGCTACTTCTTTAGCTACCACCTCTGGGAGAGGAGTGAATGATAATTGGGTTTTAGATTCTGGTTGCACGTTCCACATGTGTCCTCGTAGGGACTGGTTTATAACTTATGAACCTGTGGAGTCTGGGGTTGTACTTATGGGCAACGATGCTGAATGCAAGGTTGCAGGGATAGGTACAGTTCAGATTAAAACCCATGATGGCACTATTAGAACCTTGTCTAAAGTGCGTCACATTCCTGATATGACTCGTTGCTTGATCTCTTTGGGTACTCTTGAGTCTAATGGTTGCAGAATCATCATGGAGAATGGAGCTCTAAAGGTGGCTAAAGGAGCCATGGTGATGATGAAGGGACTGAGGCAGGGCAGTCTCTACATCCTGCAAGGAGCCACAGTTACAGGAGTAGCTGCGGTAAGTACAGCAGATGAGACAATATTATGGCACATGAGGCTGGGCCATATGAGTGAGAAAGGGATGACCATTCTGGGTAAGAAAGGTTGTCTTGGTAACGCAAGTACGGGTAAGTTGGATTTTTGTGATCACTGTGTATTTGGGAAACAGAAAAGGGTAAGTTTCTCAAAGGCTAGTCACCGTACTCAGGGGGTCCTGGACTACATCCATTCTGATTTGTGGGGTCCCTCTAAGGTACCTTCGATGGGAGGTAAGCGTTACATGTTAACATTTGTTGATGATTTCTCACGAAAATTTGGGTGTATTTCTTGAGACAGAAAAACGAGACATTCTCAATGTTCAAGAAATTCAAGGCTCTGGTTGAGAACCAGACTGGCAAAAGGATCAAGAAACTCAGGACTGATAATGGCCTGGAGTTTGTTGAATCTGAGTTTGAAGAGTTCTGCACCGCAAACGGCATAGCCAGGCATAAAACCTTGGTCGGGAAACCACAACAGAATGGGGTCGCAGAACGAATTAACAGGACATTGTTAGAGAGAGCAAGGTGTTTGCTTTCAACTGCTGGGCTTTGGGATCGCAAAGCGTTTTGGGCTGAGGCCATTTCTACGGCCTGCTACCTGGTGAATCGATCACCACACTCCTCCATTGAGTTTCAGATTCCAGAAGAAGTATGGTCAGGTAATCCTGTTGACTACTCTAATCTCAGGGTATTTGGGTGTCCTGTGTATGCTCATGTAAATGAGGGAAAACTAGCACCTAGAGCAGTTAAATGTATGTTTTTGGGGTATGCTAGTGAATCTAAGGGGTATCGTATGTGGTGTCCTGATTCTAAGAAAGTAATACAAAGTAGGGATGTTACTTTCAATGAGTCTGATATATTATCTTCTGGAAAGAATGCTGCTGCTCCTTCTACTGGTGCAGGAACTCAGCAAGACACCAGCATGGAGGTGGAGCTGGAGACTGCTACAGCTCAAGGTGGAGCTGTTGAAGAAACTATGAGGGAAGTCCAGGTCACTGAGCCTGGGGCTATCAGCACTAAACAACCTCAGGAGGAGGTTGAGCACTCTATAGCACGTGATCGTCCTCGCAGGGAGATCAGGAGACCGGCCCGGACAACGATGATGAAGGGCTGATAGCATTTGCACTTTCAGTTGCAGAGGAAGTGTCTGAAGGAACTGAGCCTTCAAATTATACTGAAGCCATCACCTGCCCAAGTTCACCCAACTGGGTTCAGGCTATGCAAGAAGAAATGGAAAGTCTGCAGAAAAACGGGACTTGGGAGTTATGTAACCTGCCTAAAGGCCGACGGGCCTTAACTGCCAAATGGATATACAAGAAGAAGGAGGGCATTCCTGGGGTAGAGGATGCAAGGTGGAAAGCAAGGTTGGTTGTTCGTGGTTGCAACCAACGGGAAGGTATAGACTACAATGAGGTTTTCTCTCCTGTAGTCAGACACACCTCTATTCGATTATTGTTATCCATTGTGATATTGTTTAACTTGGAGTTGGAACAGCTTGATGTAAAAACAGCCTTCCTGCATGGTGAGCTGGAAGAGGAGATATATATGAAGCAACCTGAAGGGTTTGCTGTTCCTGATCAGGAACACATGGTATGTAAGTTGAAAAAGTCCTTGTATGGACTCAAGCAGGCTCCTAGGCAGTGGTATAAACGTTTTGACACGTTTATGATTGATAATGGTTACATACGTAGTAGATATGATAATTGTGTATACTTTAGACAATATGGTGATGGGTCCTTTATCTATCTACTACTGTATGTTGATGACATGCTAATTGCATCTAAAGATAAAAACCTGATTAGCATGCTAAAATCTCAACTCAGTAAGGAATTCGAAATGAAAGATTTAGGTGCAGCTAAAAGGATACTGGGCATGGAGATTCACAGGGATCGAAAGGAGGGAAAATTATACCTGTCTCAAGAAAAATATCTTGAGAAGGTATTAAAGAAGTTCAATATGAGGGACTGCAAGGCAGTGTCTACCCCTCTTGCTGCACATTTTAGACTGTCTGCGGAATGCTGTCCGCAAACAGAAGAGGACATCGGTAGAATGTCCAATGTACCATACTCCAGTGCTGTAGGGAGTTTGATGTATGCCATGGTCTGTACCAGACCAGACTTATCACATGCTGTAAGTGTGGTAAGTAGATATATGCATAATCCTGGAAAGGATCACTGGGAGGGTGTAAAATGGATCCTGCGGTATGTAAAGGGAACTGTGGGAAAAGGGCTGGTATTTGATAGAAACAAGGTTGCTACATCTGATGTAGTAGGGTATGTTGATTCTGACTATGCTGGTGATTTGGATAGGAGGAGGTCCATATCTGGGTACATCTTTACTATGTGTGGGGGCGCTATCTCTTGGAAAGCGTCTTTACAATCTATTGCAGCTCTGTCCACAACAGAAGCTGAGTATATTGCTGCCACTGAAGGGGTGAAGGAAGCTACCTGGCTAAGGGGACTGGTAATGGAGCTTGGAATACCACAATCTGCTACTGTGGTATATTCTGATAGTCAGAGTGCCATACATCTGACAAAGAATGATGCCTACCACTCGAAGACCAAGCATATCAGCGTCAAATATCATTATGTACGAGATACAGTTGCTGCAGGAGAAATAATGATGAAGAAAGTTCACACCTCAGAGAATCCTGCTGACATGCTTACAAAGCCACTACCTACAGCTAAGTTCGAGCATTGCTTGGACTTAGTGGGAGTTCACAGTCATTGAGAAGCCCTGCGGGGCATAGCCCCATGGGGGGCAACACCCTTAGGGGTGGACGACGGCGACGGAAAGTTGAAGATTGGAGATTTTGGTCCAAGGTGGAGATTGTTGGGTTTTATGGCCCAAAATCTCGAGTATCGGCACGGGGAGCCCATGCTGCACAGACACGGGCGTGCCAAGACGAAGAGCCGAAGACGAGAGGGACAGAAAATTGGCACGGGGGTGCCGTGCCATATGGCACGGCCGTGCCATGTGACACGGGGTGACCGTGCCACGGGGCACGGTCGTGCCACGTGTCTTTTCGCCGCCTCTTTCGGATGCGGCTAGGGTTTCTGTCTTCAAGGAGGACTCCTCTGCGGCGGCTAGGGTTTTTCCAAGAAGGGGAAAACCCTATTCTTCAGGCCCTATAAAAGGAGGGTCAAGCCTAGGTTTCAAAACACTCCAGTATAGAAAACACATTGAGAGAGTGAGGTTATTTGTGAGAGAATTCAATTGAGAGTATTGTAATTCTGCTCTTAATCACTGAAGTGATTGTGGTGTACCACTCTGCTCATAGTGAAATTTGTCGGTGTGCTGTCGCCGTCCGTGGTTTTTTCCCACATTGGGTTTCCACGTAAAAAATTCTCTGTGTCCTTTATTCTTGTTTTTCATTGTTGCGTTGTGTTCTTGGTTGAATTCTGTTGCATTGTCACATCCTATTATTTCCTTTATTCCTAACAAATTATATAGAAGGATACAATATAGCAGAAAATGAAAATGAAAAAAATCTTTTATTCACATAGCATCATTCCTTCATGCAAAATCATAAATGACTGCCTTCATTGATTTACGGTACTTTATTTATGTTAATGTTGACTTATGCAAGGAAGGTACTTTTGTTTATATGGATGCCCTTTTTGGCTCTACCAGGAATTTCCCATGCTTTCATTTTCTCTATTGACCAATTGACGAATGGGCGAAAGGTATACATGAGGAAAAGATGTTTTTTTTTTTTAAACAAATGATTAGGATTATTATATATGTCAATTTTATACACAAAGCTCTATTTACGTTATATAAGTGAAGGGCACCGTGTAATTGATGTTAGAGGTATAGCTGATTATCCAGCTATTTGATTCTAGCAACAAGGATGCTAGTTAGAGGAAGTTGTTAATTTTAATTGCAACCATTTTTTTTATATACATATATATATATATATAAACACACACACATACATATACACATATATATGTGTACATACATACATATATATATATATATATATATATATATATATATATATATATATATATATGATATATATATATATATATATATATATATATATAT